>CAWUFW010002932.1:942500-1000000 GCA_963921515.1 Calotriton arnoldi | reverse complement strand
CAAGGAAACTGAATTTCTTTCTGCACAGAAAGAAGAAAGGACAATTGCATGTCACAGGACTTGTACATCTCCTGCTCCGAGGTCTCATTACCCACAAGCCAGTTGACTTCCTCATGCACTCTCTCAGTTGAAGTGATTGGACAAGCTTATTGCTAGATTGGTCCAGGCCCTTTGCACGTGACTTTTTTCTTGGTGACTTTGATGCTTTCGTGTGCAGGGCCTGATATGCCTTTTATTGCACCAGGCTTTTCTCCGGTGAGCTGGAGCCCTTGAGACTGGTTCTGAAAGCCCTGGTCCCCTCCTAGTGCCTCTGACACTTTCTGCAGCTCCCTGAGGTTAACAGCAGCAGGCACTGGGAGGCTTCTAGAGAGAGAGAAAGAGAAAGTGAGAGAGGGGGAATGTAGAAAGAAAGCGATCAGAGAGGGAGACGAGAGAAGGTGAAAGAGAGAATACATGGATAGAAAGAGAGAAATTGAGCAATGAGAGCGGGGCTGGCTTGAGTATTCTTGCCAGGGCTACTTTGGTTCTCCAGTCGAGCCCAGTTCATGTGGCCCACAAAGGTTTTGAACAGTTGGCTTTTTCCTTCTAGTTCTTGGACACTAGTGCCAGGCGTCACTGAATTCAAGGGATGCTTTTGTAGCAGTTCACATGTTTAATTGGCCAACTCTCACCAGTTATGCTTACAATGCTGGGGGGCTGACCGCTACATGCTCATGTGACCTCAAATAACTCTCTTTCAGAGAGGAGACATAAACATCACCTGTATCAGTGGCAGCTTTCTGTGGCATCCATCTACTGAGGAATTCAGGGTCCTTTCTGTATCGGAGTAAAAGATAAGCAAATCTTGTTTATCACCGGAACTTTTTACTATTGACCTGTTCTAACTGGATATTATGCTAGGCAGATAACGTCACCAGCAATGCACAGAGTACCCTTTCAACTGCTGTACTAGAGGTGACATTCAAGTGCTGATCTCTGCTGAAAGTCAGAGACTTGGGAGTCACAGCTGTATATAACTCTTAGTTCAATTGGGGTAAAGAATTCGCTAAACACAAGTTGGATGATCATACAAAGCATATCAGGCCTAACTTTTCTGTGTGTTAAAAGAAAACATAACAAAATGCATGTACATGAACATATATATGTAACAGAAACCAAAAATGTTTGATGTATAACAAAATATTTTTATTCTAGGTATTTCATTAATGGAAAATACTCTTATTTTATAACCATATATATGACATGACTAATACAGAAACAACACTATACATAAAGATGAAATATACAAAAAGACAAATTATACAGTGATACAGAAACTAACTATGAATGTGGCTCCCTGGTACCACTGGCACTGTGGATCTATTTCAAGAAGCATGACCTGCTCTTATTTTATTAAATATAGCTTATGTTTCAGGCCTAGTCATATATATATAATTGTTGATATGTTGTTTTTAATTTTTTAGAAAAAGTATAGCTGGGTTTCCTGACGAAGGCATACATGCCGAAACGCGCGTAGTTTTCATCTACCGCCAGCCTTTGTACCACTTCATTACCTATTACTTTTCTTGTACATTTTAACTCTGTGTACATTGTCTTTTTGTATAATTCATGTTATATATATAGTTGTGTGTTGTCTTCATTCATAGTTAGTTTCTGTATCACTGTATAATTTGTCTTTTTGTATATTTCATCTTTATGTATAGTGTTGTTTCTGTATTAGTCATGTCATATATATGGTTATAAAATAAGAGTATTTTCCATTAATGAAATACCTAGAATAAAAATATTTTGTTATACATCAAACATTTTTGGTTTCTGTTACATATATATGTTCATGTACATGCATTTTGTTATGTTTTTCTTTTAACACACAGAAAAGTTAGGCCTGATATGCTTTGTATGATCATCCAACTTGTGTTTAGCGAATTCTTTACCCCAATTGTATTTTTCCCTACAGCTAGCAAGTCTTATTGTCTATAGTAGGGGTCCCCTTTTTTACCAAATTATAACTCTTAGTTCAGTCATGCTACAGAGCAAATTGGTGACTGGTACCATGCATACATACCAACTCTTTGCACAAGTGATTATAAAAGAGTACCACAATGCACTATAAAGTTGCTAACACCAGAACAAGGGTAAAAAAACAAAGAAGGCAGGTGAAGCTTGGATCACCAAAACAACAACAGACTGGATGAGTTCACCAGACTATTAATAATGGTCATTCTATCCTGGTCAACTAGGGTGCAGCATTTAGTTTCTGCATCAACGAAGTGCATTCAGGCCCTTTTTATTCCTGTGGTTTGACTAGCTGTCCGTATTTGTTCCCTTGAACAATGATTTGGCATTATGCTAGCAAAATTTGCAGACTTATTCTACTCCCAGGAGAGTAATAGTTTTGTTAGAAGCCTCTCATTTGAAGATTCTTCTCTACCTGGGGTGAGAAATGGAAATGTAAGATTTTAGGCTGAATCTGGACTCTTCCTAACGTCATTCATCCCAAAAGGGTAAGGTTTAATGGACTAGAACCTCGGCCATTGCCTCTGTTGACCTGTCCGGGGAGCCTATAAGGTTTCTGATCCCAAGACTAGATCTCTTTTTCCATGTGACCGAGTTGTGTTCATAATGTAAAGATCAAGTATTGTCATTGCTAACTAACTGTCCCAAGTGTCACCACTTAATGCCCTAGATGACCCGGTGATGCTGGTTCCACTGAGTGACAGTTGTTACATCATGTGTAATCACATCTCAGTAGATTACATTGCGGTTATCCGTGATTACCTTTACGTTATAATGTTTTACCTTGTAGTACCTTCACATTGCAGCTTAGATGGTAAGTATTACCTAACAAAAATTGCTGTAACAAACTTAGTTCTATCTGGGGTCTATACCAGGTGAATGTGTTGGTCATGGGAGAAAGAGAATGACCAAAGTTGGCTTAATGTGCCTTAGGCATGGATTTTAAAATTATTCTGGAATTGACCGGCAGCCAATGAAGAGGTCTCCCAACATTGGAGACTGCATCAAACTTCCAGAGGCGAGTCACCGAGTTCTGTATTAGTTGTAGTCATAAAGTATGTTTTTTTAGGCACTGAAAGAAGAATTGCATTGTCATAATCCAGCCAAGACTGAACAATACAATTGACTGCTGGGATTTTATGTTTTGAGTCAAGAAAGGTGAATGTCTGACATAGCATCTTCAAATGATAAAACAGGCATTTCAAATATATGCTACAAGAGTATCTAAGGACAGTTTATAATCTATAAAAATCTCTAGATCGCTGACATAAGTGACTGGTTTGGAAGGAGAACCCATACAAGGAGGCTAACTGACGTCCTCTGATGTCACTTTCGTGTAGGTGAGTAGAAACTCTGTCTTGTCTGGATTCAATTTCGGGTAGATTTTTGCCATCCATCAACATGTGATCAACAAGCTATCATTTCGTAGGAAACTAGCCTGAGGAAGAGTATCTCTTTGGCTGTTCTAATTCTTCGGGAGCGATATACTAAAAATCAGTTGTGTATCATTGGTGAAGATGAAGATGTTTGAGCTGAGTTGGTGTATCAACATCGCCAAAGAGCACATGAAAATATTGACCAGTAATGGTGACTAAATGGAGACTTGTGGGATGCCAAATCATATGTCTTTAGAGGAAAAAGTTAAGGATGGAGAAAAAATTATTTGAGTCCTATCCAAATGGAACATCTTCAGCCAAGACAGGGCTAGGCCTATAATTCTCAGTTCAGTGACCCTGTAATGCAGGATGTTATGATTAAGGCTCCCAGGATTGCATTTTTACTGATTTCTTACAGATAAATATAGACAGAAAACAATGTGCTGCCTGTATATATTTAACTTTTAAAGCAGAAAAATACAGAAAATGGTGCTTCTTGGGAGTAAATCTCCATGCTGTCCTTCTTGAATGCCACACCAACAGCTGAGCAGGTAGACAGCATGGGGAGTTAAGAACAGGATACGACTTCATTAACTGCAGGCATTTTTTAACATATATTTGCATATAATGCTAATATTTATACATGGGTGTAGTATTTTGTTATATCTGGCTACTTAACTTGCTAAAACATAAAAGTCATGTTTTTCAGTTAAATAAATATGGAAATATACACATTTATGGCTCTATTTATTCTCAAAACACAGAAGAAATATTGATATATACCAATAATATGGCCCAAAAATAAATATAGATAAATACAGACAGAAATGTTTAAAAAAATAAATGTCACAAAAATGGAGCCCTAGTTATGATCATTGGTATGGTTGAGAGGTCCAGGAGCATCAATGCTACTGAAACCCCAGTGTCTATCATCCTGTGTACATCGTCCAGGGCTGAAGTGACCACATATTCAATGCTATGACCTGGATGAAATCCTGCCTTTTGACAATCCACCAAAGAGTTGGATTCCACAAACTCTTGCATTTGGAAAAAAAGTGTTTTTCTCAAGGATCTTGGGAAAAATGTTAAAAGGCAAATGGGCCTAAAACTGGAGGGGAGAGTTGGGTTAAAGGTTGGTTTCTGGCCACACCATGCCCTTTTTCCGGCACTGAGGTACTGATCCTGAAGAAAAGTATAATAGAAAAATCTGTCTGATCTCAGAGATAATGAAATGGGTCAGTTGTTGAACATATTTGACTGATTGAGAATCTGTGGGGTGAGACTGTTGAACCGAAGCCAGCAAGTCATGTTCATTTGGGAGGGAGCAGTGATCAAAAGTCAGAGTGTTTTTGGTTTGTAGATTATTGGTAATACTTAAGAAAAGCTTGGTGGGGATTCTGTCAAGACAAGTAGGGCGATTAACAGGGTGTTTATCAATTTCAATTCTAAATGTAGTTATTTTGTCAGAAAAAAAAACATATGAGCTGTTCAGATAAATATTGGGAAGAAGAAACTCCCACAGCGCTAGCAGCAGGTTCTGCGAGCTCATTGATGATCCTGAACAGTTTTTTAAGTAAGTTGGGGGCCATAGATGGATGTGAACTAAAATAGTCCTTTTTGCAGATTCATATTTTTCTGATGCTATCTTGCTAGTGTGAGGAAGTGAATCTTACCATGGAGGGGGCCTAAGTTCTTTGTCAGAGTCTGACATCGCTGCGTACTCCTAGTTTACATTTAGATAAATGTTTACCGCCAAACTAAGGGTTACTTCTTCATTTTACGGATTTCCTTATTGTTTTCTCAAATATTATCCCATCTAAAATTTGACTAATAGTTACGTTTAAAGCGCCCAATGTTTCATTGACTGTATTGTAAAGGGAAGTTAATGTTAAATTGTCTAATTTGCATCGAATTTCTGAATCTGTAAAGTGTGGGCCAATGGAGATCCAGGCTCAACTTTTAGTGACAGTGGGCTTCACTTTATTACCAAATGTGGAATGGGTCATGGGCCTAAATGGTATGGTATTATGATCATCCCAAGCCATAGGCAACGGTTTCTGTATTTAAAATAAATCATAGTTAGCAAAAACGCGGTCAAGCAAATGACCAGCATTATGTGTAGGGTGAGTTTCATACCAAGGGATTCTAAGATTTCTCAGATGTATGTACTAGACCAGAGGGAACGTCAAAACTAAAGGTTGCATTCCCCTAAAATGATGTGATTGTTATTCTGGAGACACAGAGAGCACAACTCATTAATTAATGTATCTATGGCCAGCTGGTCTGAGTGAGGGGGTTATAAATTAGAAGAAAAGACGTGTCTTGTTCAGTTCTGCTGAGAAGATAAGGCTTTCTTTGGTTGGACAATTAGACTTGTAAGTCTACTATATGTAAAATCTTCATGATGAATAAGTCTGACTCCCCCTTTCAACTGAGTGGCCCGCATGAAACATTTTAAGCCCAGAGGGAACCAGTTCATTCAATATAGGTCCACTCTGTGGAGTTAGCCACGGTTCAGTAAGAAAACATAAATGCAATTGAAAATTCTTAATTAACAAGTATGTATGAGACAGACATACATAAACCTAACATTACGTCACTTGGAACCATGAAAAAATTACTTACCTGTGATGCAAAGTGCTGCGATGTAATAGTACTAAAAGGACCGTCATTGTACTTAATTGCGATGTAAATCTCGGATGTACTTACCTGCAATGTGAAGTTAGCATACTGGGTTCCACTGCCATTAATTCCCGTGCTATATTCTCCATTCACTTCAAAGATGAAAGTTATTTCTGAGCTCCTGTGTCTCAGTTGCCCTATGGAGACTGGCTGTCGACAAAATGTAAACACTTTTGGAAGTCCAGTTTTATTTAAAAATAGTTGAAGAAGCTCATCTAACAAAAGTGCCATTGCCAGCTGGATACTTTGGCTTCTACTATTACTACAGCTTTTATTCTGTTGAAGACTGGACTTCATGTAATCTCCCAGCATGACTTATCTGCTGCCACTTCAGCGTTCCTTTCTCCACCCTTTGTTGTTCCTATTGGTGCATACACAAATATGAACAACTAGAGAAGTACCTCTACAAGGCAGCTTTCTCAGAAGCAAAAGTATTTTGTTTATGCTGATTAATCACCTAGCCTGAATTGACATACAATCAGCTAATCCTCTACTTAGTAAAGAAGCGCATCATAAGATAATGCACTGCAAAATTCTTTTACGTTGTTTCTATAAATCTTCATTCACAGCTAGGCAGATAACTGACTATCTAAAAAATACAGATCCCCTACATTTCAGAAGTGCAGGTAGCAATATCTCACTAAGGGTTGTGTTAAGTGTTCCACTCTTCTGCAGAACAAATCAGAGAACATCCCACCATGTTGGGGTAGGAGGAGCCCCTTGTCTCTATGGGATTTGGAGGCACACTATATAGTATCCCATAGTTCACCAGCTTGTGTGCAAGGCTTCAGCACCCTCTTTCACCTTCCTCTTCATCCTACTCTCCATATGTCTATGCAGTACCCCATGAATGGTTTTTAAAACTGGATGTACTGCTGCAATATTTGTGGTTGTATAAACTTAAATTTGACAAGGCTTCAATTCACAACAATTCGTGATGGACAAGAGTACTATGGAACCTGTGAACCATCCTCAACCTTTACATCTTCAACCAGATCTTTCCAAGTTATTAAAACAAAATGGAAACTTTGTACTAGATTTTGTCGTTGCTACAAATGGTGGACTGGTTATTGTGCCAGAGAGCCCAGTGATAAATAACCTCATATGTTCTCCTGGTGTCTGAAGTGGAAATATCTGAGATCTGAGGCCAGTGATGTTTACTTCCAAAACAAGGTGATTATGTTCATTCTCAGTTCAACACCTGGGGTTTTCATCAAGTCCATCACATGGCTCATTTCTTATTCATGTTGCACAGGGGGGAATAGTTATCCTTGCCTGGTGGAAAAGTGGGTGAAATCTCCTGACTGGACCATTCCCATTCAGAAACAGTGCATCCTTGCAAGTTAAAAAATCCAACCAACCATGTTGAAGTCGAATTTCCCTCCTTAGATGGGTTTCTGTGAAGGTTACTCCATGCCTTCTTCCCAGAAACCATTATGGTGGCCACTGCCTAAATGCAGCCAGCCAAAAACAGCAACTGAGGGCCTCCTCCAGTGGGAAATCTCGTGCACTTGTACAAACTATCCCCTTATTAAAATCAGGACGGGAAGAAGTGGGGATGGGGATATCCTAGTTGTCCATGGTAGGCAGCATCCACCCTCCATTTTGCAACCACCATGCTCACAAACATACACATGTCCACAATTAGCTACGGGTAACCATAAAAAACAGGTGCACCAATATGGATCACAAACTATGCATGTTCAGATGCTCATCATCAATCTAGCAAAACCTTTGCAATATAATGTTCTCAAGCACATCAAACATATACACCAAGGGCCCCCATCTTTCCCAACTCACTGGAATTAATTTGCATGGTGAAACCCGTAAGAATCACCCTTAATTGCAGCTATTGCAGTTGAAAAAAACATAATTGCTGCCTTTAGCCCGGGCCTATGCAGAGGAGGGTTGATGAAGGCTACCCGCCGAAGAATTCAGGATGTGGAGACCAGTGTAGCATGCCCCCTTTTCAGGGCTCATGAGAGTATCTCACCAGTTTTGGCGTTTGATGGATCTCTGAACGACACGGGCCCCACGATCTAATGTCAACTGCCAAAGGTCAGAGGAATTTGACCGGAGAAAGGGAGATCACTTTCATGGTAAAGCTGCACAGTTGGTTGGGAACTTTTATCCTTGCGTGTATTTTCCAACTCTTGTACCCAGTTCAGTAGATCTGTTTGGACTAAGCATTTTTTAACGTCACAGTTGCTTCTAGTGCGAAATCTGCAGATGTTTAAATGCAGTTCATGGTCTCTAATCTTCAGTCGTTCAATGCTAGGAAATGCGCTGGCATCAGATGAATAAACCATAATAGCTCTGCTGCTTATTTCTCTTGCTGAGACATCTGCCAACGTGTCTACTTGTCACCAACAGAGGCCGCCTCAGATTTCTTAAGATTATGCCTTTTATTTTGTCTTGATCGCCATTTAGGGATTTAAACTCCGGGGGAGTTCTGGCTTTGAATCCCAGGCTGCAGAGATTGATTGTTCCTTTTGATGAAATGTGTGTTAGATTAACGTTGGATTTTTCTCTGCAACAGGGCGACATGGATATTCAAGAAAAAGGTGGTCAAAGCTGTGTGTAAATTCATGTTTTATCCTGTAGGAGTTATTGTTGTATATTCGAAGCAAATGTTGCAAATAGTAGAAATAGAATGTGATATGTTGCAATTCACCTTCTTTGCTGCATGGTTTAGCCTCTTGTGTTGCCCATGACTTAGCCTGAATGCACTTCTTGGTAATTCCACCTTCCCCAGGTAGGCAGGTTCCTTACCAACGAAGATTATATTCACACTTTATTTCACACAGAAGCATTTGATGGCTGCTCAGTTGTTCTGCATTTGCCTCATTGTCGCTCTTCCATTCATACCCAACTAACGCCCAGCACATAAAGAATACCTGTACAATAAAGAGAAGCAATTTCACCACAACTACAAGGAAAGAGAAACATTACATGAACACATAAACAACAACACTAAAATCAATTATTGTGCATCGGTTTCAGTAAAGGAAATTTGACAAATGGTAGAAACTAGAAAGGAAACGAGTGGAGGGGATATTGTAACAGAACAAATCAAAACCATCCTCAAACTATCGAACATAAAATGTATCTTAAAGTGTAAAAGACAAAATCAAAAATAATGAATAAAAGACCCTTGCTGAAATATAGATCATAGATGACCAAAACAGTCATTCTTGTGGAAGTAAGACAGCAGACATTTTGAAGGCCTTACTAGGGGTGGGCGGAACTCTCTGTGTTTCATACCGCGGAGTTACATGAAAACTCTGCAAGATTCCAGGTGGAATTTGGCACGTCAACGCTGCTTGCGCTTATTTTAAGTGATGGGAGCTCGTAGAGCGCTGAAAAATAAGCACAAACTGCACCATGCGGCAACCCAGAGGGCGTTGCTTCTTGGGCTGATTTTGCTGCTGCTCGAGTAGATTTTCTACTCGAGCGGCAGCTTTCTGACCGCGAATGGTCGCAACTACCTGCGTTGGGGAAGTCTCGCCATGTGCCCTCCTAGCAACCGAAAATCACACTAGGGGATGCCAAATCTCGCTTGCGCCCACCAGCTTACCATTGGCGAGCGGCATACAAGGAAAAAATCTTCTTTATAGGTATTATTGATAGTACTTGTAATAATAGTATATTTTGATACTGACAATTTTATTGAGATAATTACATGTCATAGATTTTTGTGTGTAAATATTATTTTTGCATTAACATTCTTCTGGTTATTATTATTATCACTATTATTATTGTTATTATTTGTCGGAGTAGTAGTAGTATTAGTAATTGTATTACTACTACTCTTTACTAACTTCTGGCTGTCTTACTGATTAGTGCAGTCATGGACGTGGTGTTGTTGAAAATATTGCCCTACAAGGTTAACTTTAAAAAGTATTGTCAATTTCTGTGCTGCAAAATGGAAAACAATCTATTACTATATCCACTAAGCCTATAGTTGGAAAATTATTGAACTGCACGTTTTTTCTTCCTCTAAATTTATTTAGAGTATGCAGTTGATTTGTGACTTAGGGTCTCATTCTGATGTCAGTATCATTGCAGAATGAAACCGCCTGACCATAGGTTGATGGATCCGCCCGCTGAATTTTGATGCGGCCGCCCTATGGACGCTCGGAAAAAGACCCGCTGCACAAGCTGCCATTGAAAAATGGATGTTTTTAAACAGCTCTGCACCGTGCAGTGCCTGCTGCACGGTGCAGGGATGTTTAGGTGCCCCCCAGGCCTCATAGCGGAGGCCCCAGGGAGACGGGGGCCCTGCTACGGGCCCCCAAAGTCACTTCCTGACAGCCTTTCCATGTCGAAAAATATCAGCAGACATGGAAAGGCTGTGGGAAAGTGACATCATAATCCCGACTGCCGAGCCGAGGCTGGCTCAACCATCATTATGGGATTATGTGTTCTTCCGAGGCTCCAGCGGGCTCCTTGAGCCCGTCAGAAGTGCATTGGAATCCCCCCGTGGGTTTCCCTCTGACCACCGTCATTGTAATATGGCGGTCAGAGGGAAACCATCGATGTTGGGCGGAACGCCTCAGACCAGCTGTCGGATGGCTGGCCGCCCGACATCGAAATCGGCCCCTTAGTTGTAATTTCTTTTCTCATGTTGTCTACATTTCTTGAGCTTTAGGAGGAAAAAGAGTTGCATTTTGTATTGTTCATTGTTTGTCTTGACCTATTTAGTTGCTTCTGTGCCTAATGTTCAGGTTCTGCTGAGTATATATAGATCTCTCTATGATAAATTCATCACAAATAGCACAGATTATACATATTGAATATATAACACCATTTAGGATTATGCAGATGTCTGTACAACCCAAAATTGTTTAATAAAGAAATAGGTGAATATATGAAAAACAAGAATATGCAAATGTCCATTTTGATGATACCACTCTACAGCCTTCATCGCTTCTTATGCCCTCATCGCTTCTCAGCAATGGCTTTCTCTTTCTGAGAAATGTTCAAAGCCTGGTAATGGCATGGGGGGGTTGAAGGAGTGTTCATATATGCTGTAACAGCAAAGGACTCTTTTCAGTTTACAAGACCTTCCAGATGTAATTCACTGTCCTGATACACAATCACACTAGAGTCACACTTGCTGCAGTTGATACAGAATCAGGCAATAGATTATCATAGTAAACATATAAGAAAAGTTTCATTTTCACTATATGAACCTCATTATAATGAAAAGAGCAGAGGGAAGTAGTCTGAAGAGCTCAACTGCAATGTGGACTTCCGGACTTCGATGACCATTGTGTGCCAGTGTTGTCCTATAGAGAAAAAGAGAGCTCTCTGACAAATTAGCCCTCATCCTCTAAGATGAGGCTGAACACAAAAAAATCCTGAACATATTCGGTCAATGGCCTTGGGACATCACCAGAAGTGGAAAATTAACCTTCAGTGGCAGAAGTGCCTTGTTTATGAGTTTTGAGATTCTTCTTCTTTGAGAGAAGAGTTCAGTTCCCACCCAAATAAGGCTTATTAGTACTGTGGTGGTACTCTGTCCGTGGTTCCTAACCTGAGGTCCGAGGGAGTCCACAAAGCCTACTCAAGGTGTCCGCGACTGCTTAGAAATGTATTTATTTTTTAGAGTTTTATATAGCGCGAACTAGACCCGAGACATCGGGTATCAGAGAGCTTTACATGAGCCCCAGTTTTGTTACAGAAGGGCACATTCATTTTTGCTAGGCACAGGGAGATTAAGTGATTTGCCCAGAATCACAGGATGTTGAGCATCATTGCCGAGACTCGAACCCGGTTCCCCAGCTCCGAGGTCGACAGCTCTAGCCGTAAGGCTACATCCTCAGGTTAATAAAGTGTATATAAAATAAGCAAAATGTACAATTGGAAATTTAAAAACGTTCTGTAAATGTGATGGAATTTGAAATTGAAGGCTAAAAATTAAGTTAGTATCCTTAGGTTGATTCATGGGAGCATCTAACAGAATATAGTACAGGCGATGAGTGGCCTCAATAGAATTTAGAAAAGCTCCATCCTTCTTATTAAAATTAAAAAAATTATTTTCTTATAATTGTTTGTGAATTGAATAAAATATTTCATAATTTGTGAAATTGTTTGATGGATGACTTTGTGGTGTAAATCATCGTAAATACTTATCAGGGGTCATCAGCTTTTAGTAATGGCTCAGTACGCGGATCCCTAAATTCCAATAATGCTTCAGTTTGTGTCCCTGGATTCCAATAATGATTCAGTGGGGGTCCACAAAGACAAACGGTTAGGAACCACTGCTCTATGTGATAATTTCCAATGCGTCAATACCCTATCACATTTCACTGGGTAAAAATTAGTGAAAAGTGCATGGTGAAAATTGCTTGGAATGTGGGGAAACCAAGAGGAAATCAGTGTACAAACTCCGAATTCCATGGTTATTTCCCATTCCAAGACCAAAAACTTGCGTTGATGAAGAAATACTGCAATGCGGCATTACCCCATGGGAATTTCCCAACATTATAGGTAATAACGGGTGCAGTATTGCTTCATTATTTGTAAAGCCAACTTCTAATGAAAGCCTTTGAGTTCAGTGGTTTTGATTCCAAAGTTTAAATAAGGAGGGTGTTTTGGGATGGCTGGAAAAGCTTCAAGGCATAAGATTTAATGATCACAGATCAAGACCCAGCTGCATATGGTGCAGTGTTTATTTAAGAAAAAAGAAAAAAAAAGTGTCTGGGATATTGTCAGAAGGCTACTGCACCTTGCATCACACATTGCCCCTGCCATGCTGCCAATGATAGTGACAACACAACTACTAGCCATAACACGCCTACAAGTGTGACAATTCGGACTATTTCAGACTTTCAAAACTTTAAGAATATCTTGAGTGGCAGGTAATAGTCATTTTTAATGTATATTGAATTAATAATTAACTGCTATTGTGGTCATCTCTAAATTAGCCAGACAGCGCCACCTTACGGCAGACTGTCAGAAGAACCGATGTTGACAATTAAGTGCTGGTGCTGAGCACAGGAAACCACCAGCTCAAATTAAGCACCGATATGGCTGAACATTCTCACTTAACATCGACCTCATATCGGTCCAGAATCTTCCTTACTTGTTCTCGTAAAAAAGAAAAAATCTCCATTAGCACTAAATTGAGATTTGTCCATATTTTTTAACCTTTTTCAGCCAGTGGGCTGATGTTCGAGCCATAGCAAGTGAGCTGTATGACCATTTCTCATTTATTCATTCTTACTGTTAGACCTTGTTCGTTTTAATGTGGTAAGTATTTTAGGAAAAATGAGAAGGCTTGTAAGCACTTAACATTTTATTGAAATTTAATTGAATAGTTAAGGGGTGATTAAAAATGTGAAATTAACACTCTTCAGGAATTAATGATGGTCATTAAGATGTAATGGGGCTGCTCACCAACAGTGAATTGGAAGGTTGGGGGATTTAAAATTGCATGGGGGTCAAAGCTGTGAAAAATGTTTATAGTCTCCTGAGCTTTGTTTGCAATTTTTAAATTGGAGCAAAAATGAACTTTCGCTGCTATGAGTGAAAGTGAATGCTGTATTTTTTTTACCTTTCTTGAAATGATAATGTGCATTAATGATACAGAAGTATTAATGTTGCAGAAAGTATGGTTTGCCTAGTTTTCTTTTGATTGCTGAAAAGATACAGATAAGGAGAGCATAGCATGGAACCCCCTAAGAATCTCGTTTGCTTCCGTCAGTACTAAAACTACTCACTTTTCGAATAGGTAACTTTGTTGTTCATAGCAGTAAACCAACAGCCTGTGAGGAAGTGACTGACAAAATAGGCCATGTTTTCCATGTATGTATTCGTCTATTAGCAGCACTATAGCGAGTCATTATTATGGTTTGAATACCCCATTCACTAGAAAGACCTTTACTCGGTTGACTATAATTCAGTGCTATCAATCAATCACAAAGTGTTGCACTCCAGGACTTACAGATAGGACTATACTTTTGGGAAAGCTTTTGATTCACAATATTGTAGTTCTTGAATTGCTGAGGGAATGGTCCAAACCCCTTGATTTTTAGGTCTCGCCTGGCGTTGCAGCGTGCATGCGCTGCTCGCTCTGCGAGGGCTTCTTGGAATCAATATACTTTCAGAAGTCGTGTTTCGGTTCCGCCCGTAATTTTCATTGGTGTGCGTCATTTTACGTCATTGATTATGCTGAACGGAGTGTGATGATTGTACTGGAGGCTTTTTAGTCCCTCCTGGTTGCCACCCTGTCCTCTTTTGGCCCCGCCCACCCGGACTGGATCTTTTACTGGCGGCTTTACACGCTCTCCTTTAAAACACAGTAAGCTCTCTTTTCTTTTCATTTTCAGCGCCGTCCGCACGCTCGTAATGGCCGCTCGGGCAGCCTCTCCTTGCTTCAGCCCCCCACCCCCCGCCTCGGAGCACACGTCCGCTCAGGGAGCATCTCCTCGCTTCAGCCCCCCAACCCCCTGCCTCGGAGCACACGTCCGCTCGGGGAGCCTCTCCTCGCTTCAGCCCCCTGCCTAAAACGAACGCTGCCAAAAACTCATAGTCCTGCCGGCCATTAACAGCGGGGCGCTCATGGAGGGACTGCCGCTGAAAGGCCAATTCCCGTGCCGGGGTTGACACCACGTCCATTCTGCCATCTTTTGCCTTATTCCCGCTTTTCATTACATTTCCTATTAACTCCCCCCTCCTTGTTATCTAAACCCCTAAAACGGGTGCCCTGGTACCACTCCTTTCATTGTACCCTATCAGCGCTTTCTTGTGGTGTTAATGAAGCGCTATACTATATACTCATAGCCAAGTATCGGTGGCAGGGGCATATTAATGAGGAAGGTAAGCAGAAATGTCGCCCCTCCCATCGCAGCCAGAGTCCGTTTCCTTTTTACGTTACCGTGAAAGAATATTCTCTTTTTTTCCACTACGTATTTGCTACATTACCTTCAATTTTATTTCACGTTTGCTACAATGTTCCCTGATGAGATTTAATGCTTCCGGCATATACGGTTCCCCTTCGGTCTGCCTCTAAATGGCGGCTCCTAAAATTGTGCTATGTGCGTGTACATAACACTGGATTGAATATAGCGCTTCCCAGTAAACCTGTCCCCTCACGGTGCTGACGCGGTGATCACGGCATCACTCAGGCCAGTTTCTCACTGCAGGTCTCTCGCCGCCAGACTGGTAGGGGGTAGCGGCGGTGAGGAGCGAGAAAGGAGAGGGGGAGAGAAACACTCATGTTGGGGCGTGTCGGGGTACTTCAGAGCAGTGCTCTGTCTGTGGCTCTGTCAGGAACGCGCGGCGGCGGTTTGTTGCTGCAGGCTTTCGGCCCTTTCTTGGGGCTTCTGGGAGTGCTGTGCCTCTCGCAGTCTGCTGTCTGCGCCAGTCGGTTGGGATGCGGTGCTCCTTTCAGCTAGCAATACCGTCTCTGCAGGTAGGGCGATTTGCTCCTCTCTCGTTCTTTTCTTGCCAGGCCGGTGCACCAGCACGCCAGGACTGGAGCCGCTTCATGCTTTCCAGGCCTGTGCATGCAGATGCCAGGTTTTAAGCCATAGTTGGGCACAGACCATGATCTGCCCAACGTTCGCATGTAAAGAGCAGAGGTTCATAGTGGAAGAATCTATCTACATCCATATGCCTCATACTACTCTCATCCACACTCACAATCCTTCTGCCACACACTGCTCTTCTCCACCACACTCTCCATCCTTGTGCCTCACACTGCTCTTACCCTCATCACTCTCAGTCTTCTGCATCACACTGCTCTTACCCTCCTCCTTCTACTACAATCTCCCTCAAACTGCTCTTCTACACCTATCTACTTCCTTATGCCTAATACTAATCTAATAAACTTTCCTTATTTCCACCTTACATTACTCTTCTACTTCTCACACTCCTTTCATATTACTCCTGCTACTCTTCTACTCCTGTCTCCTTCCTTATGCCTCATACTGCTCTACACACTTTCCTTCCTTCAAAATCACGCTAATCTCCTCCTCGCTTTCTTCCTTCTCCCTCAGACTGCTCTCCTCACTCCCCTTTCTTCTGCCTCATGCTACTCTAATCCTCACTATGCTTCATTAACCCTCATGCTATCCTTCTCCTCACTCTCCTTCCCAAATCTTAAACACTACTCTTCTCCTCCTAACGCTATGCTTTAAACTACTACACAGCTATAATAAAGCCACAACATATCACATACACTCAATAAGACATAGCTAAAATACAATACCATTAGCAAAGCAAATAGCTTTAACTTAAACAAAGGCGAGACCTATTGCATTTCCAATGCTTGTTATAATAAAACCTGTGCACATTTTTGTCACACTAACCAGCTCCAGTTGCTGCAGATAATGAATTTCTAAGGGACGGAAGTGGATGTTTCTTAAATATAGTAAGAACAGCTGTAGGATACCAATAATGCTGGACTGGCCATTCTGCCAGTGTGGCATTATCCTCTAGGCTAGGGGGCTGTTTTTAGATCTGGCTGGGCTGCCTTGAGAGTGGCTGACTGGAACAGAAACTAGGCCTGGCCACAACATAAATGGGGCCTCCATTTGCGATTCAAATAGCTAGAAAAGTGGCCCACGTGTGTGAATCATGGCAGTTTTTAACTTGTAAAAACAACCTCTGTAGGTATTTTGCAAGGTATGACACCATGCATGGATTTGTGCTTGCTGTAGGCTATATTTATGGTAATTGTAAAACAATTCCACCAAACCATAACACAGGCCCACAAATAGCCGGAAAAAGGCGGCCCATGCACTAACCTGTCAGACCAGCCCTTCTGACACTGATAGATTGCCCTGTAGGCCAGTCAGACGTAACCATGAATGGTCGATTACTCCATTTTAGGCATGGCCTCCTACATTTCGCATGGGGTTATTTTCGTTGCCAGACCGGCCATGGATACTAAGAGGATCTTGGAGTCGCAACTGCAATACTTTGGGTTACATATATTTTTATAGCCCTGTGTGAAACATAAAGGTGGGACCTGTTCTTTTTATATATATTTTACAGCAAATTTAAACCAAGTTCTTTTAGTGCCAACGAGTATTAAGCCAAATGCTTGCCAGATTACTTCCATATATTCTTGAGTATAAGCTTTACCAGCCTAGGTTTATGCTGAAAGTCTGATTTTTTTATTTTTATTTACTTCTATGGAATTAATCTTTCATTATTACAAACATGTTGTTGGGTACAAAGCTTTCTTTTTATTTTCAAAGCAAAGATGTGACCACACATGTTTTTTTTAAGAGGCAATGGGACTTTTGATCCTTTCTTAAAATATCCACTATGCAATATTTTGGTGTGTATGCCTTTTATGTTCATACTTTGAGCACATACTTCATCTTCTGACATTCTTCTCTGAACGTATTGATATTGCTTCAGTACGTGAATTTCTTTCTAGGACAGTTGGTGGCAGTACATACAGTCACCCAACTATTACCAAACACCTCTGCTAAAAAAAGCTAGACCTTTTGGCTTTGCCAATGCTTGTTACTGTATGAATGGTGGCCATGCTAAAAGCCACTGTCTATAAGTTGCAATGTAACATTGCTTAGGTGACTCAATACAGAAACATCTCTTTTTAGAATGTGTACTCGCCCAGCAGGACATGTATTTGTACTGTAGAGTTGAAATGAATTTTACCACCCTTGTCACATCAGATTTCGGGCCCAATTCAAATACTTTAACATTGAATGATTACAGGCTCAATTTTATCAAAGTTTTACCAACAATACCACAGCTGCTGTTTTTTTTTTATATCACACCTATGTAGCATGTGTACTTGCTTCACCGTTTCGAGGGTTGTCCTTTCTGGCCTTGTAATGTCATTCTTTATCATTTTTAGGTCGAGCCTAGCGCAGCGCGCATGCACTGCTCTATGGGAGGCTTCTTGTGAGCATTCCAAACTTCTCTGTGTGGGTCGGACTCCTCCTACACATTGGATTGGCCTTTGCGTCTGTCTTTCAATAATGAAAGCACGCAAATGGTCAAAGGCGGGTGCATGTCCCACCTCTCCTCCAAAGGTTCACTCCCACGGCGTTTTGCTCTCGGGAGCGAGCAGCGGCGCGCAGGCTGGCAGCTGCATTCCTCCCTCGTCGTGGATCAGGTTACTAATTAAACACAGCGCGGTCGCTTTCACTTTAGTGGCCGCGCTTGTTTTGTTTGTGATGTCTTGTTGTTAACGACGAGTCCATTCGGCTCGGCTGTGCGTAAAATGGCAGAGCCTTGGTGTCAGCAGAGAGGGCTCGTTCGATGGACCTGACATATGTCAGATCTGCACACACATAAGGGTTGGAAGTTGGAGTTTGTGTGTATTTTCTTGCAGTTTCAAAAGGAGCTGTTTTTGCCCACGTCTTAGTGCAGCTCGTGTCGCAATGCTAGCAGACATCACCTTTATTATATGTAATCTTGCTGCACTTTCATGAGAACATACAGGGTGTCTTTGTAGGTACTGTGTGTGGACAGCAGTGGGGGCACAGCACATTTTGTTATCCTCACTGATCTATCTGTATCCCCACCCGATGTGCAGTGGGACAATTGCGCCCCTCCCAGCGCTCGAACTCCTGTTTGACGATCACACTAGCTGGCTACCAAGTGAAATAAACCTCTTTACAAGTGTGCAGAGCACTGGGCTGCTGATCCTCAATGCCGGAGAGCCGACCCGTCCAATCTGCTGTCCGGAAACACCACAGCCATCTGCCCGCCTATAGTCAGCAATCCTAGCTAATAAACTGCTTTGCGCACACCCAAAAGAGCACAAAAATTCGGAATTATGAGCTGCCAGAGTATAGGGAATGCATTTCCATAAGCACCGTGTTTATTCTTTTAAACAAATAGAGGTTTCTGTTAAGGCGTAACTTGCGACCATTTACCTAAATGTCTTCCAAATATTAAATGCCTTTGTTAATCCGATTTTTTGTAACATCTTTGGCTTTCTCTGCAAAAGTGTATGCATGATTAATTATTCATGCCAGGAAATAGTTCCAGTGCCACTTACTAAAATATAAAAAATGTCGTGAAAATGAATACACATCCATATGGTGCAAGCTGTGGGGGCTGTTGTGTTATTGGGGGAGGGGTGGCTGTGTTCTCGCTCCTCGTAGCGCTGCAGAACTTTGCACTCCTCGCCTTGTTTCTACTCACTACTTTCTCCAGGAGAGAAAAGTGACTGGAGCCCCCAGAGCCACTTAAAGCAAACTCCCGCACCCATCCTCCAGGTTCAGAAACACTTCTGCGGATGGCGCGCTTCTCAGACCTAAAGGGAAGACCTGCGTGCATCGGTGCAAGGCAACGCAAGACTTCTTGAGCCCTACGTAGCATTTCTAAGAAGCAAATAGTGTCCTTGGTGGCCTGGTTCACTCTGAATCTACCGGAATATCTTACGGTTACGTCACCCCTGCACCCGCCAGACCCCTCCCCCCGCCACAAATAAAGTACTCCTCTTCCCTGTCTGTCCAGTAGTCTAACATTGCATGGGTTGTCGCTTCAAAAGTGAAGTGTTCTCTGCTTGAATGGAATATCTGAATTAGGGACTGCCGGTTGCTTCTCTTGAGTAACATTTCTGTATAATTGGCAATGCGGGCGTGTGCTGTTTACCTCTGCGAGTGAAAAAGGAGGTCCCTCCACAGGGCCTTAGAGGAGCGAAGTCATCTTTAGGCACAATGAAGGAACACGGGCTAATTACGCATTTCCCACAAGACTGCAGACACCCCAGTCCGTAAAGAATTAACAAACAACGTTACAGATATTACTTGGATGGCCTGATGCTTGCTGCAGTGCCTTGTTCTTCATAGGCCACCCTTGGATTCAAAACTACCGCCCCCAGGCACTCCCACACACCCCACAAACCGAGCATTAATGCATGCCCTAGGGCTCACTGCCCTACTCGCTTTCAGGGTATTCATTCGGCCAAACGCCTTAGAACATGTGTGAGATACAGGGGTGATTCGCAGGGGCCCCTCGTCACATTCTGCTGGAGGACTCATCATTTTGTGCTGCGCCACCGCCCTGCATCCCCTTGCACGTGCGCACAATGTGGGTCAAGCTCCATTCTGTAGCAAGTGCCCCCTCCCCCACCGCCCCCAGTAGCCCACGAAGTTTGCACCCCACCTCCCTCTGTGTCTGGTCAGGTGGCAGGACCTCGCCATTTCACAGATGCTGCGAAGAAATATCTCCGGCCCCCACCCACTGCTCTGGACCGCAGGCAGGTGCGGTGAAGCATAGCTGGCATCATGTATGACCTGGCACCTTTGAAGCTGATAGATGGACATGGATGCTGCCAGCTGGAGGGTTGAGCTTGTGTGAGACAGAGTTAGCTCAGGTGCCAACATATGACTGTTGCAGGGAGCCTGCTTTCCTTTCCCTTTTCATGCAAGTAGAATCATATTACAGGAGCAGCCTCGCACTTGCAATGACATCACTTCGTATTTTAGAGATGTGTTCTTTTTATGGTGTGTTTTTGTATACAGTGCGTTTTTGTATGCAGTGCGCGTTCTGTGTGTGATTGTATGTACAGTGCTTGATTTGTAAATGAATAAATGCCAGTGCCCAACCGATTTTTAGGTCGAGCATTGAGACCTCCTGTATATACTTTAGTATATACTTATATGTGTGTGTACTTTGTGGGCTCTGGAGATCAGCCCTAGGACTTGTCTGCTTCTGCTTAGGGACTTTTTTTCTGTTCAACTGCCTCTATTTAACTGTCTTGATAGAAAACGACCAGTAGAGGTCATTAAAATACCAGAACTGCTTTCTGCTGAGGGATTTTCTTTTTTTAATTTTTCTGGCAACTGCCTCTATTTAAATTTCTTGATAGAAAACGACCAGCAGAGGTCAGTAAAATACCAGAATCACTTTATCATTCTCTAGATTCCAGTCCATAGAAATTGTCTTCCATGAGCACCCGTAGACAATAATATTTTTTTCAAATCTTGTATTTTCAGTGATATGACCACCGAAGGCCCTGATTTTATATTAAAAACAGAGCTTTGGACTATACCATTTCTCGCTGAAAGGCAATATTTCTTTCCATGTATTCCAATACCTGGCGTGTCATGCAGTTTGGTGCTTACTTTCCCTCCATGTTAAAGAACAGTAGATGTTTCAGCACCCAGGCTAATGTGCTGCATAGCTAAATAAATATAAGGTCCCAAAGGCGAGACCGATTGCATTGCAAATGCTTGTTTTACTTTACTAGTGCACACCTGAAAGCACAATCATCTGTCATCCTCCATTTGTCTCCACTGTTCCTACATTATGATTGTCATTTCTGTTCCTCTTGTCAAGGCATTGGCTACTGTGGTTCTTTGAAAACATTGTATGGGACTTGGATCCTTTCACTACCTTACGTGATCTTTGTCACAGTTTTATATTTGTATTTCCCTATGTAGGAAATTCTCATTTTCTTGTAGAACATTGCACACGTACCGAGGATGGAATAATTGCTCACATCTTGATATTAGGATGCCTTCTACCATGTACCAGTTTTTGAAGTATAACTCAAAATGGCCCATGGCACCTTCTGTCGTGCAGGATTTCAGTGGTCATTGTAATAGTAATAGACTTGCCACCACCAGTTCCAACCTCCCTGGAGGGCGATACATCAAGTCAATACCTCTGTCTTCTGCTGAATGAAGACTGCACATTGTCAGCCAGAGCTATTTTTGCAGACAGTGGGCACCACAGTCTACAAGCAATATGCCACCAGGACCATGGGGAAAACCCTGTTCTTTTTGGTGGAGCAGCTGTGTTTATCCTAGGAGGTATCAGGGTTGCACTAACTCGCTAATCCGTACCCAATAGAGTAATGCAAATATCCACACTTCTTTGAACCTACCAACAAATATGCAAAGGATAGTTCTGCTGGTCGGCAGTAAACCCTTACAAAGTGGAATGGCACAAGAGTAAGAGAGAAATATAGAGAGTTGATATCTATACTCTACCTATTCTCACAGCTGGGCTTAACCTGCAGAGGGACGGCAGAGGTGTTGACATCTGCCAGAAGGGATAGCTCTTTTAGTAGTTCATCTTTGGCATTCCAGTTCATTGGTCCTAAAATGTCATACAATATACCCTGTGACAATCTCTGTATAACTATCTCCTTATGGGAAGTTGAAACTGTGGCACCCTAAAGCTAAACTCTAAATTAAACCTTTATTAGAACATTGAAATGTTAAGAGCTCTATTGAAGACAATGGAATAGCCCTGGGCTTATGATGACTGGCATAACCGACAGCACAGGTATCATGTAGGTTACTTCTTTAAGGTGGATGTAAAGATAATGTATGACACCCCCGCCCCTGCTGGGCTTTCACGAGTGGTGATGCTTAGATCAGGCTGGACAATGGTAAAAAAGGTTCCTGTTTTGGGAAAACTCCTCTTCAAAGTAGCAGTCCCCAGGGCAGTATTCAGAGCTACTGGGCCTTTGATTCTTCAGCTGAATAATGTTTGCTGTCTGCTTGCAGGCAATCCACCTCTTTCTCTTTCAGGTCACCATGACATATGGCTTTTATACTCACTCACAGCATTTGGTCTCATCTCTATAGAAATGGAGGTCAAGCTTCTTATCTCTGCTTTAATTTTTGTCTCCTGACGAATGCATAGATCGGTCAAAGGTGAACTTGGATACCTAGAACTTGTCTCCCACTTAAATTCCAAAACAGTGGTAGCTGGTGTCAGACCACTGCTACTCAAAACTGGTGCATCAATGAATTTTTGGGTGGGGCCAACCAAAGTCTAATTGCATCTTCCTTCAAATAACATCTTCTCCCTTTGTAACAAACATCCCATAATGTTTGTAGTGTGTCTGATTCTTTGGTGATTTGAGGCATAACATACAACAACCGGGGGCTGTGTTTTTCACTAAGACATCCTTCACCCGATCACAGCTGTTGCTGGGTTTCAGTTCTTTAGCTCTTCTTGTCAGCTCTAACAACGAGACGTCAGGTATTGGCAAGAGCCTGTCCCTTTTGTTCTGGGGAGAGCAGTGCTAGTGCCTGTAGGAGAGTAGGATCTGCCTCTTATGTTGCCCCCACTTTTTTTTTGATGTTTACACTGGTTTCTGGCTATAGTCTGGCTGGGTCCCTGCTAATCAGGGCCCCAGCCTCTCTGTTCTCTCTAAACGACTTGGAGTGCACTCTAGGTGCACTAGTGATTGGATACTGTGATACCTTATGAGTCCCTAGTATATGGTACCTTAGGTACTAAGGGCATAGGTACTTCACAGGCCTACCAGGGGCTGCAGCATGTATTATGCCACCCCTGGGAAGCAGACTAAATCTGACACCACAGGCCTGCTACTGCAGCCTGGGTGAGGTGGTGATAGCACTCCTCACTGAGATATAGGTTCCCTATATCTCTCCTACACACACATATAAACCTATCAGTCACCCCTAAGGCAGGCCCTATCAATCCTGAGGGCAGGGTGCTTGGCTTCTATGTGAGGGGGTGCCTCTGCCTGAGCAGGGCCCCTCTGCAGCTCTCAGAGTCCATTCTCTGGTGCTGTTTGTGGATGCGGTTAAACCATATACTCTTAAGTGCATTATATCCTCGCGGTAAAATGCTAACTTTAGAATGGCTGCATCAAAACATGTCGTGTTTGGTGTCAAACATCTTGGAATACTACCCCCCGCCAGTTCTGGCGGCGGGGGTAGCATTCCACCCTTCTAGAGGGATAGACATGTACCTACTGTGGAAACGCGGTAGAATCCTGCAGAGCCCTGGCATCACAAAATGGATGCCACCAGTCACAGACACTGGGCTGCCCTCCTGCTGATGACCAACACTCGCAGTGGAGGAAGCCCAACAATAGATATCCTGTCCCAAGGGGTGTGACCACCTCCCAGACAGGGTTTAGTGTATTGGGGCTGGGTGGGTGCACTCTTAGAGTGCTTTGAAGTCCTGCACTGGGGAGCAGAAGGCTCCTCTGTGCATACCCCAGTTCAAACCGGCTCAGGGGCTACCTGCCCCTGCTCTGGCGCGAAACTGGACAAAGGGAAGTGGGTGTAGCCGCCCACTCCCCTGACCCTCCCATAGGTAGGGTCATAGAGCTAGTCCCTCCCGTTTCTTTTAGTATAAGAGGGGGAACCTGTGCATTGCACCCTAGATTTCCCTGGACGACGCTCTGAAGAAGAATCCCGGACCTTCGACGTTCCACTACCTGTGGAAGACTGAAGAATCTCCTTGGAGTCAAGGAGTGACTCCCCTGCTTGGCAGGCACCAAAAACTACAAACGACGGTCGCAAACTACGCCGCTCCCGCCGGAGTCCGAAGTCCCTGCAGCCCAAGAAGTGGATTTCCTGACTTCTCAAAGGCCATCGTGAGTCCCCAGCGAAGCTGAGGCCAGTGGACCCCAAGAGTGACGAGGAACCGCGACCCCTGGGTACTGTGCACTATTGTCGAGTGAAACCCCTTCACAACGTTCTACGAACTTGTGCTTTGGACCACGTGTGGTCCTAGCCTCCAGCAGGAATCCCTCCGAAGATCAGAGGCCTACCACGTCCCGAGTGACCGTGGGCCCCTGTTGAGCGAATCCTCCTGAGGCGTCTTCGCTATCCCTTGCCAGCCGGCTTGTGGGTCCCCAGAAGACTTTCTAAAGAAACCAAAGGGCTCCCCTGGTTGCTCCAGGCCTGCCCTGACTTACCCTCGCTGGGTGAGTCCCTCAGACCTTGCTGGTCTGCGCCATTGCCTCTTTACATTTTCCCCGAGACTTGCTGTTATCAAGGCTTGTTGGCTCCAATCGAGTCGCCGACACTGCAGTAAGCTGCAGACATCGTGGGACACGCCGAATCCAGCTCCTGGTCGTCGTCGACGCCTCCTGGACCTCGTGGCTGAAGAGTCAAGGCACCCGTGAACGACCTGAATCTTGCGACGACGGTAGGCATCCATCTTCCTTGCCCCGAGACACTGCCAAGTGACTGTGAACACTGTCCCCTCTGCTTTCAGGTCTTCCATCTTCTGAATCCAGGCTTGGATTCCTCCGGACACTTCTCCTGTCGCCGCAAGCAGCAAGCCTTCACTGGCTCCCATTGAAAACGACGCCGCGACCCGACACCAAAGAACACCTATGCACCCGGCTCCCCTGGGTGAGGTAACTTCAGCACTACGGTGCTCCTGTGGGTGTGGGCCCTAGATCTACTTACCCTGTAAGTGACTTGCTTGTAGCTACCCTAGAAGTGCCCTAAAACTCTTACTTTCCAAGTGCGACTATCGCGCTGACTCGTACATGGTTCGCGTCTGTGTTAGACACACCGCGTACAACTCCCTTGCAATTCTATCTGTAACCGCGTCCTTCGACTCGTACAAGGACCAATCGGTGTGTTCGCCTCGAACACGCAAGGGACCTTTAACATTGAAATCTCAATCGCGTCTGTTTGCATAGACTCGCACAGGACTCGCACCGGTGCCAGGACACCGCGTCCGTCCCCTGTGGGTCTCCTACAACTACCTGGGGTGGTTCTTGGGGGTCCCTCGATTCTAGATGCCCTAGACCTAGGTCTAGCCAAACTAAGATTGTGATATTCGATTGTGCTAAACTTATTTTGATAACATTTGACTTGTACATATGTTCCTGACTTCTAATCTCATAAAGAGATTAGTAGAGAGTTGTTTATTAATAAATACATATATATTTGATATATATACCTGTGTGGTGTCTTTTCATTTGGTGATTCAAGAGATTGTGTGGTAAAACAAGCTGCTTTACATTCCTTCAAGACTTAGCCTGAAGGCTGCTCTCCACAGCTACCACTAGGATAGCATTCCATAAAGGTTGTCTTAAACCTATCTACCATAAGAGTCGAATTGTTCTGGTGCAAGGTGTCCACTTTAATTAGTGAACAGCATATACCAGGCCAACTTCTCACATTGGTGGGCAGCGTTTGGGATTCCAGCTTGCTATTGTTTTACCAGAAAATCTCTATTTGAATTACTAACTGAAAACCACTATAGGTACTTAAGGTACATATAAAGTCAAGCTTAGTATCAATAAGTTCTACTGAACTTAGAGCTGTGTGCCAAGGGATAGCACACCCTTTCTACAGCTCAAGCTAGTATCAGTAGGCCACAAACTAGTGTAGGTAGTACAACACTGCACAACACTAGAATGTCCTTAAAGGGTGGAACCAGTGGATCCACTCAGCCTCAGTATAAGGACATGGCTTTCTCTGACTTGAGAGCCATGTGTGTTGAAAGACACCTGAAGCTAGGACAGAGTCCCTCCACACTACACCTGATAGATCTGCTGACAGCAGATGATCTTAGATTGGCTCTAGGAGCTAATGGGTCTGAATCAGGGGGTGGGTCAATTACAGTGTCTGGGTCAGATGATGAAAATCAGAATGACCAAGACTCTGTGATTGAAGGGCCAGGCTCCAAGGGGCCTGAAAAGGACAGAGGACTTCTCCCTAAGAGAACTGACAGAGTGGATGAGAGGCCTAGGTCCCCTTCCAGGGAATCTGACCACTCTTATCACTCTGGCAGAGAATTTGTCCAGCAGAGGAACTCATACTTTCCCCTAAGAGAGAGCTCCTCTGACAGAATGTGCAAACTGCTGCAGTATGAGGAAGCAAGAGTTGCCCTCAGAACCAAGCAGTTGGCACTAGATAGAGAAGCCCTGGAGATCCAGAGAGCTTCTAGAAGAGAGGGGTTAGAACCCCTTGGTGGCAGCAACAGTGTCCCTAGAGGCAGAGAATCTATTCCAGACCATAGGAACCTGAGCAAGGTTGTTCCTCCCTACCAGAGTGGGGATGATATCCACAAGTGGATAACTGCTATGGAGAGGGCCTGTAGAGTACAGCAGGTCCCCCAAAAGCAGTGGGCAGCAATCTTGTGGCTCTCCTTTTCAGACAAAGGTAGAGACAAGCTCCTCACTGTTAGAGAGGAGGATGCTGATGATTATGAAGTCCTGAAGAGTGCACTGATAGATGGGTTTGGCTTAACCACTGAGCAGTACAGGTTGAAGTTCAGAGACACCCAGAAGGCACAGACTCAGGACTGGACTGACTTTGTAGATTGTGCAACCAAGGCTCTGGAGGGTTGGCTGGTTGGCAGTAGGGTTACTGATTTCAAGGGATTGTATAATCTGATGATGAGAGAACAGATCCTTAATAATTGCCAGAACCAGTTGTTGCATCAATACCTGGTGGACTCAGATCTGACCTCTCCCCAAGAATTGGGAAAGAAGGCAGACAAATGGGTCAGAACCATGGTAAGGCAGAAACCCCAGAACCAAGGGGGTGACACCAAGAAGCAAGATCCTAAGGGCTCTGAGAAAGGTGGGGATAAGTCAAAAGACCAGAAGTCTTCACAAGGGCCCCAAAAATCTGCATCTGGTGGGGAGTCACAATCCAACAAGGGAAAAGGCCAAAAGAAGCCCTGGTGCAAATTCTGTAAACAGAAAGGGCACTGGACTTCTGATTGTAACAAGTCCAAAGACCAAACCACCACCACTCCTGCCCCTAAGGCAACTGTTCCCCCTAGCTCAGCTACTGGTGGAGGTGGTACTCAGAATAAGGGTGTAGTAGGGTTGACCCTGGGTTCTGAAGTGGACTCTGACCTAGTCAGAGTGCCCACACAGGCAATGCTGATTTGTGATGGAGACCTTGATATGTCCTTCCTAGTAAGCCCCAGTAATCTGGGCAAATACAAACAGCAGCCTGTAATAAATGGCAAACAGGCTTTGGCATTTAGGGACACAGGTGCTAGTGTCACCATGGTGGCAGAGGATCTTGTGGACCCTGGACAGATCATCCTGGGCGAAATGTACCAGGTGACCAATGCAAGCAATGTCAGGACCAACCATAGTCTGGCAGTTGTGAATTTATCCTGGGGAGGGGTAACTGGCCTCAAGAAGGTTGTAGTCAGTGCAGACCTCCCTGTCGAATGTCTATTGGGCAATGATCTAGAGACTTCAGCCTGGTCTGAAGTAGAGTTATGGACTCATGCTGAGATGTTGGGCATCCCTGCAGAGGTATTTGCTGTGACCAGGTCACAAGCAAGAATGCATGACACTGAACCAGCTCTAGATCCTGGAACAATGGACCAGATGCTTCCCAAGAGGAGGAGCAGTAGGGTAAAGGCAGTGCCTTCCCCCCTGTCTCAGATCACAGATTCACCCCCAGAGGGAGGTGAAGCAGATCCTGAAGAAGGAACTGCCCCAGAGGGACTTGAGCCTGATCAGGTTGAGTTCTTGGGGGCAGGGGGCCCTTCTAGGGAAGATCTGAGTAAGGAGCAACAGTGCTGCCCCTCTCTTGAACCCCTCAGACAGCAGGCTGCTGCTGAGGATGCTGGGAGTGCTAGTGGGTCCCATAAAGTTTATTGGGATGAGGGACTCCTATATTCTGAGGGTAGAGACCCAGCCCCTGGAGCCACCAGGAGGTTGGTAATACCTCAGAAGTTTAGGGGGTTCCTCTTGACCCTAGCACATGACATCCCTTTAGCAGGACACCTGGGCCAAAACAAGACCTGGGACAGGCTTGTTCCACATTTTCATTGGCCACATATGTCAGAGGACACAAAGGAGATTTGTCGCTCCTGTGTCACATGCCAAGCCAGTGGTAAGGCAGGTGGCACAACAAAGGCCCCCTGATACCACTACCTGTGGTGGGGGTACCCTTTGAAAGGGTAGGGATTGACATTGTTGGTCCCCTTGACCCTCAAACTGCATCTGGGCACAGGTTTATCCTGGTGGTAGTGGATCATGCCACCAGGTACCCAGAAGCAATTCCCCTGAGGACCACCACAGCCCCTGTGGTGGCAAGAGCCCTCATTGGAGTTTTCTCCAGAGTGGGTTTCCCAAAGGAGGTCATTTCTGACAGAGGTACCAACTTCATGTCAGGATATTTGAAGGCAATGTGGAAGGAGTGTGGTGTAACTTATAAGTTCACCACCCCCTATCACCCACAATGCAATGGGTTAGTTGAACGCTTCAACAAAACCCTGAAGGGAATGATTAAAGGACTCCCAGAGAAGCTTAGGCGGAAATGGGACCTTCTTCTTCCCTGCCTGTTGTTTGCATACAGAGAGGTTCCACAGAAGGGGGTTGGTTACAGCCCATTTGAGCTTCTGTTTGGGCATCCTGTGAGAGGTCCATTGTGTTTGGTAAAAGAGGGCTGGGAGTTACCTCTCAAGCCCCCAAACAAGATGTGATGGACTATGTACTTGGTCTCCGCTCCCGGATGGCTGAATACATGAAAAAGGCAACCAAAAACCTGGAGGCCAGCCAAGAATTACAAAAAGCTTGGCATGACCAAAAGGCTGTACTGACTGTATACCAGCCAGGACAGAAAGTGTGGGTGTTGGAGCCTGTGGCCCCAGCAGCCCTCCAGGACAAGTGGAGTGGCCCCCATACAATAGTTGAACAGAAGGGAGAAGTCACCTACCTGGTGAATCTTGGAACTCCCAGGAGCCCCCTGAGGGTGCTCCATGTCAACAGATTAAAGCCATATGTTGACAGGGCTGACATGGGCTTGCTCATGGCAACTGATGAGGACCAGGAGGAGGAGAGTGACCCTCTCCCTGACCTGCTCTCTCAGAACCCTGATGATGGATCAGTAGATGGTGTTGCTTTGGCAAGCAGCCTCACTGACCATCAGCAAACTGAGTGCAGACAGGTTCTGCAACAGTATAGACATATGTTTAGCCTGACCCCTAGTCAGACTACCTGGTGCACCCATGAGGTGGACACTGGAGACAGTCTGCCTGTCAAGAGTAAAATCTACAGGCAACCTGACCATGTCAGGGACTGTATCAGGACTGAAGTCCAGAAAATGTTGGAGCTAGGTGTAATTGAGCCTTCAGATAGCCCTTGGGCTAGCCCAGTAGTCCTGGTACCCAAGCCTCATTCCCAGGGTGGTAAGAAAGAAATGAGGTTTTGTGTAGACTACAGAGGCCTCAATGCAGTCACTAGGACTGATGCCTATCCCATACCAAGGGCAGATGAGCTGATTGATACTTTGGCCTCAGCCAAGTATCTAAGTACATTTGACCTAACAGCTGGCTACTGGCAGATCAGATTAGCTGATGATGCAAAAGCCAAAACAGCATTTTCGACCCCTAGTGGGCACTACCACTTTGTGGTGATGCCCTTTGGATTGAAAAATGCACCTGCCACTTTTCAGAGGTTGGTGAATAAAGTTGTGGCAGGGATGGAAACTTATTGCTCAGCTTATCTAGATGATATTGCTGTCTTTAGTTCCTCCTGGCAGGATCACCTGGTCCACCTCAGAAATGTTTTGGAGGCTCTGCAGAAAGCAGGCCTCACTATCAAGGCCACTAAGTGCCAGATAGGGCAGAGTCAGGTTGTGTACCTGGGCCACCTTGTAGGTGGAGGCCAGGTTCAGCCTTTACAGAGCAAAATCCAAACCATAATGGAATGGGTTGCTCCAACCACCCAGACACAGGTGAGAGCCTTCTTAGGCCTGACTGGGTACTATAGGAGGTTTGTCAAGGGATATGGATCTATAGTGACCCCCTTGAATGATCTGACCTCAAAGAAAATGCCAAAAAGGTTCAGTGGACAGCTAGCTGTCAGAAGGCATTTGAAGACCTAAAGCAGGCCATGTGCACTGCCCCCATCTTACAGAGTCCAGACTACACCAAAAAGTTCATTGTCCAAACAGATGCTTCTGAGCTGGGTGTGGGAGCTGTACTGTCTCAACTGAATGATGAAGGTCAAGACCAGCCAGTAGCTTTTATTAGCAGAAGGCTGACCCCTAGAGAGAAACGTTGGTCAGCTATAGAGAGGGAGGCCTTTGCTGTGGTGTGGGCCCTGAAGAAGCTGAGGCCATACTTGTTTGGCACTCACTTCATAGTTCATACTGACCACAAGCCCCTCCTATGGCTTAAACAGATGAAAGGTGAAAACCCAAAACTTTTGAGGTGGTCCATTTCCGTACAGGGGATGGACTATACAGTGGAACATAGACCTGGGACCCAACATGCCAATGCAGATGAACTCTCAAGGTATTTCCACTTTGAACACGAAGACTCAACTGGTCAAGGTTACTTTAGTGTCCCTGCGTTTGGGGGGGGGGTTGTGTAGGAGAGTAGGATCTGCCTCTTATGTTGCCCCCACTTTTTTTTTGATGTTTACACTGGTTTCTGGCTATAGTCTGGCTGGGTCCCTGCTAATCAGGGCCCCAGCCTCTCTGTTCTCTCTAAACGACTTGGAGTGCACTCTAGGTGCACTAGTGATTGGATACTGTGGTACCTTATGAGTCCCTAGTATATGGTACCTTAGGTACTAAGGGCATAGGTACTTCACAGGCCTACCAGGTGCTGCAGCATGTATTATGCCACCCCTGGGAAGCAGACTAAATCTGACACCACAGGCCTGCTACTGCAGCCTGGGTGAGGTGGTGCTAGCACTCCTCACTGAGATATAGGTTCCCTATATCTCTCCTACACACACATATAAACCTATCAGTCACCCCTAAGGCAGGCCCTATCAATCCTGAGGGCAGGGTGCTTGGCTTCTATGTGAGGGGGTGCCTCTGCCTGAGCAGGGCCCCTCTGCAGCTCTCAGAGTCCATTCTCTGGTGCTGTTTGTGGATGCGGTTAAACCATATACTCTTAAGTGCATTATATCCTCGCGGTAAAATGCTAACTTTGGAATGGCTGCATCAAAACATGTCGTGTTTGGTTTCAAACATCTTGGAATACTACCCCCCCACCAGTTCTGGCGGCGGGGGTAGCATTCCACCCTTCTAGAGGGATAGACATGTACCTACTGTGGAAACGCTGTAGAATCCTGCAGAGCCCTGGCATCACAAAATGGATGCCACCAGTCACAGACACTGGGCTGCCCTCCTGCTGATGACCAACACTCGCAGTGGAGGAAGCCCAACAATAGATATCCTGTCCCAAGGGAGTGTGACCACCTCCCAGACAGGGTTTAGTGTATTGGGGCTGCGTGGGTGCACTCTTAGAGTGCTTTGAAGTCCTGCACTGGGGGAGCAGAAGGCTCCTCTGTGCATACCCCAGTTCAAACCGGCTCAGGGGCTACCTGCCCCTGCTCTGGCGCAAAACTGGACAAAGGACAGTGGGTGTAGCCGCCCACTCCCCTGACCCTCCCATAGGTAGGGTCATAGAGCTAGTCCCTCCCTTTCTTTTAGTATAAGAGGGGGAACCTGTGCATTGCACCCTAGATTTCCCTGGACGACGCTCTGAAGAAGAATCCCGGACCTTCGATGTTCCACTACCTTTGGAAGACTGAAGAATCTCCCTTGGAGTCAAGGAGTGACTCCCCTGCTTGGCAGGCACCAAAAACTACAAACGACAGTCGCAAACTACGCCGCTCCCGCCGGAGTCCGAAGTCCCTGCAGCCCAAGAAGTGAATTTCCTGACTTCTCAAAGGCCATCGTGAGTCCCCAGCGAAGCTGAGGCTAGTGGACCCCAAGAGTGACGAGGAACCGTGACCCCTGGGTACCGTGCACTATTGTCGAGTGCAACCCCTTCACAACGTTCTACGAACTTGTGCTTTGGACCACGTGTGGTCCTAGCCTCCAGCAGGAAACCCTCCGAAGATCAGAGGCCTACCACATCCCGAGTGACCATGGGCCCCTGTTGAGTGAATCCTCCCAAGGCGTCTTCGCGATCCCTTGCCAGCCGGCTTGTGGGTCCCCAGAAGACTTACTAAAGAAACCAAAGGGCTCCCCTGGTTGCTCCAGGCCTGCCCTGACTTACCCTCGCTGGGTGAGTCCCTCAGACCTTGCTGGTCTGCGCCATTGCCTCTTTACACTTTCCCCGAGACTTGCTGTTATCAAGGCTTGTTGGCTCCAATCGAGTCGCCGACACCGCAGTAAGCTGCAGACATCGTGGTACACGCCGAATCCAGCTCCTGGTCGTCGTCGACGCCTCCTGGACCTCGTGGCTGAAGAGTCAAGGCACCCGTGAACGACCTGAATCTTGCGACGACGGTGGGCATCCATCTTCCTTGCCCCGAGTCACTGCCAAGTGACTGTGAACATGTCCCCTCTGCTTTCAGGTCTTCCATCTTCTGAATCCAGGCTTGGATTCCTCCGGACACTTCTCCTGTCGCCGCAAGCAGCAAGCCTTCACTGGCTCCCATTGAAAACGACGCCGCGACCCGACACCAAAGAACACCTATGCACCCGGCTCCCCTGGGTGAGGTAACTTCAGCACTACGGTGCTCCTGTGGGTGTGAGCCCTAGAACTACTTACCCTGTAAGTGACTTGCTTGTAGCTACCCTAGAAGTGCCCTAAAACTCTTACTTTCCAAGTGCGACTATCGCTCTGACTCGTACATGGTTCGCGTCTGTGTTAGACACACCGCGTCCAACTCCCTTGCAATTCTATCTGTAACCGCGTCCTTCGACTCGTACAAGGACCGATCAGTGTGTTCGCCTCGAACACGCAAGGGACCTTTAACATTGAAATCTCAATCGCGTCTGTTCGCATAGACTCGCACAGGACTCGCACCGGTGCCAGGACACCGCGTCCGTCCCCTGTGGGTCTCCTACAACTACCTGGGGTGGTTCTTGGGGGTCCCTCGATTCTAGATGCCCTAGACCTAGGTCTAGCCAAACTAAGATTGTGATATTCGATTGTGCTAAACTTATTTTGATAACATTTGACTTGTACATATGTTCCTGACTTCTAATCTCATAAAGAGATTAGTAGAGAGTTGTTTATTAATAAATACATATATATTTGATATATATACCTGTGTGGTGTCTTTTCATTTGGTGATTCAAGAGATTGTGTGGTAAAACAAGCTGCTTTACATTCCTTCAAGACTTAGCCTGAAGGCTGCTCTCCACAGCTACCACTAGGATAGCTTTCCATAAAGGTTGTCTTAAACCTATCTACCATAAGAGTCGAATTGTTCTGGTGCAAGGTGTCCACTTTAATTAGTGAACAGCATATACCAGGCCAACTTCTCACAGTGCCCTTTCCCACATTTTGTTGCTGCTTCTTGCAGTCCACAAGTTCACCAGTCCAAAATGGCGTAACCTAGTGTGTAGGAAGGTTTTATAAACCCAAATCAGACACTAAAGAACTTGGCTATACTGACCTGTGTAGGAAAGTGGAGTAAGGAGTGAGCAGTTTAAAGTAAAGTAGGAGGCCAAGGTAGATGTCTACCTAAATGCCTATAATGTCTAGCACTGCAACCCGCCTTTCTGGGGGAGATACCAGTCATGAGAGACTACATGGACCAGAGAAGGCCAGCTGTCAGCCTCTACACATACAGGTCTTTAAAGATAATGGGGTAAACCCTATGTCCCTCATAACCTGAGTGTAAGCAATATAATCTACAGTGAGTTCTGTCGGGTAAACCAATCACTTAGTAGAGTATCTTGCCTGAATGGCAATCAAATGTCAATCAATGTCTAGTAATTTGCTTTTAGACAGAGATATCAAAATCCCGCAAACTGACTCATGACACTAATGTCCTCTTCAGACGATCATGCAGATACTTCAAAAATGAGGATCAGGGCAGCACCGAGCTACTGCATATATCGGATTTCATCTAAGTACATAGAGCATGTCCCTTCATCACACCCTACAGTGCTCATAAAATGACTTTTGCATGCATGGAGACAGATGTTGGGAACTCGTTATATTTTGTGATTGGCAGGGCCATTATTTGTTTGAATATTATCTTGGTGTAAGTGTTGAAGGACAATATTTTATTATATTGTTCAAAGAAAAACTTTGTTTTAGTTTGACTTGATGTTAGTGTTAGGTGGGATATTTTAAAAGTTTGAGGCCTGACCTCAAAAGGTCACAATTTTACAGAACTTTGCAGAACATATGCGTTCTGTGAAATCATATACTACACTGCTCACATCAGCGTTAAACAAACCTTTGCATGGTGGCTGTGACAGGGCAAGCAGGGCTGTGGGGAACAGCCATTTTGAGTGGGCAGTAACAGAAAACAGAATGATGATGAAGTCTAGCCCGCGTAGGAATTCCAAAATTGTTTTTCATTAATTTCAGCTGTGGATGTGACTATTTCCAAGTGCTTTCCTTCACAATATCAAACAGTCATTCCTAGCAACATTAAATTAAGTATGAAGTCGGTATCCGTAAACTGCCTTATGGTACTCTGTTTTATTATAACCCTGCAACACGCATTAAAATGGCATCTATTCAAATTGCATTCTGTACTCAGATTACAGGAGACAGAAGTTTGATTGTGTCTGACAAATAAAACTATTGAAGCCAATAACCTGTAACGAATCACCATTTTGGCTCAAATGGCCTTTTCTTATAGAGCCCTGCTTTTTACTGTCACAGTCCTTTCTTATTCAAATTTAACATCTTGAGAAAGAGCATGATTCTGCCTCTTCAATGGGACCTCTCATAGCCCTTTGTTAGTGACTGGCTCCAAACAAGGGGCGGCCATTGCTATGTGTGACCCCACAGTCCTCTTCCTGTATTTTTTATTAGGTCCCATCTTATTTGTTCTTGCTTGCACTGCAGCATGTAGAAAGCAACATTAATAAATAGAGGCATAATGAATGTGACTAATTGATTTTGGCAGTCAAAGACTGGCATACTTTTGTGCAACGGGGATTCTATTCAAGGAAGCTTAACTGCTGTTGAGTGGGAGCCTTAAATGTAATAATGGGCCCTCGTTTAGATCGTGTTGTGTGCGTCGAGCGCAGCACAACAAGCGAACGATGTACGCTCCAGAACTGGCACAATGTCAGAGAAAATAATGCACTGGGTTCCGCCAACAAGACGGCCACATCAAATTATAGGACAGGTTTTATGTCTTGGAATCACTAAATACATTTTTAACTTCTTGGTCTGCAAACGGTATACTCTTTAAAGAAAAGGATGGGTATGGTCTCATTGGAATACAACTTCTTGAGTGACATATAATACCTTACATCCCTTGTTAGAGAATTCTCTGAGGACTACTTAAAAAGTATCACACTTCCTCCTCTATAAACATGTCTAAAATGTGACACAATTTTAAACTGCATGCTTAAACTCTAAACTAAAAACAAAGGATTTGTGCCACTAGTCGACCATCAATTATCGATCATACTGTATATACTGAGCTAACATATTAAACTGAATACTTGGACTGAGTTCTTCTTTTGTTCATTCAGTATTTTTCAAATACGGCATAGACCAAAGAAACATTTTTAAAAAACGGTTTAAAGTAAAAATATATATAGACACAAATGTAATTTAAATCACAAATTACATATTTCACTTATTCTCATACCCCCACTAAGTGGACTGGCATTAACTCAAGCATATACATCATTCATTTTAAAATAAGATTTAACAAAAAGCTGTGGCAGTGTTAAGTTCTAATGATAACTGTAAATATGTAGATGCACTGCGTTTTGGCCTTTTTGCTTGGTAGATGCACTGGCTTTTGGCCTTTCTGCTTGGAGCTTTAGTTTGAGTTCTTCATCAAGACTGAGATCCTTAATTGTTAGTAATTCCTATTGTGACAAAAGACTTACATTACTGCAACCCCGAGTGGGCATCAACATAAAGAAAATCATATTTGTGTTTTTATATTTTCAAGGGTCCATAATTTAAAAGCTGGTCAATATATTTCGATTGATTGGGATACCAGCTTCACTTATTTGTGGACTCTTGACAGTTGTGAAGGAGGAATCTGTGATTTCCCCCCACTCGAAGTTGGTTAAAAAGTTATTTTTGGAAACACAAAATTACCTCTAGAAGGTTCATAGAGCAAGAGGAAGAAGTAATATGCCTGCCTCTGTCTTATGCTAGCATTGTTTGAAAATTGAGTGAGTTTTCACTGTCATTTATTTGTTTTTTTGAAGCAGCTGCAAAATGAACCCACTTGCAGTTCTGTTCTCCAGGTATAAAGTGGTGAAAAAGAAGCCTGGTCTGGCATTTCCCTTCAGGCTAAATACTCAATTGCGCTCTTGCAAATATCATCTCTGTGACAACGATAGAGAGAGCATGTTGATGCTACAGTTTATATTGGTTTGTTTGATTGAACATAAAATGTTTCCTTCCTTAGTTTTGGGCCACTCACGCATGGCATTTTATAAATTTAGCTATGATGAGCACTATAATTAATTTAACTATGGCCCATTGTCTTGAAACTCAATTTACTTCTAACATATTTCAGTTCATTGTTGTTAAAGGATTCTAGTAAATGTAGTGTGCATCAGAAATTACATTTTTGGGATATTTCTTCTTTTGAGTAGCTTGACCTGGATCATGTATGATATGCTTGGCAAACGTCTGTGACATCAACTTCAAACCCAGGTGAGGGGTGAATGTTGATTTTTTCATTCATGATTATACATCCTGAACCCAAGCTTATAAGTGTAAGGTGAGTCCGCAGATTTGTTTGTGTTGTGATTTACTTGGATCGTCCAAGTGAATGACAACAACCAAGAATGTGCTGACTCACAATGTGAACATGAAATGAATGTTGTTTGGAATTTGAAACACACACTGCAAAGAAGGGCTCTCATGCCCACCTTACATTTTCTATACTATTAGGTTTAGGTTGAAAAATTATAGAAATAAAAAATCAAGTAGACACATTTAACGGCAGCAAATTAATATCCATCCAAAGTCAAGTCGAAATTGTAAAAGAGAAGAACTAAATGATGGATTAAGTGACTGGGCTTTCTTAGAAATAGCAATACATGTTACAGAGACAGTCAAGAAACAGTCTGAGGCAAAATATTTGTAATGAAGGTCTAGAGGACTGAGTGGGTTAAAGATTTAATATCCTGTTAAGAGATCAACTAATGTATTCATTTAAAGTTTACTAAGTACAAGCAGCTACTATAATTCCTAAGCCCTTGTTTTCAAAACCTTGGATCCGTGCCAATCAAGTGTTAACTGTGTAGCAAGTGTTTTACCTCACATTTAGCACTTCTTTGTTTTTAAAGTAATGTGGGATCACAACATTTCAAATGTGAATACCTAACTAAAGCGAAGGAACGATTGGCTATTGTCACCAGGACACTGGTGATGGTAATTGCACGTAAAACAAATGGAAAAATGTCAAGAAAACACTGTTTGCTTATGTGTTTGTTAAGCTACTGAGAGGGCTGTTGTGAAGCTTCTAAAAAACGTAAAGGTATATTTTAAAGAAAGCCTTGGATTTTAAGATGACTTCTACTGGAAATGTTTGTCAGCCTACTTCAATACCATCATTTAGTCTAATTAAGCATCAACCAGTATTTCTCTGCGTGATTAAATCGGCTCTTAAATAGGCAAACAAATGACTTTTTGGCTCAAAGTTTCAGAAAAACAAAGGTCATTGGTTACCCTTGTAGATGCCATCAACAACTATGTGAAATGCAGGACATCGTTTTAAGAGTAAGTCAGTAAAAGTCTCAATCCCACTGATTTGTGAGCACAATTTTCCTTTTTGTTAATGTTAACACAATTATCTGTACTCCATTGAACCAAGGTTTAAGACTTGGATGACCTCTGTTATCTATTTTTGTGTTGGGCCTCACCCAAACTGATAATGGTCACACACAGATACAGGAAATAGACTTGATTAATGTGTGTAGAATTAACATTGAATATGACAATATTTAGTTTCAGTTACTTCAGTGGAAGTTAAGATTACATTTAATGCATCTTGTATTAGCCATACGACCTACTGAAATAAACCTAGCTATCTTTGATTACGATAACTTTTTTAATGTTTTAGGAAAGTTTTTGCCTATGACTTGATCCAGGGTTTAAGGGTTGAATCGGATCCGCATAGCACCCAGCTTGACAATAATAGCTTGATTATTATGCTTACTGTTCTGTCTATATTTTTTATTTCTTTTCGATAGGAACTAGTGCTTCAAAGTTATTATACAACTACTAGCAGCACTTGATAAAACAGCTAACTTAATAAGTAGATAAATGAATATTGCAACTCTTTTTTCCTTTCCAATATCTCCCTGTTCAGTGACATCAGACCATTTTCATTTCATGGCATTCAGCCCTATCCAGACTGCCAATAGATTAGTATCCTCACAACTCTCTTTTCTGAATAAAAGAATGCTACGACACTAAAGAGTGATTTCTTTTATTTTTCGGAATGGTAAAAATGTATTTAGGTGAAATATGCACATCATTTAGAGTACCTCAAAAGGAGGCCCAAGTTTCTGATCTATCACAAATCATGTTTAGCCATCTTAGCTTTTAGAATCAAAAAACAATAAAGACATTGTTGGGATGCTTGAGTTAATTTAAGCCACTGGCAATTACTCTTAAAATATTTTAAAGTTAACTGAGAGGATAGAATGGAAAGGTGAGTTTAATGCAGGTTTACATTTTCAGCATGGAAAGCATATTTATTTTACTTTGCTCTTGACGGGCACTCTTGACTTCGACCCAGTCGGGCAAAAGGTAGCATTAGTTTGTTACTGTTATTATATTTAACAACAGTTTTCCAACAATACTTTTACCAAGATTTTTCATGTACAAAGCATTGTACAATTATAATTGTAATGCCTTAGCATGCATGCCTCATTACTACTTACTACTTAATATCCCTCTCTCGCCATTTTAAAGCAAGTGGATGTATCCGCTTTTTTTTCCTCGTCTGTGTGGCACCTTCGAATTCGTTGCCTTTGCCTACAATTACAAAACCTCCTAGATGGATAGTCAGTCATTTCCAGGCAATTTGCAATTGATTTTCTACCGATAGGAATAGGGAATGAGAAGCTCTAGGTTTATTATTACATAATGTATGAGTTAAGGTTCAACCCGATCATTAATTTTGCCATTACATTTTACTGAATATTTTCAGAATGCTTTGATAATGTCGGCTGAAGAGTAGCACACTGATTATATCATTTCTGAATGTGAGCTGGTGAATTCTACATTCTGTGATCCTGAATATATGAATTTAAGCCAAAATAATTTCCATCCACTTGTGTATAATTTAAACATGATGTTAGAAATTCCTGTACATGCAGTTCTGCAAACAGTTTAATGTCTATGTTTGCGACAACATACTGTTCATCCCCATGGGTCCATCTTTGGAGGGGTTGTTGCTGTGTGGATGAAGTTTCCTGATGCATAGGGAGATAGAGGTACTCCCTTCATATGCAAATTATTTTCATGACGTTTAGCTGCCAAGCTTGAGCAAGGAAAGAAAGACAAGGGGAGCTTGGTCCCATGATGCGCACTTTGTTAGGAATCCCTTGTTGACTGACGAGCCTTTTTGCCACATTGCCCAAAAATGGAAAAATGGAAAATGCCATTTAACTGGGCATCTCTGTAATTCTCTAAATTTCTTTTCCGAAATTTCGGGAAAATATGTAAACGTAAACAAAATTACAAAGAAGATGCATGAAAAGTTTTGGCCTGGTATATTTTCTTAGCAAGGGCATACCTTGCATAGCAAAGTTGCTCAATGTATCACAAGTGACTAGTTTGAGCAGAAAAATGTATCTTATTGAGATATTTTCAGGTCAAATCATTGTCCCATGTGCAAAAATCATGAGACATTTCGTGTTATGTGAAATTTTGCACAATTTATGTAACATCAAATTGGGTACTATTGAAGGATTACCCCTGCGTAATGAAAATTACACACAGTACTACTTCTAATTTGAATTTGCTAATTCAGCAGTATCATTGGCTGGCCTCTTCATTAGGGGAAATCATCAGAAAAGGTTTTAGGGGAGTGAGTGTCAAGGGTGACTTGCTAATAACTGGGCCTTAAATGTGAAGCTGTCTTTGAGAGAGAGAACGAGAGAGACACCATGCAAAAGTCCTATCAGGAGTAATTTTGAAGAATACAGCTTGTAGAAATATTCATGGGATAAAAAATAATGTATACATTTTCATATACAAGTAAGGTATTTTAGCACAGCCATATAGCCAATATGCAGGCAGAATGCTTGGTGTGTGTTTCGTCGTCGGGTTGTCACATCCCTTACATTATTTATAATAATAAGCTGTTCAGCGGATGTGTCAACCTGATCATGAAGCATGCCACCTAAATTGGCAGGTGAAGGTTTGTCATGACTTTTTATAATAATCGAGACATACCTTCAACCAGTACTAGTGTGTTCCCCAACATGGTAATTCCCTTGTGCCCACCCCCTGGCCCGGGGCAGCTTTGTATTGTTTGTTTTTAATCTGTTCTGACAGAGGCTCTAAAACAGCCGCTAAGTGGTGGTGGGTCTCAGGTGATAATTGCATTCTGCTGGCACTATTGGCCTCCACTCTATATTTCTCCCTTTCTTACTGAATATTTCATGGCTTCTAGTAGATTACTTTTAGCTTTTTTTATTAGCCTGGCTTGGAACTTTAACTTCATTATCTCTTAACTGTATCGTTGTTTCAAGTACTGTTACCTAACATGCCCTTCACATAAATCTGTTGAATAAATTGTCTGAGTTCTTTAGATAAAGGCACTAATCGATAAGCTAGAGCATGGGTACTCGCAAACATTTGCCCAGAGGCCACAAAATACGGTCTGTGGTGTTACCGAGGGCTGCACTGATGCCAGCAAGGTGGCCTGGTTGGGTCAGAGATTGTGTAAGGAGGTCTAAATCAAATTTAAATAAACGGGCAAGCATTTATTTGCAGGTTAATAAATGATTGCCCGTTTCTTTAACATTTTTTTCTGAATATTAGTGTTAAGCACCTAAACAGCAGCTGGTGCTGCTGTTTCCCAGCGGGCCGCATGTAAAGGTCAAGAGTGCCGCAAGCGGCCGCAGGGCCATACTTTGAGTATCACTGAGCTAGAGGATACCCTTAGGGATGAGATTGTTCTATCACCCTAAGGTCCCTTTGACCAGGCTGTGCTGGAGATCAGTCACAACTCACATGACTACTATGACCCCACCCTCCCTTAACTCGTCAGGTGGGTTTGCTTACACAGATGTAATAAGTAAGGTTGCAGTGGCTTTGAGAAAGCATTCTCTGGATGTTGAAGTAAAGTATGATGCAGTATGTTTGCTGGTTCAGGGGCAGCTGCTGGAAGAGGAGACCTTGACTGATGCTTTCATGCCCACTGGCCCATAAGATAACTACCAGTGATCAGAGCAATATTTCTTTGAGACTGATAGAGGAAACGACCATAGGGCAGCTGTTTTTGCAAACACAGTGCAAATAAATTTCATTGAAAGCAGGGTGTATATTGCAAGAAATCACAAAGATTTGAGATGGCAGCAAGAATAAATTAGGTAACAAAAATCAAAATACGTACATGAAAACTAGCATGTTAATTGCCGGTGATCATTAATTTTATGATCATCCTATAACTATGTCGATATTTCATTGATTTCTTCAATGTTTTAATAATATGTGTTAACTGCATATACGGTACCATTTGATATGATATTTATATTATTAGACCAAGGGACACAAATTTGGCTTACATTTTGTAGCATGCTGATGTGAATGTGTTACTGAAAATGGATTCTATATTAGCCCTACAGACTATGAGTATGTCTGAAGTATTAGTTTTATTTTTTAAATTGTTTTGCTCAAGTGTCGCGCATACTTTGCAGTACAGTGGCATCAAACCTATTATTTGCTTTTTCGATTCTTTGGGGAAGGATTTTGTACACATTTAAGCCCTTCGTTCTCCTTTAATTTCAAACGTTTTTTTCGCTGTTCTCTATTGTTGATGGCTTTTTGTCAGCATGGCACCACCTCTCCTGGTATGTTATTTGGAACCGGGTGCATGCTACACCTTTTCATTTCCACAGGGATAGGACCAGATGGAGGAATTTGATTATCCAGCAGTAGAGGACCAACTGTTCAGTTGGATACAGAACCGGGAGAAAAGGGTTGAAGAGATCTAAAATGGCTGTCGTCTGTGAAGCCAACACTTTCCGATGGGAACCACGCAGGCACTGAGGTGTAGTAACGCAGACTCTCTTCCAAGTACCAGCTGGGGCTTTCAGGAGCTGCTATCCCCACAGCAGACACTCAGCAGGCTCCGAGCAGCTTGACTTCGCCATATGTGGAACTTTTTATTCTCCACCGCCCTCCCCAGAGAGACGGGCCACAGGGACGACGGAGGCAGGTGAATTGCTCTTAATGCAGAGCTCTAAATCACTAGGTTAACATGAGAAGCCTGGAGAGCGGAAATGGATCTGCCGAAGACCGGCTCGCGCTCTCTTAACCTTGGTGCTGTTCCGAGGACCAACAAAGATGCGGCATAATGTTTCATTAGAAGCTTTCACCTTGTGCGCATCCTCTTTTAATGCAAGTGACCTTTTAATCCCTCCACATATTTTCTAAATGCTTTTAAAGCTACTCTGTATCTCGGAATTCTAACAGTACAGTTTTTTTTTTAATTCGCACGCAGTCGCGTCTTACTGTAATGAGGGGAGCTGGGCTGCAGAGCAGTTTGTGATTTGCGCGGATGCAGAGAGAGGCTCGCCTTTCCGTGGAACGCGCAGCTACCCCCAGTTTGACATACGGGGCACGAAGCCACAGCCGCGGTGCAGCGAGTCCAGTTGGTGTCATAAATTAACAGTCCCGGCGTCTCCCTCAGTATTTGTTTAATGGCACCAACAAGGCACGTGGCACAAAGCCGGCCGCGTGAATCTGTAATATTTGAGAATACTGCGAGCTGGCACTAAAGATTAATCTCCAAGATGTGGAAACGAAAGGTTCCTCACTGAGAGGCCATTGCGTGGTTGCCAAAGACACGAGTCTTAGCAATCTGTCTTCTTTCTATTTGTATCGGAAAAAAAACAACTATGTGATTTCTTGCTAAACTAACCACTGCTGCTTTGTTATTTGATGCTGGCCGCTGGCAGTGCTTGCTGTCACTTGGAATGCGTTTTTTATCCATCCGTTGCATTAACACCATTTACTTGGGATTGTAATTCAGTTCATTATTGCCGCATCCCCAAGGCGGTTCATGAAAACACAAGCGATAGCCAGGTCTTCCAACCATTTCGGGCCAGAGGAGAGCGCCCATGCAGATGGAAATAGTAAACATTTTTGGTTTCTGGGATTCGAGCGGTTCTCCCTGGCATGCAAGTGCCCCAGTATGTGCGGATCCAAGACCGGCAGGGCAACAGAATGAAGCATTTCCTCAGTGAGCATCACTGTAGTAAAATACACTCTCTGCTGAGAAAAGACAAGATTTTATTTTAAATCTTTATTATGCAATATTTGGGCCTGTGGTTGCACGTAGTGGGTCCTGTTGCATTTATTCAAGGAACCAGATTTATTTTCATTATCACATTTTGACCCAGAGCCTGAGAGAGAGATACAAAAAGAGAGGACAAAGAATGAAGTTTAAGAGAGGAAAACAGTGACAAAGGAAGAAAGCAAAGAAAAGGAACCTTTCAGACTGAAAAAGCGTAGGGTGGTGGCGCATTGGTATTCGGCAACTCCAGCATTCAACAATACCGTCCACAGGCAACTATAAAAAAGTTTTAGCCCTCGCACGTTTTTATATATTTATAGTAAGGAATAGTTGTTAATTTATGTTGTGAACAGTATAACAGCTGAGTGAGTTAAAGGATAGTGCCTGACAAATATGTCGATCTGAAGGTCACAAGTTTAAATTCCAGCACAATCAATAAATCAATCAGGGGTTTGTTAAAGCGCGACTACTTACCCGTAAGGGTCTCAAGGCGTAAGGGTCTCAAGGCGCTAGGGGTGGGGGTGCAGGTTCCATCCATCAAGGAGGGGGTCTGTCGAAGAGCCAGGTTTTGAGGTTTCTTGCGAAGATGGGGAGCGATGTTGTCTGTCTGAGGTGGAGCGGAAGGGCGTTCCATGCTTTGGCCGCGAGGAAGGAGAAGGAGCGGCCTCCCGATCTGGTCTTTCTGGTGCGGGGGACCACGGCGTAGGAGAGCTGGGCTGATCGTAGGGTCCTTTGGGGTGCGTGGAATTTGAGTCGGCTGTTCAGGTATGCTGGTCCGGTGCCGTGGAGGGCCTTGTGTGCGTGGGTGAGCATCTTGAAGGTGATTCTCGCCTCGACAGGGAGCCAGTGGAGTGTGCGCAGGTGCTGGGAGATGTGGCAGTGTTTTGGCAGGTTGAGGACCAGTCTTGCGGCGGCGTTCTGGATGTTCTGTAGCTTGCGGGTGAGGTTTTTGTTTATGCCGGCGTAGAGTGCGTTGCCGTAGTCAAGTCTGTTGGTGACCAGGGCGTGAGTGACGGTCTTTTGGTGTTCGAGGGGGATCCATTTGAAGGTCTTACGAAGGAGGCGGAGGGTGTGGAAGCAGGAAGACGAGACAGAGTTGATCTGGCGGTCCATTTTGAGCTCGGAGTCCAGGATGATTCCCAGGTTGCGTGCGTGGTCCGTGGGGGTTGGCGGGTTTCCGAGGGCGGGGGGCCACCAGGTGTCGCTTCAGGCATCGGGGTTTGGGCCCATGATGAGTACTTCTGTTTTGTTGGTGTTTAGTTGTAGGCAGCTGTTTTTCATCCATTTGGCGACGGCTTCCATGCCTTCTCAAAAGTTGCGTCTGGTGGTGTTGGGCTCGTTGGATAGGGAGAGGATGAGCTGGGTGTCGTCTGCGTATGACACGATGTTGAGTCCGTAGGTTCTGACGATGGGGGCGAGTGGAGCCATGTAGACGTTGAAGAGCGTCGGGCTGAGGGAGGAGCCCTGGGGGACTCCGCAGGTGGTAGGTGTGGGGTCCGAGAGGAAAGGGGGAGTCTGACCCGCTGCGTCCTGCCGGAGAGGAAGGAGCGGATCCAGTCGAGGGCCTTGTCCTGGATTCCTGCGTCGTAGAGTCTGCGTATTAGGGTGCGGTGGGAGACTGTGTCGAACGCCGCTGATAGGTCGAGGAGGATGAGGGCTACTGTTTCTCCTTTGTCCAGTAGGGTGCGGATGTCGTCTGTTGCGGCGAGGAGGGCTGTTTCCGTACTGTGGTTTTTTCTGAAGCCGGATTGGGAGGAGTCGAGGATGTTGTGTTCTTCAATGAATGTGGCGAGTTGGCTGTTGATGGCTTTCTCGATGACTTTCGCTGGGAACGGGAGCAGGGAGATGGGTCTGTAGTTTTTGAGGTCAGTGGGGTCCGCTGAGGGATTCTTTAGGAGGGGTTGACCTCGGCGTGTTTCCAGTCGTCGGGGAGCCAGGCGGTCGCCAGGGAGCGGTTGATGGTGTGGCGGAGCATGGGTTCGATGGTGTCGGCGGCTCTGTTGAAGATGTGGTGGGGGCAGGGGTCTGTGGGGGCCCCTGAGTGGATTGACTTCATTGTCTTCAGTGTGTCTTCGGTGGTGAGGGCTGTCCAGTCGTCAATCGCTGGTTTCCGGGTGTCGGGGGTGGTTGGTGAGGGTTCAGTGTGTTGGTTGTCTTCGTCGAAGTTGTCGTAGATGCTCTTGATTTTGTGGTGGAAAAAGGTGCTGAGTTTGTCGCAGAGGTCTTGTGAGGGAGGGATGTCGGTAGACTCGCTAGTGGGTTGGGCGAACTCCTTGATGATGCTGAAGAGTTCCTTGCTGTTGTGCGCGTGGGTGGAGATTCTGTCTTCAATCGCTTTTTTCCTCGTTTCTCTGATGAGTTGATGGTGGGCGTTGGTGGCGGCTCTGAAGTTGTCGTGGGCTTCTGTGGATTTGGTGTTCCTCCAGGCCTTTTCGAGGCGGCGGCATGTGCTTCTGGACTCTCGAAGTTCGGTGGTAAACCATCTGGCTTTCTTGGCGCGGGTATTGTTGTTTTTCTTGAGGGGGGCTATGGTGTTGGTGCTGTCCGAGATCCATCTATGCAGGGTTCGGGCTGCGTTATTGGGGGCGTCGTTTTCCGCGATGGTTGGGGTGGAGTTGTTGAGTGAGGAGGTGAGCTGGTCATCGGTGATTTTGGTCCAGTTTCTTCGTGGAAGCATGTGCTGGTGTCTGTGGATGGTGGGTGTTCTGAAGGTGAAGTGGATGCAACGATGGTCAGTCCATGGGAGTTCGGTGGTGTGGCTAAAGGTGATGGAGTTTCCTGTAGTGAAGAGGGGGTCGAGGGTGTGTCCTGCTGAGTTCGTGGGCTCGGTCACGATCTGGCGCAGTCCAATGTTGTGGAGGTTGTCCAGGAGGGATGTGGTGTTGGGGTCCAGTTGGTTGTCGAGGTGGAAGTTGAGGTCTCCCAGCAGGGTGTAGTTGGTGGATGCGATGGCCTGCAGGGAGATAATGTCCGTGATGGAGTTGGCGAAGGGTCCGCGGGGTCCAGGGGGTCGGTAGATGAGGGTTCCTCGGAGGGTGGCGGTGGGGCTGGCCAGTATCTTGAAGTGAAGGTGTTCCATCAGTTCTGTGGGCTCGTCAGGGAGTGTGCTCAGGCGGAGGCTGGATTTGTGGACGATGGCGATTCCTCCTCCTGGGCAGGTGGGGCGGTCCTTCCTGGAGATCTTGTATCCTTGGGGGATGGCAATGGCGATGTCCGGTCCCGAGGTGGTATTGGTCCAGGTTTCGGTGAAGAACGCTACGTCCGGGGTGGTGCTGTCGAGGAGGTCCCAGATTTCTGTGGCGTGTTTGTGGAGGGATCGGACGTTGAGGAGGATGCATTGCAGGGTCTTCGGTTCGGTTGTGTTCTTGTGGGCGGGTTGTGCTGGATCCGTGTTCTTGGTGGTGCTGCAGGTGTGCCGGCAGCGGTGACAGCTGAAGGGTCCGTGGGAGTCGGCTGGTGATGCTAGCTTGCAGTTGTTGTTGCGGCCTGGGTTGAGTGCGTGGAGTGCTGCTGGGTCGTAGCGTTGGCAGGCGGAGGTCCAGGGTTCCTGGCGCTGGTCGCGGTCGGGTCGCGGACGGGCGCAGACGGGCTTGCCTTTGACGCGCCTCCGGCGCGCCAGCGGCGCGCCCGCGGCCGCGCAGTGGCCGCCATTAAGTAGGGGTCGGGGAGGGCTGGACAGCTGGGAGGCGGGAGCGGGGAGGGGAGCTGGATTGGGCCGCTCGCGCAGGGGGGGGGGCCGCGGGGGCAGCAGCGGCGGGGAAAGGTAAAGGGAGGAAATAAGGGATAAAGAAAAAAGGGAAAATAGGCAGAAATAAGGCACAAAAGAGCAGAGATGCAGAAAGGTGAAAGATAAAAGAGGGTAGAAAAACGAGTGAAAACAAGTGAAAGGGCAGAGCGAGAGGAAGGGAAAATGAGCAGAAATAAGGCACAAAGAGCAGAGATGCAGAAAAGTGCAGAAAGGTGAAAGATAAAAAGGGTAGAAAAACGAGTGAAAGAGCAGAGTTAGAGGAAGGAGACAGAGGTCCACTGGACCACCAGGGATGAGGCGCAGGAAACCTGCGGGTGGAGGAGGGCCTCGATCACCTACACTCGAGAGTGCAGGGGCAGGGGCAGGCCTCACTTAATGGTGGAGCTGCGAGGGTGGGAGAGCAATTTCACTGACAATGAGTCAGTGGTCTTGCTCGCCTGTCCCCGCAGTGGCCGCCATTAAGTAGGGAGTCGGGAGGGCTGGACAGCTGGGAGGCGGGAGCGGGGAGGGGAGCTGGATTGGGCCGGTCGCGCTGGGGGGAGGGGCAGCGGGGGCAGCAGCGGCGGGGAAAGGTAAAGGGAGGAAATAAGGGATAAAGAAAAAAGGGAAAATAGGCAGAAATAAGGCACAAAAGAGCAGAGATGCAGAAAGGTGAAAGATAAAAGAGGGTAGAAAAACGAGTGAAAACAAGTGAAAGGGCAGAGCGAGAGGAAGGGAAAATGAGCAGAAATAAGGCACAAAAGAGCAGAGATGCAGAAAAGTGCAGAAAGGTGAAAGATAAAAAGGGTAGAAAAACGAGTGAAAGAGCAGAGTTAGAGGAAGGAGACAGAGGTCCACTGGACCACCAGGGATGAGGCGCAGGGAAACCTGCGGGTGGAGGAGGGCCTCGATCACCTACACTCGAGAGTGCAGGGGCAGGGGCAGGCCTCACTTAATGGTGGAGCGGTGAGGGTGGGAGAGCAATTTCACTGACAATGAGTCAGTGGTCTTGCTCGCCTGTCCCCGCAGTGGCCGCCATTAAGTACGGGTCGGGGAGGGCTGGACAGCTGGGAGGCGGGAGCGGGGAGGGGAGCTGGATTGGGCCGGTCGCGCTGGGGGGGGAGGGGCCGCGGGGGCAGCAGCGGCCGGAAAAAGTAAAGGGAGGAAATAAGGGATAAAGAAAAAAGGGAAAATATGCAGAAATAAGGCACAAAAGAGCAGAGATGCAGAAAGGGGAAAGATAAAAGAGGGTAGAAAAACGAGTGAAAACAAGTGAAAGGGCAGAGCGAGAGGAAGGGAAAATGAGCAGAAATAAGGCACAAAAGAGCAGAGATGCAGAAAAGTGCAGAAAGGTGAAAGATAAAAAATGGTAGAAAAACGAGTGAAAGAGCAGAGTTAGAGGAAGGAGACAGAGGTCCACTGGACCACCAGGGATGAGGCGCAGGAAACCTGCGGGTGGAGGAGGGCCTCGATCACCAACACTCGAGAGTGCAGGGGCAGGCCTCACTTAATGGTGGAGCTGCGAGGGTGGGAGAGCAATTTCACTGACAATGAGTCAGTGGTCTTGCTCGCCTGTCCCCGCAGTGGCCGCCATTAAGTAGGGGTCGAGGAGGGCTGGACAGCTGGGAGGCGGGAGCGGGGAGGGGAGCTGGATTGGGCCGGTCGCGCTGGGGGGGAGGGGCCGCGGGGGCAGCAGCGGCGGGGAAAGGTAAAGGGAGGAAATAAGGGATAAAGAAAAAAGGGAAAATATGCAGAAATAAGGCACAAAAGAGCAGAGATGCAGAAAGGTGAAAGATAAAAGAGGGTAGAAAAACGAGTGAAAACAAGTGAAAGGGCAGAGCGAGAGGAAGGGAAAATGAGCAGAAATAAGGCACAAAAGAGCAGAGATGCAGAAAAGTGCAGAAAGGTGAAAGATAAAAAAGGGTAGAAAAATGAGTGAAAGAGCAGAGTTAGAGGAAGGAGACAGAGGTCCACTGGACCACCAGGGATGAGGCGCAGGGGAACCTGCGGGTGGAGGAGGGCCTCGATCACCAACACTCGAGAGTGCAGGGGCAGGGGCAGGCCTCACTTAATGGTTGAGCTGCGAGGGTGGGAGAGCAATTTCACTGACAATGAGTCAGTGGTCTTGCTCGCCTGTCCCCGCAGTGGCCGCCATTAAGTAGGGGTCGAGGAGGGCTGGACAGCTGGGAGGCGGGAGCGGGGAGGGAGCTGGATTGGGCCGGTCGCGCTGGGGGAGGGGGCCGCGGGGGCAGCAGCGGCGGGGAAAGGTAAAGGGAGGAAATAAGGGATAAAGAAAAAAGGGAAAATAGGCAGAAATAAGGCACAAAAGAGCAGAGATGCAGAAAGGTGAAAGATAAAAGAGGGTAGAAAAACGAGTGAAAACTAGAGAAAGGGCAGAGCGAGAGGAAGTGAAAATGAGCAGAAATAAGGCACAAAAGAGCAGAGATGCAGAAAAGTGCAGAAAGGTGAAAGATAAAAGAGGGTAGAAAAACGAGTGAAAACAAGTGAAAGGGCAGAGCGAGAGGAAGGGAAAATGAGCAGAAATAAGGCACAAAAGAGCAGAGATGCAGAAAAGTGCAGAAAGGTGAAAGATAAAAAGGGTAGAAAAACGAGTGAAAGAGCAGAGTTAGAGGAAGGAGACAGAGGTCCACTGGACCACCAGGGATGAGGCGCAGGGAAACCTGCGGGTGGAGGAGGGCCTTGATCACCAACACTCGAGAGTGCAGGGGCAGGGGCAGGCCTCACTTAATGGTGCAGCTGCGAGGGTGGGAGAGCAATTTCACTGACAATGAGTCAGTGAGTCAGCACAACTAACTCATGTTTTCATCCCTCTGAGGCCAGTTGGTAAACTGAGTGCAGTTAAGCCGGGCAGTAGTAAAAATGTTATTTGCAGTGCTTTGAAACACCAGATGTGTATAAAGTGCCAGGTTAAAACGTGTCATTATGATTGAATGCTGCACTTCAATATCTAGAGTTTGTAGATCTAGCTAACACCTGGGCACACCCTACACAGGTAGAAGAGATGTTAAAACAAGAAACTATTCGAGGCAATTTAGAATAAGCAAGTGGATGGTTCCAATCCCTGCGATAAGAGTCTACTAATATTCTACATCGAGCCAGGGGGTCTGCACATTGGCAGTACCACAATCTGTGTTTTTATGTTCATAGCAATGGTTTATAGATGTTCAGCCATGTTTGACCTCGGCTCAACCCCAATTTGACAGTACATTTTACATATGTTTTTTAAAGGTGGGGGGGCTCAAAGAAAATATTTGTTCTGAAAGTATTTATCCGACAGTGGGTAGGACAGGGATCTTTTCTCCTCTCAGAGCAGGAAATGTGCTGTAATTTGCAAGACTCACAAATGCATCTCTTTGGCCCAGAGGCTTTTCTGAAGTTTGAATGCTTGAAATTGTCAAGAATACCCATAACGGTAAAATATTTTCTGAACACTCACCATTGTACACATGTTCATCACTGTTGTCCAACACCTACATATGCATGGCATCGCCAATATTGGGCAGAGTGCCGAATACACAATTGTGTATTCCTTAGAAATATTTTTGTTGTATTTATTTAGTAGCTTATTTTCATAATATGTTGGTTTCATTTTTATTGCAATTCACATAATGCAGTGATTTGCACTCCAGACTGTTATCACCTCACCCTGTACCATGGTCTATTTCTATACACCTAAGCATACACTTTGATTATGATTAAAGTAGAGTGTGTAAGCCTTTGCTTTGCACCACCATTTATGCTTTGCACTTCACTGAGCCCTTTATCATGGAAGAAGAAGGGACAGTAGTTGACTGTATCTCTAGAAATCATGGAACTCATTACACACAGTGACTCCAAGGCATGTGGCCCCTTTCCTGCACACCTGGTGCATTGTAGTGTTACCAAAGAAGGTGCAGACTCTTCTGTAATACATATAGAGACAGTTCACATATAGCACAGATGGACGCCACCTGCCCTGAGAAAGACAGGCTGGCTGCATAAAACAGGAGGTCCGTCATTCACTAATGCATTGCCCTTAGGACAGTGTGTGTTTGCAGCTGCCCTCAGGAGTTCACTATCCCTGTTTATGAGTGGCGCAGCTTTAAACGGATGCACAAACATGAACAGTGCTCTCTTTCTATAATAATAGACCATGCAATTTAGATATCCATAGTCTATACAAACTTAGCTAGTCCCTCTAAAGTGCCCGATGTTCACAATTCTGACATGGAGGCTTTGTTTCACAGCCATATCTCTGGGTGATTAAGATGTATGCTAACTGTGATAATTTCTTTAGTGTCTGATATACATTTGCTTCATCCCCCATCTGGTCACCTGTGACTGCTGCTCCCGCTAGAGTGGGAGTGCCACATACACTCCTCTGTTTCAAAGGTGACAGTATCAGCATGGCAGGGGCAATGTGGGATTCTGCAAAGGACTGGTAAACCCCTGTAGAATAGTGCTGCAGTGTGCAAACATGAGTTAACATACATGTGAACAAGGTGAGTGGTCAGCTAGGTTACAGGTGACCTTTTTAGAAGATGCTGACCACAACTAAAGAAGTACAACTCTCTTTATTCTGGATCCACAGGATACCACCTGACCACCACCTCTCAAGTCACCAACAACTTTTCTCAGCCCTCCAGACCTCCACCTATAGGCAAACAACTCTCCTCTGACATATAACATTCTGACACCATCAATCAAGCCTCCAACAGAAGCAGAACGCTGCTCAAGGCACTCAAGAACTGCATCACCACTCCCTCTCACCAGACCCACCTATTCCTCACCCCACAGAAAAGTGCAATGCCACTTCTTCTTCGGTGAAAAAATACAGAAGACCCAACAGCACACCCTTGACACCAAGCCTGTTTCATTTCTTCCACCCAACACTTCCCAGAGAATCCCACAATGTTCAACCCTCAAAGACTTAGCTCTCCAGATCTCGCTGACATACTTAACTCCCTTAAAGCCACTCCTTATGAGATGAAGTCTTACCATCGTCCTACATCAAAGTTCTCTCTGGGGATGCTCTCTTATCCCTACTCACCATTGTTAATAGCTCCTTCTCTCAAGGCATCTTCCCAGAAGCTCTCAAGACAGCTCAGATCATCCATCTTCTTCAGAAACTTACCAGACCCAGATAACCTCACTACCTACCAGCTGATCACTCACTTGCTGTTAATCTGCAACATTATTTAAAAACAGTCTATATTCAGCTCCAAGACCTCATCATTACTAACCATCTCATGCACAACCATTAGTCAGATTTCAGATCAAGCTGCAGCAAGGTGACTAGAACTTTAAACATCATATACAATGCCCTTTTGACCACAGATGATGACTCCTTCCTCCTGATTTTGCTGGACCTCTCAGCTGCTTTTGACGCAGTTGAGCATGTCACCATCTTACACACCATGGAGTCTTTAATGGGACTCCCGGGCCATGTCCTTCACTGGTTCTCCTTCCTTCTTTCCAACCAACACCAGCTTCTTTACATGGGCACATCCAGGTCACAAAAGATCCCTACCACTAATTGAGTCTCCCAGGTCTCCATACTGTCTCCTGTCACTGTCAACCATCTTCAACCTACACAAAGAGCCTCTTGGTGCTCTATTCACAGATAACAGCATCAAGATTCATTAATATGCAGATGATACACAACTCTACTTGAAAGCCTCCTCTGCTTCAGACATCCAGTGCCTCAAACACTACTTGTATCTCATCAAAATCTGGATGTCCAGAGACTACCTGATGGCCAACTTGACCAAGACAGAATTCCTGTTATCTGCCTAGAACAATAATGAAGTTACAGCACAAACCTGTCTCAATGGCATGAACATTGATGGCTTCAAACCCCAATTTTCACTGAATACTAACTCACCTGGATTCACCCTGGACACCAACTTCAACCTCATATTGAAAAAAAAACCAAAAAAGAAAAAGTGGCCTGGTATCAGCTCTTTCTTCTAAAAAAAGTGAAAACCATTTCTTCCAGAAAGTGACTTCAGAAGTGCTGTTCAGCCACCTGTACCCTTGCCTCTGGATGGTGGTAATGCCCTGCTTTATTGCCTCCCAGACTCCATACTGGCATCCCGTAGGGTTATCCTACATGCTGCAGCGAGTCTCATCCAGGGCCTGAACAAATATATGCACATAACCCCCAACCTGAAAGAACTCCATTGAATCCCCTTGCTGGCACGTACCATCTTCAAAAGTTATCCCAACCAGCATCCCCACTTATCTTGGAGTCACGCTCACCATCTCTGGTGCGTCTCGTCACACCTGCAGCCAGGACACCATCAAACTGCAGACTAAGAAGTGTACAAAAAGAAAAAAACAAGACAGCAGGCCTTTTCTATCAATGAACCCAGTATCTCAAACAGGATTCCCTGTATCTATTAAGACTGCCTCAACACTGTTCCACTTCAGGAAAGAGATGAAGACACATCTTTAAAGAATACTTCATCACAATGCAGTAACCATCCACAACCCAGCTTCCTCTACTCTTACTCATTGCATTGACTTTATAGTTATCTTTGAGCATGTGCAGCTCTTCACTGCCTTTTGGCTATGTTTGCCCTACACGCACATACATACATACAAGATACTTAAGTAAACACTTACTAAACAACTACATGATGATTACACATGCAAGACAATAAACACATTCCAGACGTAACGTGACCACTTAGCAACATATTTATAAACATCAACACAAATGGCCTCTTGTGTCTACACTATGTGCTTCTTAAACACACAGAACCCTGCTAGCTTGTGAACAACTGATCTATCTATGACACAGTGTTTGCTATTAGCTGTTGTGCACTGCAGTGTGAGATGCCTAATTTATTAGGGTGGAGAGGGATCCATTGTTTTCTGGTCGTTAACTTCTACATCAGAAAATGTAATCCTGTGCCGAAAGAAGCTGGGCAGGCAATGTATCTTCAGTAGTTACTACAGCTAAACATACTATTGGCATCATCATTTGGAGTCCAAGGGATACAGTGGTAGTCGTAACCAATAAAAATGACAAACACCCAAAAGAGGGGTCATCAATTTTGAATATTTTTGTTAATAATATTCACCCAACACTTATATCAGCAAAACAAATGTGAGCTGAAAACCAAAAAGTAAATACACAAATAGCAACCTCCAGAGTGCCTCAGCCTTATTTGTGAAAATAATTCACCTTGCTTCTTTGAATTACTTAAATATACCACATACCACTAATTTGTTCAACTTTGATAACGTGGGCATGTGCTTTGGCAGGGCTAATTATTATTAAAATAGTTTCCTTACCAAATGCTTTTCAAAAGTAGTTTTTCTTTCGCAAAGATTTTTTAATGTGTAATTTGTTGAAGAGTAACACATTGGAGTACATTGCATTGTTTGCATGTTCTACGGCTTCCTTCTTTACAAATTAATTAATCATAAAAATGTGTAGTTTGGAACAATGAAATTGTTAATGTTTGTATTGTAAAAGTTTGAAAGGTAGTTTTGCTAAAAGAGCACATTTGAGAATGTTTTAATGTCCAAAAATATGCCTTGCAAGTCAGCCCTGGCCAATTACGCAACAGTCCGAATTGAGCGCCAAAGGTGAAAAAAGGTAAATAAAGAAATATATAGTACTATTGTGTGCACTTTTTCTAATCCATCCACTAGGAAGCTCAAATATGGGTAGCTTTTTCCTACATGAGGTGATTGCTCTGGGTTGCTTCAGTTCATCTACTGCATGACTGGAGTCAGGCCTACCAGGAGGTTTGTCACTGTACCAATGGGTTATCTCAGGTTGTCTCCTTTGCACAAACCCAACAGTCACCAATTGACCGATGTTGCACATTTGTAGCGACTCACAGAATGCCTGGTTATAATGTATTGTACTGTATCATTACATTGTCTATCAGTCATTCATAGATATAAAATCCAGTTAAGAAAGTTCATAGTGAATGATGTGTTGGCAGAGTGCTTCCAACACGAGTGGTGTACTGCAAAATGATTAAGTACCCTGCAAAATTTGGTGAGATTAAGTACTTGGCAAAGTCATTTACCTGTCAGCCATACACATATACTAAAACCTTAGGCCAATGAAGGCCACTTAAGTTGTAGGCCTCTATGCATCACAGGCTCTGCAGGAACTTATGTTGACCACGTGCCAGTACACAAATCTTGGTTTTGAGATCCATAAATGAAAGCTCACACTGAGCCGTATGTAATTGATGAAGGGCACATGTTTGAGAAGTAATATTTATAACCTTTATCTTCTGCAAATCAGATTGCATGTTATTTGGGGGCATTTTAAATAAATCCCTCTACCTTTGATTGATCCTCACATTACTCAAATCACTTATTTTATGTTCCACCCTGCAAACATTTAGAATGAGTGCTCACTAACCATTTATACACAGCAAGCTGAACATCTCTTTAGACTCTATTTAAATTGCAAACTAATTGAGTGCTCACAGGTAAGAACTCATTTAAACTGATGCTCAACTATAACTCAGTTGGGATTATCTAATATGTGCATTATATTATAACAAGTAAAGATTTTTTGAAAGTGTTGTAAGTGATGATCAGACTCAATTTATGCTCAATGTTCAGGCTTAGTTAATGCTCAGATTTACGGCGGTTAATTTGAAGTGGAGCAATCGAAACTGGATGTGAATATTTCTAGCAGTCCTCATAGAGGCTTAGTTTCACTACAGGGTGAAGTAGTAGAGGGGCATAGAATCGCTTATGAAATTGCCCTTTTAGGCAGCGCTCATCACAAACGGGAAGCAGAATTAACAACGCGGGCTCAGCCATGAGTGCCATTTCAGTGCAAGCCAAACCACGCTTTCCTTAACCACGCATATGCCTTAACCACGCATATGCATGGCAATGCGTGGTCTAGATGCAGAGCGGATGGGCGGACACATGAAGACAGGAAAAGGAAGGATCGGGAGAGGATGCATTGAAGTAAGTGGGGCTGGGGCCAGGTCTTGGGGGATGAGTGTAGTTTTTTGGGATAGGGGTAGGTTTCAGGACTCGGAGGGGTCGGGTTGTTTACAGGGCAGGGATCAGTTTTAGGGCTCAGAGCAGGGAGGCTGGGTTGGGGTACTTTACAGGTGTAGGGGACAGATTTTAGGGCTCAGGGCGGGGGGGTGGGTTCGAGGTAGATTTTAGGGCATGGGGTCAGTTTGTGGGGCTCAGGGCAGGGGTAAGGGACAGTTTTCAGGGCTCGGGCGGTTATAGGCCTCAGGGTGGGGGGTCTGCGTCAGGGTAGTTTTTTGGGCATGGGGTCAGTTTTTAGGGCTCAGGGCATGGAAAAGGGGCAGTTTCAAGGGCTCAGGCAGTTTTAGGCCTCAGGGCTGGGGGCAGGGTTGGGGTACTTTTCGGATGTAGGGGACAGTTTTTAGGGCTCAGGGAGGGAGGGCCTGGTCGGGGTAGTTTTTAGGGCGTGGGGTTAATTTTTAGGGTGGGTGAAAACGGACAGTTTTCAGTGCTGGGGCAGGGGTATGATCTTTAGCACACATGTCCCTTTACCAATCATGTCTTTACCACGAAATTGCGTGGTAAAGGCATGCGTGGTAAAGACACAGTCGTGATTAAGACCATGTGATTCAGGTATGCGTTGTTCCATCATACAACCATCACAAAC
>CAWUFW010002932.1:600000-940000 GCA_963921515.1 Calotriton arnoldi | reverse complement strand
GAATCAAAAATATGGTGGAGGAGGCCGTCACTAACGATTGGATCTCCGGACAGGAGGCGAGCTTCCTCATTAGCGAAGACCCAAGGATGCCCAGGTTCTATACACTCCCAAAAATCCACAAGAACCGGACCCCCCCACCCGGAAGACCCATTGTATCCGGTATTGGATCAGTTCTAGAACCTTTGTCGCAGTTCTGCGACTGGTTCCTTAGACCAATTGTGAAACAATCACACTCTTACCTCAGGGTCACCAAGGATGTCCTTTGCCTGCTACGAGATTTGGAGGTGGATGCAACTGAGGACCTACTGATAACGATGGACATAGAAGCTCTATATACGAGCATACCACAGAGAAGAACTTTGGAAGTGGTGGAACATATCATCTTGAACATGGACTGGGACTTCGTCACTCCCCAACATTTTGTGATGGAATGTGCCGAACTGGCCCTGACAGAGAATTTTTTCGATTTCGAGGATGTCATCTATCACCAAATCACAGGGACTTCAATGGGCAGCACCTTTGCCCCCAGCATGGCATGCCTCTATGTCCAACCGTTTGAAGATGACTACATCCTCAACCCAGACAACCCATTCTTGAAACATCAGAAAATCTGGAGGCGCTACATTGACGACGTGCTAATTGTGTGGCACGGGACAGAGGAGGATGCAACGGAGTTTGTCCAATGGGTTAACTCTAAAGATAATCACCTCAAGTTCACACATACGATTAATAAGAACCATGCAATATTTCTTGATCTGGATATCACCCTCACTGAAGAAGGTTTCACGACAAAGGTTCATAACAAAACCACTGACAAGAACAGTTTACTCATCTTTGAAAGCTACCACCCGAGGGCTCTGAGACAAAATCTACCGGTAGGACAGTTCCTTCGAGTCCGAAGGAACTGTTCGAACACAGTAATCTTTGAGGAACAGGCGGAACAACTGGAGAAAAAACTCCTGGAACGCCACTATCCGAAAAAAATGGTGAGGAGGGCAAAAAAACGAGCCAGAAACAATCCGAGAGAATCACTATTAGAGGACGTGGCAAAAGAAGACACCAAGAGATTGGTATGTGTCACCACATACACCCCAGCTTCCAACACAGTACAACAAATCATCAGAAAAAACTGGCACATTCTAAACAGCGCAGGGAACCAGTGGGAACCACCTCTGTTCGCCTTTAAGCGCAACAGGAGCTTACGTGATGAACTGGTACATGCTAAAATGCCAGCCGTTGAAGGAGAAGAACAGCAGACCCTTTGGAGTCAACCACGACCGGTCGGTCATTTTTCCTGTGGTGGGTGCACGTCCTGTGAATTTACAACCAACACCAAGTAGGTGGACATAGGCACCGGAAAACCTTGGCAGTTACAAGAATTCAGCAACTGCAACACAGAGAATGTTATGTACCTTTTAAATTGCCCATGCAGCCTCAAATATGTGGGGATGACCACTAGAAAAATAAAAATTCACATCAGTGCACACCGGAGCACCATCCGGTGAAAAAAGACCAATACCAAACTAACACATCACTTCACTGAAAAGAACCATAAGGACACAGATCTCAGGTGGACTATCCTGGAAGTGATGAAGAAACGCAAATTCGATCCGACGAAAGCCCTACATGTTAGGGAACAACGATGGGTCTACCGGCTGCGATCCTGGGAGAAGGGACTCAATGATGAGATCCCATGGCTACAGATGGGACGGTAAACAATCGTTGACCCACCCTGAGCATACAAACACGTGACACCATACACAGTCTTTAACATTCCTGGCGAAATACTTCATTTATCTCTGACACACATGCACTCTTGTCCTTTCCATTTTAGCCATCTCAAAGCTTCACCATAGTGTCCTATTACATTTGCCAGCTCTTAAAAATAGGGCCGTTATCAGCACTCAAAAACCATCAAACTGTGTTAGCCAATTGCATACCCCGAAGGGTATCAATTTTTCAATTTTTCATATAGCACATACATCCCAACATATATGTTTGCTGCGCAGCTCCCCCACCAGCAATTACGCCCCTCTCAATGCTGCCACAACAGATGGGCACAGCACAACAAATATTTTGCCCATATTAGCGCACTTTGCGCCCGTCCTTTATTTATTTTTGCGTGCTCTATGCAATCGAGACCGGAGCTTTTTAACTCACTGTACCGATTGCCATCTAGATTTCCCTCCAACCCCTTTATTCGGGGTTTAAACTCAGTTTTGCAAAGTTTTCCTAATTGTGAACATAACATCCGCGCCCACACTAGGGCGGTCGCCGACTTCTTCTGGACCCAGAACACATGCGCAGCCACGCCCACACTTGGGCGGGTCCCGGCTGCATTCAGAGTCAGCTTACTTTCGCAGCCTCTCCCACAACGACGGAGTCACAACCGTAAGGGCGTTTCAATCACGTCGCTGGCACCACTCGAGCACACGCAGGTTCGGGCAGACCTAGCCTCAGCGCACAACATAGAGCATGCGCGAACCCCCGCCATTTCTTAATCAGGCATCTCCTCTCTAGCGATCACTGTTCTCATGAGGACACCGGAAATCGCGCACCTGGCGAAACTTTACCATTTTGCCGATCCACTTAACATCAATCACCGTAATTGATCACACTATATATAGCTCGATGACTCTTTCCTCATTCCATTAAACCACAAAGATCCACCCTCAGACAGTTTCAAAGGCCATGTTCTCCCAGATTAAGTATGCTTCCTACAATGGTGGGAAAAACACACAGTGTTTTTAAATACCCCTCACACACCAAAAGGACATGCTTCATCATAGGGGTCTTCCCGTCCCTCTACGGGACGGGGCGTGCTACAACCTACGGTTACGCGGGAGCACTGTTGTTGTGAGAAAACTATGTGTCATGTAGGAGTGTTAGTGGAAGGGTCAGGGGTGAATGGAAAGGTGAGGTTAAAAAATACCTGGCTCGGCGGTTAGAAAAAGTTTTAATATACCTTTGAGCTGGTATTGTTAAAAAGTGTGGGGACGGAGGTGTATTTGCCTCAATGAGCCTTGCCTCCAAAATCAGTCAACATGTTTCGAAGCCCCCCTGGCTTCTTCTTCAGGACTTAGCAGATCCCTTCTACACTCACTCTATATGTGGTGTGTTCATTTTCATAAAAATGTGCTCGTGAAAATAAATATACAGTGCATGCGGATTCTCAATGCACATATACGATACCTAAATAGGTATCTGTCATCGTTATTTGTTTTCAAAAGTAAAAACGCCCCATGAGCCTGTAACGGGTGGGAGGGGTGCCTATAGTTGCAACTGCTCCTGGGACACTGCCCCGCCGTGTCTGGCCTCCCCGCGGCTCCGCTGGATGGTACATCGGGGAGGAACGGGAGCAGTCACCTAGGAGCAACGCAGGAAACTTTCCTTGAGGCAGTAAGAGTTTGAATGTGGAATGACTGGGTATTTGCCTGACGGACCACTCGAGGTGCAAGTGTGATTGATTGTTTTAGTTATTTTTCTCAGACCACATTTTCACGCCGATCGTGGTCTGTGTTTCTCTTTACAGGGTTTGACAACAGGGGTTTCCCCTCCCCTCCTTCCATGGGGCAAGTAGCTTTGGTATCTAGGCTAAGAACAGTGAGATCCTATCTCACTTCATACTATTTTGTAATCATGTACACACATAGAGTGTCACATGTCACACGAGTAGTCACTCACTTATTACTGAATCCGTGCATGTATTGTGTTCAGTACCTCACCGTGACCAAGGTTTGTTGTTATATGTTTTCCCTTTCATATTGTATTACAGGCTTGAACTTGGAAGCCATTCAATAGTGGAGAGTGACACAGGTCACACCTGCACAGTGGTATCTTCTTGCCACCAGTTGGTAAGAACGGAGCCCCCTTTTACATTTAGGTCCTGATGAATGCCCTGGACCCACCTGGGCCAACACGGCAGAAACATGTTGACCGCTTACACTACGGTTAGGGGACAATAACTTCCCCATACACCGTTTATTGATTTTAATATCATATAGTTACCAATCACATTAAAACATTATTTGATAACTATAATGATTTTTATTCACATTCACTTTCTCACGGGCCCCCACTTAGTTTAGAAGTGCATCCCTGTCGTCAGGTGTATGCCCGCCCTCTATCAAACCAAGGTTTTAGAGGGCGAGGACTGGTCAATGATGAAGCATGACACTAGGTGGTGTGTGAGACCAGTCCGTCACATTTTGTGAGATGCCTCCACTCACAATATAATCCAAAACCCACAGTGGTCACTATACTAGGAGCAGCTCTTATTGTGGTTAACAACGCACCACTGCATAACACCTTTCTGTATTTGACTCAGAAGGGCCTATTCTGACTCAATTTAAATTAACAGTTGGTCGCTGAACTCCGGAGCTTGGTGACTGTGCTAGAGACCAGAAAAGTGGTGGACCCAGATGTGATGGTGTCAAGCTGTATAAACACATGACTGGTAAAGGACAAGGAAGTATTTGGGAATGAGAAATCTGTTTGACAGTATGGCTGCTATGATCAGTATTGTGGTGAAGTCACATACCAATTGCAGCAGGCACAAATACATATTTATTCAAACCCAATGTTTCCATGAGTGATATTTTATAATATGGTCAAAATACTTCGTTTTTTGCTTTAATATGTGGGATCCAGAGATCTTGAAAGTTCAGAAGCTTGTTAACAAGGCTGGTACAATGTTTTTGGACACACTACGGCAATATAAAGGCTGCTCTCCCTTCCCAATCCCTCATGTTACCCACAACATAGAATACCTTAACACATGGCATAACTACCTGATCCTCATGCCTCCGTACAACAAGGGACCCCATCTGAATCCCACAGTGTACCTCACAAGGGCACTTATTGTGCAGAAAAAGGTGTTGCAGTGGGAGCGTTTTTTGGAATCAATAACAAATCCACTTACTTAGTCACCACTCAGATTTTATACTTCACCCACAGAAGCATTGGTCCTCCGTTGGACCTTGCCTCATGGCCGTGAGGGCTGAGAAATCAGGGTGTTGAACTGCTTGCCACCCAATGAGGACCAATAATTTGTAGCCAACTCACAAATGTAAATACACTACTGTCAGACTATGACTCTCTCTATCATGAATTATAAATAAGATAATTATAAGCACAGTTTCTATGAAAAGAACATTAAGTCACTTATAATAAAAGACATCAGACAAATTTTAGATACATTTGTTATTGTATTAAAGGTCCAAAATCAAGGCATATAAGTAACATTTTAAGCAGTTCAGTCATGTGTCTTACAGTTCGTAGTATAAACCCACACATTTGATCAAAGCAAATCTATTGCTGAATAAAATAATCTGTAAAGATGATGATTTAGGTTAGGGTTTCCTACCACCAACAAAGGCAGGAGGATGGTTCAATAAAGTTCTCTTAGCATAGGCAAAGGGATCAAGTTAAAGTCCACAAAGGAAAAGTCCATGGACGTGGGCAAGGGAATGGAGCTATAATCAGGAATGTTCAAATCTGGTCTCTCCCCAGACAGCTCCAAATCGTCCAGCATGCAAGTTCATCAGCAAGGGGAAAAATGCAAAAGTATGAAAAAGTAATCAGGCAGGTAGTCAGCAATAGAGGATAGAGGAAATGAAGGGCAAAATGGAGGCTTTCTCCTCCTAGGAAAATCACTTTTTATACTCCAACCTGTCCATCTGTGATATCAATTGTCACCATACCCAGCCACGGCCCGTGCAGGTAAGAGCAGTGGGTGGTGGGGCCGGGTGAAGGGGGATTTCTACAGATGACGACGAGGGAAAATTAATTATTTATTTAATTTTCCCTCGTGGTCTGGCGAAACTCCCCCCAACCCGGCCCCACTGCCCCACCGCTCTTACTTGTACTGACCGCGGCTGACCATACCATGGTCTGATAGTCATGTGACCATTCTTCTGCTCATCAGATAAAAAATTGATACTCATATATTTTCCCATTTTGTTCATGAGAAACGCTTGCCCATTCCATCCTCACATGTTAGTTGATAAAGAGCTTATTTACTTTGTTGCTCTCCATGTGTTAGGTCAAAGGGTCAAGTTCCAATCAATTCACTCACAACAAAGTTCGGAAAATGTATCTTGTTCTTTTAGGAATGTAGTGTGAATATTTAAAGAAAGCAACATTGTGAAAACGTAACAAGAGTACATCACATCAGGCTATGAAATAATGCAGCCTAAGGGTAAAAGGCATTTTAATGCATTTTAAAGTCAGCACTTCTTATTTAGTAAAAAAACTCATAATTAAGTTCAAGCATAATAAAATAAATCGAGCATATCATGTGAGGGCATAATTGTAATGTTTGTCAGTGATTATTGCATAGAAATGTTCAAGCTCTAATTATGGCCTACTACCATAATTTCATAAGAACATACATGTAAATGATTGTTAAAAATCATTATAATAAAATTGTTTTAGTAAATGTAAGACTCTAAAAATGTTAAGCATTTATACTGAAAGTTTCAGTGATATTGCAAGTCAAGTGTTTACTGACATCTCAGACCCCTAACAATAGAACCAATATACAGAGCAATTCAAGCACATTTAATCCCTTCACTTTTCTGTAGGGTTTTTTTGATTTGTAATTGTTTGAGTCTCTTTTAGAGAGGGCCTTGAAACCTGGTGTTAATGATTTTTAATAAACTCTAATGTATCACTGTGGCGAAAATCCAGCTTCAGTTTAGGCTGGAGAGATTATCCTTACTATCAGATTCTGACTCAGAAATATATATTTAAGAGCCACCTTGCTGAAGGCCACCACCTGAACAGAAATCATTGCCAAATTATGGACCAACATTTGGTATCATGATTTATTTTCAATACTGCTTAAATGTGGGCTGTCAACACGTTGGGTCTCATCACATCATCTTAAAAACACTGTGATCTCATCATCTAATGAGGGCAATGAGCTTTTGGAAAATATGAGAGGAAAATATGTTCTAAAAACATACACTGAGCTGATGCCACAGGACTATTTGTGTAATGCACATCCCTAATTCACAAGGTCAAAGTTTTTATATGATTTGTTTATATGCACATTTGTTTTCGAATTTAAAAGGCTCAAGTATGAATTCTATCGAAAGCATAATAGAATTCAAATTTTTGGGTAAAAAAATCAAATTCCTGTCATGTGTGATCTGCAATTGACTAAATTTTATGAATAAAAGAAAGTATTAACTTCATCCAAATTGTACATTATTAGGGATTGGCAGAATTGCAGCAGTGTTTTGCCTGGGAAAAAGGCACAATTGGTTGACAAAACAGTAACATTTCTTTATTTTTAGGCCCTTTAAAAAGATGTTATGCCTCAAATGACTAAAAGCGCATACCTCCCATTCATTCTAACCATCTGATTTCATGTCTACATTAACACCTCAGTGCTTACTTACTTCAGCCGACCCCACAAGATTTTAATTTCAACTGCTCATATTCCTAAAAATGTCATCTAGGTGTGCCTTACTTTTGTCTTGAACAGGGAATGTTAGCACTCTATTTTTTCAATAGAACATTTTTTTGTTCAGAATGTCAGACTTTTTTATCATTTGTATGAGGACAATATTTGTGAATTTATAGAAAATGTGTTCTCGTTTTAGCTTATGGACACCTTACATAATTTCTATATGAAATAATAAGAGAAAACTGTTTTTTCTCAGACATGGCTCATCAAATCCCAGCAGAGAATCAGCAAAATTGCCTAGAACTCACTACAATTCTAAAATATTTTTAAAAACCACCAATAAATGATTTATATCGGGACAAAAAATCTGTTATCACCTTTGGCATTTATTCTTTTTTGTGACCCTTATAAACAGGCTTTCACTACAATACATTTCAATGGGATTCGAATGGCTTATCCTTATCACCAAAATATATATCCAATAGGTATGCTTCTTGTAACGTTCATCTAAGTAGTCCCATGAAAAACACACAACCTAACACACAATTTTGTGAATCTCACCTCAAATTTAAGGGTCTAATTTAAAATAGCAATAATATGCAAGGGGGAGGCTTTGCCTCAGGACACTCTTACTTCACTTAGTCAATAACTACCTGAGAGCAACCTCCCCTTGAATAATAATATATAAGTATTTTCCCCAAACTAAAACCAACAATCCAACAATCCACCAACACTGAAGTAATAGGATGTCTTAAAAAGAAGCTTTGAAAAGTTTACAATGTGTCTTAAAAGCACCAGCGATGATTGTGCTGGTAATATTAAGAAAAAAGGGAGAACATTTGCATCCAAAGGAGAAAGACTGAGTAACGGTGTCCAAGACCATATGGAGATCACAAAACTTTGGCTAAGTAGAAAAACACATTTCTGTCAATCAAGTAAACAGGTGGAAAGTAAAGTGCATGCAGAGTACATGTGAAGATCACAAAAGAATAACCATGAACACCGCCACACACACACATATCAGAATGCATTACCCAAATATACACTCCTCTCACTATCTAAGGAACTGTGAACACAATTCTGATCTCATTTGGCATGATGAGAAATACAACAGACATACAAATGCATTGTAGGAAATGTCAATCTACATATGCAATAATTGGAACACTGTGCCACCCAAACGCATTTTTAGAATCAATACCCCACTCAATGATGGCACAGTTAAAACATACTGAACATTAACACACACACACATTTAGCAGAAAAGGGGCTCACAAGGTCTACAAATATTACCCTAGCTCACACAGGAGACGTTCTTAAAGGACACTATGATATTAAATGTGTAAACATTGTGTTATCAAGAACAAAATCAAAAGTAAAATATATATAAGAAACCATTAATAGCACTTCCAATGCACCTTTCATTGTTCACTGAATATCCACATACACACAGGACACACCAGTGCTACCATAGTACAGAACTTGCACCAAAGATCTATATAAATATGACGCATAAAACATTCAAAGAGCAGAAAACGTGTACTAGAGACCTACAAAAATGTGAATGTTGTGCAAATATTCCAAGAAAGCAAACTGCACTAAGACAGAGAAAGATCTGGGGACAACCAACTTGAAAGAATCCATCTTTGAACCAACTCCTAAGACGATTACTGACTTGTAAATTGACAATAAAGGAACAAGCTGACTATTCATTCCTTGTACCTGAAACCCACCTCTGTCACCTCACGCAGCTCACCTTCACCCTCGTCCATGAGAGACAAACATAGATGTAGACACATTCCCCAATCACTCCAAATGCACTTAAGTCACAGAGAGGCCTTGCTAGAAAACAGAGAATGTTAGTAAACAGAGAATGTTTGACATCTGGTGTCTCCTGATTAGACACAAATAAGCAACAACAGTTAGAAACATCCTTAGTCAAGAAAGCAGAACCTAATGGGGCATTCCCACACAGTGAAATCCAAATGCTCCCCCTTACAAAGCTAAAGATGATGCTCTTGGAATGTGCCAGTAACACAGACAACAAAACCAATGGCACCAGCTCCAGTATTAGAACCAATAAGTAACTGCACCGACATATGACAGGTGGGAGTTAGTAAGCGGCCAGATTTCAATAAATAATAAATTACATTAATACCAATAAGTGACCGCCACAAAAATGAAAGTCGAGCCTGAAGAACTAGGCCACACCCTCCTCACAACAGATAAATAAGCAACACCCAACGCCAGGCATATGTTGGCCCTGGTACATCCATGTTCATCAACTACATCCTGGTCTACCCTCCACACTCGAGGAACTCATTTAGAAAGCACAAAAGTGATGGATGAAAATGATTGACTAATTCTGACTAACTTTCCATTGTAATCAGCAGCTTCTGGCCTGTAATGTGCAGGTCATTTTCTATTGGCGAAGATAAAAGAAATTGGGGCTTGCCCAACTTTCCACAGTGTAGGCTTGGCTCAATTGTGTCTTACTGTCCACTGTCAAATGGCAATGTATCTGTTCTTATGCCCTTGCTTGCTGAAGTTGCATGCTTAAACAAAGGCTGTTTATATTAAGTAGATGCATCAAACCACATTGATAATGAAGCTGCATAACGTATCTATGCACTCGGCATGAATGCATTTAATCCAGTGCAGGGTTGTGTGGTGTGCTTGTATCGGACTTCTCCACCACAGTGGAATCTCAAAAACTAAGGTTTAATTCTGAGTGAATGACTCCAGGTGGTTATCTTTTTTCCATGTGTTACTTTTATCCTGGTCCTCATCTGTCAAGGACTTTGTGGCAGTGATGCGTGGTATGAGGCATCACGCTAGGTAGGTTCACTTTTCATGGTCTGTTGATCACTCCCCCAATCCGAATATACCCTTATTTGTGAGTTGGAGATGGTGATGAGAGGGACTTCGGAAAGATACAGGAAGCTAATTACCTAGTCTAATCTCGAGACTCAAACTAAAGAATGGCTCCTGCTATTTGGTGAGAATAATGTTTCGAAATGTGTGGAAGGTTGCACATATTTGTAAGTTGTGCTGTTCCACGGCAGAAAGAAAGTCCTTTGTGTGAAGGGGCACCTGTAAATGAGAGACAGTGAAAAGTTCACAATGCGAAATAAGGCCATATAGAAAATACAATTGCTTGCTTGGACAGCCTGCAGTGTCAGTAACTTTTCAATCAAAAGGTCCCAGAGACCATTTTAGCAGAGTTGCACGCTATAGCTTAGGGTTTTAGCGACAGCTTCAGTAATTGTACTTTGTGTTCACCTGCACAAGCAATAGATTAAAAAGAAAAGAAAAAGCCATAAGGATTGTAAAAGATCCTGAAATAATTTCTGCTGAATTGCTCAGAAGGACCAGTAGGATGGGAATAGGTTTTGCAGTTATTTGTAGGAGGGTATTAATACACTGTGTTTGACAGTCCTTTCAGGGCCTGTTCTTCTCTTTTTTTATTTATTAAGTATGAACTCTTGTAAGTGGAATGCCGGTCTTAGCGATTTATATCAAAGAAAAACATACCTATTTACTTTCCTAAGTGAATAAACAGTCTTGCAGATTATTTCTTGATGCAATTAGCATTCAGTGCAGGTTTTAGGAATATAGGAATATTTGTAGATGTTCATCATCATGGGGAACAAGTGCCCTGAAGATCCATCCATCCATCTCTGTGTATATAGTATATATATACATACACACACACACACGCATGCACGCACACACACACACACACAATCACACACACTCTCTCTTGAACTGGGCACCTGAACAGTTTGGAAAAAGTCCAAACATTAAAATGTTATGATGTTTTCAATGGGCGATTGGCATTAGGTTTGCTTGATGAATGATCTGATGTGAACGGGATTGGTGGAAGCCACATTGATGGAGCGCATGTCATATATAATGAGCCAACACATGAGTATTACTTTTTGAGTTTCCAACCTGTTTTACTGAAAGGCACAGTGGTTGTAGAAACACACTTGGCATTAAATCTAACACATATTAAACTAGTTAGGGACTGTTTTCAGAGGATATCCCCAGTGATTTTGGCTGGCAACTGTAATCCACCTAGAATAGGCCAAAACATTCAGTAGATAATTCCTTTTTTTCATTGTCACTCTTCCCTAATCCTTACCTTTTCCCTCTCACTCCACTACCATACTTTAATTACTACACTCTCTTTTAATCACATCCTTTTTAGGTCTCGCCTGAGCCAGCGCATGCGCTGGTCTGGCGAGACATTTAGTAGTGGCTTTCAGAAATGCGACCACTTTTTTTTGTCCTGGCCTAGAGCATGCGAGTACGCGCACAGTAACGCGCGCATTCCTCGCATGCTCCAGGCCATCTGTCTTTCCTTTCCAACCCTCCTCCCCCTCCCCCACCACAGAGCGCGTCTAGCAGCCGCGCGGCCGTGTCACTTTCACGGCCGCGCGTCACTTGCTCTCCCGCTCCTCCCCCTCCCCCACCACAGCGCGCGGCCAATGCTTGTTTGTCTCCTCTTCATGCCAGACTCTAGCAAAGATGTTGGTGCTCGGCAGACAAACTCGAAATATGCAGATTAAGAATCTTGTTCCCGCGCCCGATGTATCCCACACAAAGACGCGTTGCTAAATAGCTGGCACGGGTCCCGGGCGCTGCTGATCCGAAGAATGGCCGCCCTCTAAGGGAGCTACTGTCAGAGCCGCCAATTCACTGCGAAGCCGCCCGCGAGTGAGCACTAACTAATCTTAATGGCATCGCCGGGCGTTCGAAAGCCACAGAGGGGGATTGTCACTCCGCACTTTTCTCCTTGACGAAAACAAGCTATTAGTTGGCACATCAGAGATCCCACGTGCACTGGTGAGAAGGGCTGACCCCCAGCACAATAGCTCTGGGTGTATGCGAAGCCGCTGGGCGCTCTGAAGTGTCTGGACTGCTGTGGAGGACTGTTGAGGGTGGCTTACTCAATGGCGCTTCATAATCTCAGTGGGTCACGTGGGCATTGATGGCATTCCTCCAGCGGCGCGTGGGCCATCTAGGCAAGCCTGACCCCTTCCCCCACCCCCTCCCAGATTTTCGCAATGGCAGTGTACCCATACACAAGGGAGTAGCCAGAAAAGTAACAACCTCACACTTTGAACTAAGCTCTGACTGCACCAAGCAAGTGAAGGAAGTGAGTCCGATCATCCCCAGAAGAGTTAGCTTAACTCTTCCATCCAAGCATTTATCCTCCCCGGACCTCATATCCAGGACAGCAGCTTGACCTCCTGTGCCGCTCCTCCCACAGACTCTTACCAGCTTGGGCACTCATTTAATTTGAGACTTACACTCGTAAAGAGTGCATTTGCCTGCAGTCTGTCTGGTCTGTATTTAAATGCCGCCTGGGCGCAGCTGCTAGGTTCCTGTACTCTCAGCAGGCTGTTATTAACCCACCTCTCACCGGCTCTCCACCGTTCTTTTTAACTCACCCCACCCTCATTGTTTTTAATCCACCAAGCGCCTCCTCTTCATTGCTTCATTCATCCAAACGGTCTCCACATCCTCGCCACGAGTTGTCTGTTATTTCTTCCCCACCTCCTGCTGTCCGTTGTTTGTGCTTTCTTCCCCCTTCTTCTCCTAACTTTTCAAAACAATAATAAAACAACCCCATCCCAGATGCTGCACACGCACCACAATTTAATTGAAGCTCTTTTAATTTAGAGGCACAGAGAGATGATCGGCAAGAGCAATGGTGTGTAAATCTTCTATGCCTTACCTTTTAGGAGCTGGGATGTTGGTTCCGGGCTGGGCGCTCTTTAACGATTGCTCGTGGGAGGAGAAGCATGTTTTAGAAGGGGTTGCAGTGAAAATGTAGTGTGTGGACATGTGTGAGTATCGCATCTGCAGCTTTCACTGTGTCCATAGCACCCCCCCCTCCACCACCACACATACACACACATACAATTCCTATGTTGTGGAAATTGGAGTGCATTTAAGGAAAGCTCTTTCTTCCTTCTAACGGTTGTTTTTCACTACCAGACGCTACAATTACACAACTTACGGCTTTGAGTCAGAAAAGGCTCAGTTCTGACCACTTGATGATCGCATTCCAAACAGTTCCCAATGGGGTTGGTGCCTTCTCTGTGAGCTCCCTTTAAAATATCCCCCTTGGCATCTTTCATAGCACCTGTTCATTGCGTCCCACTTCAATCATTTAAAAAATATAATTTATTTGGAGGGGTATTTCGCTGCAACAGGAAACATCACAGTAAACCATCAGAGTCAGACTTTTTACTCTGCAGCTGCAACTCAGCCTCAGCTCAGAGTTTGTAGCTCAGATCTCGGCTCTATAGCCTTCAGGGCGCTGGAATGATGAAGAGTCCGTCAGCCGCATGCGCCTACCACTCTTCTAACTCAGAGCCGAGTTTTGTCGAACACTGCTATAAATAAGTGTTCACAGTTTGGCTGGATGTGTTGTGGGGAGGGTCCTGTGGCAGCCTGGGCCCTCGCTGAGACTCTTGCTGGCAGATGGGCATATTGCTGGGAGCCTATTCGAGTGAGAACGTGGTCTGCCTCTGCCTGCAGAGCGGGTGGGGGAGTTACAAGGAGAGACTTCAAGAGCCACCGACCTGAAAGCTCTTGGCTGGAAGGAGGGGCTGTGTGCGAGCACAGGCTTTGCTAGCTCTGCCTCAGCTATCAAAACAGTATTCTGCTGACTTTTTCTAAGCGTGGTATAGGTAGGAAAAGCAGGTATCATCTTATAGCTTAAATTGAGCAGCTGGGATATATAGATGCGCACAGATATTCGCTGGCGTGCAAGCTTTGTACCCACAAGAATTGATTTTAAATACATGCAAATAATCTGAAATATTTTTAACTTTTCTTTTATAAAGGAAGATTTTGGTTTAACAGTTACATTCAAATGCATTAAAATACTGTTCATTCAGAGCTTCTATTACAAAATGGCTGACTAAACGCAAGTAATATTCAGTAGGGGCTGGTGGTTTTTGAAAGTGATGTGACGTAAAAGTTCTTTCCAACTTTCATGGCATAAGCGAGGCAGCCACACGGTCCTCAGGTCTGAACTGCACAATGTAAAATCAGAAATCTTGGGACCAATTACAACTTCCCCGCTTGACCAAAATTTGCGATCCTAGGCAAATATTTTACTACACCAAGCCTCCCTTTTCTTCGTTATTATATACGAGTGCACCTTAAAATACACAAGTTCAGGAGAAAATGCTCTGTAAAAAGACGTTATTTTTGATGTAATAAAAAATAACGTTGATTCATGTTAATGTTGCTTCATGTATCATAAGAACTGGGCCACATATATGGCAGGGACATCTTAAGGACATTTAGGTCCTTGGGCCAAACATATTTTGGGGGCCCTTCTTGGAACAGTTTTGAATTTATGATTCAATTTCAACTCTTTCATGCCCTCTTTGACCAGGTCACTGACTGCACAGACGGACTCGTGCAAATTCTAAATGTGTTAACGTCTAATATTCATAGATAATGATATGTGTTTTCAATATTGTAAACAGCAACAGCTCACTAATATTACTGCAAATTATCTCTGTGACACCTTCCCATTTCTCATATGTGAAATCCTGTTTGGATCTAAAATAAACTTTTTTTACATGGATGTTGCATGAAACACAAACCCAACATTTCTTTACAAAATGTCTACAATAAACTCTCATGCATCACCCACATTAAACATAAGTTAAAGGAAAATAGTATTTCAAACAATTCTGTTGTATTTCAAACAATCTGTTAAAGAATTATTCGAGGTCATCAGGGCAAGGCTCTGCAGAACAGAGCTGTCTCTATCAGGGGGCCCCTGAAAGGCAGGGGCGTCAGACCAGAGCCCACTTTGCCTATGTCCTGAAACTTCTCTGATATATGACAACTGACTAATAAATAGCATTGACGTTAGAGCGGGTACACAGAGATATTTCTAAATTCAAGTGAGTCACGTTTAAAAAACAAGCATTGGCATAGCCAATAGGTCTCGCCTTTGGGACCTTATAAGTGTTTAGCCATGCATCAGTTGATGTTGTTGCACCAAGGATATTGTGCTGCATAACTAAACACTTATAAGGTCCCAAAGGCGAAACCTATTGGTTATGCCAATGCTTGTTTTAATAGACCATTAGTGGTCACACCTGAACTTTTCCTTTCTGTACATGTTGCAAAATTAAAGGGCCAAATATGTCATGAAAACTTTAAACTCTGAATTAACATGCCCCCTTCTAGCAGGCAGTGTGCCCCCTCTACTCTAAAGAACAATAGCCTATGAGGTCTGTCCTTGTAATTTCTGATAGAGGTCCCACCTATCTTCCTCATCATTTAGAGAGACAGATCTCTGAAAGGTGCAGGAGCAACAGCTTTTGGATATCTGGTAATTATGGTGTTACGTATTCTGTTTCATAACCATGAATTTCTTATCTTCATGTAACAACGTGTATGAGTTCTTCATCTTTGTTCTTCTTCTTTTGAGCTTTGACTCTATAATGCATAAAGTACTTTGACGTTTCAGAACTGACATGATCTGTGCTGCATAAAATCACAAAAGTAAAAGAATAATTAAGTTGACTATTGTTGACTCCCACAAACACTGCACCGCCAGGGTCTTCCAACGATAAGATTGACTCTTCTATGGCATTGCCTGGTTATTAAGTCTAGTAATGTTGAGATCATGGTTACCTCAGTATGAAGAAAACAAACAGGAGAGTTTTGTTATGAGCAAAGCTGTTGGACAAAGAGATCATCTTGGACTAGTATGTGTGTTGTCTTTCAAACATACAGATACAGACCCGAGGGTCAAGCACCAGCCCTTGATATTATTAGGCGTGGGTCTTGATGAATGCACTAAACACCCCTCTGCTCAGACCCATGGGTGGACATTTCACACAACCCAGAAAAACAGAAAGGACACATTAAATATAGTAATCTCCCATGTGGTTGCATGCCCTAATGGTGACACTCTTGTCAAACACGCAGTGCACCTTTTTACGTCTCCGAAATGTGCACTCAACAAAGGGTTCTTGCATCTTTGAAGTTGTTGCACAAAAGGTAAATATATACAGTCAGTGTGGTGGTGGAAAGTTGAGCGAGATGACAAGAATGAGGGTGAGTATGATGAGGAAAATAAAACTCAATGAGTTACGTGCTCACTTTTGAGGACCAGCTTCAGTCATCTTGATATCAATATATTGAGTACAACCGAGGAGGGTTATATTAACACCTGTTATTTAGAGAGCTAAGAAACCGACACATCCGTTGTAGGAATCTCTTAATTAACAAACATGTTCATGAATAGTAGATTTATTGTTAATATTTTCATTTTGACATTGAGTGTTCCATTGACTATATGCCGTATGAGGAAGTGGAATCGGAAACCAGACAGGAGCAAAGATGAGAAGTAGATAATATAGGTTAAGAGAGGAAAGTGCCATCAGGTGGCCCTTGATTCACTATTTTCCCAAAGGTTGAGTTTGTGAGCCATGCAGTTAGGGTGAGTGTTGGGTGGGTGTGACTATGACACAGACCCTTGTGTGCAGCAAAGAGAGAATTAAAAGCCAATAAGAGCAGGCCAACAAGTGAATGAGTGCTGCTACAACATGAACAGCAAGCTGGGCTCTCCTAGTGTAATATGTTCTTTATTACCAGTGTACAGTGAAGGAAGTTGTCTCATGACCAGGGCAACTGGAATTATGTGGAAGCGGAAGACCAAATTATGTGCAGGAAGGACCAAATTATGTGGCAGGAAAAGGCAAACTATGCAGCATAATGTGGCACATTTTTGTAATAGTATTACTACATTATTTTGTCATTTTTACACATAATAACATTGTCTGAACAAAGATTTACACTCATTAGTAGTGGCAATTCGACAACCAAATACAGCAATAAGCCACGGAAAGATGGCCAATCATCCTTTACAAAGGGACTTCCACTACGTGGGGACAGATGTCACTGCATTTTATGTAACTTTTGGTGTGCTTGAACTAGAAACGAAAGTTTGTTTTTGTTAAAATCAGCAGATTATGAAGCAGATGATGGATTATGTTCAAATGTGGCCATCCAAAATTATGCTGATTTGATGTGGCTACAGAAGTGAATAATTCCAGAGGCCCCGCTTATGCCCCCTGTAAATCAGCCCCTCCCCTGTCAGATCATTGGTAATAAATTGCATATTAATCCTAGGTTGTGGAATTGTGTGTGTGTCTATGTGTGTGTGTGTGTGTGTTTTTGAGTATGTGGTTTATGCTATGCTGTTTTGTTATGTGTAGTAGTTTATCGTTAGCAAGATGCAAGGGGATTACTCCAAGCATACAATTGCTTAAAATCATATATTGAGGTAAAATACCACTGTCTAAAACTGGAGAATACCAGCAGAGGTGTTTTCCTTTGTAAATTCATTGATTGTGAGAGACAGTAAGCTTTCTAGACTGTGCTATGGAATATGCCCTTTGAACTCTAGTAATAAATATGGTAATATACGTTTATTAGTAGAATTGATTGAACATGTGCTAAAGGGGCACATCAAATACATGAATATCTATCTATCTATCTATCTATCTATCTACAAGGTATAAATATGGTCACCTGAACAGGTTGGGAAAAGTCCAAACATTAAAATGTGATGATGTTTTCAATAGGGATAACTATCTATTTAAATGTACACATATGCACACACATATACATATGTACATAATGAACAATTTGACAATTTGATTGACAACTTCAAGCTCTCTAGAAATGATGTGAAACATAAACTGTTGGAATCTGTGTATAGGGGCTCATTTACAACATTTTGGCGTAGGGCAGCGCCGCTCTCTAAAAGTGATATAAACATAAACTGGTGAAATCTGCATATAGGGGCTTATTTACAACATTTTGCCGTAGGGCAGTGCCAGAAGCCTTCCTGCTGCGCTGCCCTACATCAAAAGAAAAAAGCAGGAATGTGCCGTATCTATAAGATTCCTGACCTCTTTAACAGCGCTGGTGCACACATGGCTCCCATGCGCCAACACAGGCACTCTTGCACCATGGTGCTTGGTGCAAGGGTGTCTGCGTTGAAATCAGGTTGTTTTTGTGGGGGAAAGGACACCTTTCCACACAAAAACAACCCCTCACGCCACTCCTGGGGAGGCATAGCCTTTTGACGCATTCCCAGGTTTACAGAATGTTGTAAATGTGGGAATGTGTCAAATGCCATGGGTGTTATGTGGGAACAGCCACTGTAGCACCCATGGCATGCCTCCCCATCGCTGTGTGAGACAATGAAACGACTTGCGCTGCATCGCCTCACGCCACGCTAGGTGGCTTTGTAGATATGGATAAGCCAAGGGCTCTGCCGGAACGTCATAAAAAGTGGCGTTCCATCTGCGCACTGGGCTTGTAAATAAGGCCCATAGTGTTCAGCTACAACTGAAACTTTCTGCAGTGCTAAATTGTTCTTTTTAGATTAAAAAAAAAGTAACACCAATTCACCAATGGCTGTCCTCCCCAGAGAGGGGCTTTATTACGCATCTGCACAGAAAATAATTATTCAGAGTTATTGCTGTTCTTTCATTTAAACGATCGAAAAGTCTCACTGGTCCAAAATGATTCTTTCTGAAACTCGTCGCTTTCTTTGATGCAAATTCTCTCCACGCTTTCCTCGGAGAAGATGAACAGGCTTTAGTTTTTTTTTGACAATATATTTCTTTTGTTGATTAATGCTCCCATTAGTTTGAAGAAGAACAAAACGGAGACAGCGCGAAACGTGACCTGCCAATTCCATTACTGCATTGTAGACCATAATGTGCGCTCTTGGAGGACAATTGTCTGGAGTTCCTGAGTGAGGAGCAGGCATTTCGCTTGTGTTTGGCAGACGTCTGTCTGGTGCGCTTTTAGGTGGTGTTCACTTAGCCCGTGGTGCGTCTGCAATATTCCGCAATCCGACGGAAGAGATGAAAAGATTAGTGCAAACACCTGCTGCAAGGTATTGACAGAGAGCCTCCTTCCGCCCCCAAGATCATGCCGCGAGTTGCTATCTGAACATAGATTTGTTTTAATTTGCCATTGATGCGTTTGATAGCTGGCGCGATCAAACGGGCCTGAATCGAAGCCAGGTATGCAAGCGCCTGTGCTATTCTGAATATTGGCCGCTTTTATAGATATAAAATCTCGAGGCTTGAGTGTTCAAATGTATTTGTAGTGATGTTTGCTTAAAGATCAATATTAAATAAATTGGTCTGGCAGCCGTGGCTATAAAGCAGCTGTCGGGCTAATGTAATCTACAATGCTGTTTTGTCTCCTGCCTGAAACTTGGTTAGCCATGCGCATGTAATTTGTGAGAGTCTCAAGGAAATAATAAGTGCTGAAGTGGAATATGGGTAGGTGGGTTTACCTGTCTGCATAAAATGGCCACTCCCTGTGTGTCGATGCATGCTCAACGCAGCTCAGTTCTCATCTTGCAGGTTCACTCCTTAAAATCTATTTTGAAATATATACCCTAAAAGCATTCACAAAGTATGAGAGGATAGTGGGGCCAAGTGTTCCTTTTTAGGTCCAATACCTTTTGATTTTGTTAAAACTACATGCATAATATACATACAGCTTACTTATAGCGGCTTTCAGCCGGCCCTCTTCATGTAATGGTCGTTATTGTGTCACTACACATTTTTCTTCTACCATTACAGCATTCAGCATGCGGCAGTGGGCCAGCTTACTTCAGCCATTGGGTAACTTCACTGTGAGCAAGAGCATTCTGCCCTTTCACAAGTAGCATATCCAGACAGAGAAATTCTCTTAAGTGTCAGAAACTACTATGATGGGTGTACGCTTATCAAAACCAAAAAGAGTTGTTTGCTTTTAGCCACTGTGTTTTTATTTTTTTGAATGACTAGGCCCTGCAGCTTTCACAACAATCAAGTTTTGCAAAAACCACAACAAAACAGGCTTAGACATCCAAAAGGCTGGCAGCCATCATCAGACTTGTTGGCATTGCCAATGTTTGTTAAATTATTAACGTAACTCAAACGTCTTTTGACAGAGCTTTGTGATGGAAAGATCAGACAAGGTGTTTTTTTTTACAGTGAAAAGACTATCATACTAAGGAATTCAACATAAATAAAAAAGGAATAGATAATGTTGCTGGATTTTACTATTGCAAGTGTTTCACATAATGATATTACATAAAGAATAATGTTGCCATGCTCACAGTCGGTCGTCTGAGCTAGGGTTTTGAGTTGCCGTTCCAAAAGCCGGCTATGACTATCTCTGTATTTGGATTTAGTATACCCACATGCATTCACAATGTTGACTCAAAGAAGAAGCTAGCAAAATATCCGGTCTTACAAAAAGGGATCAATTTGCAACAATCTCTTTCTAGTCTCTTTTCAACCATCCCAGTAGTAACAGCCAATATTAACGTGATATAGTTGGTTTAATACAAAGGGATCACTGTTGCAAGCAACCCTAGGCCAACACTTCCTTTGGTGTGGTTTACTATTAAGCATTTAATTATATTATAATGCAACACATTCACAAGTCTGCACTGGGAGTCATCCAATTAATCTTTTAACATTTTTATATTTCATCCAGAAGTTCAAATTGTAACAAAATATTGTAACTTAAATATTGACTACCCAAATATTGGGAAAGTAAATGTGTGTGTGTCTGTATATGTGTGTGTGTGTGCGTGTGTGTGTGTGTATATATATATATATATATTCACAGAAACAAGGCAAAGATTAAACTGACTGTTATACTTAGGTATTCAAAAAAATCTTAGAAATTCACTGAATAAAGCAAAGTTTAAATGGACAATATAGTTAGATAAAAATGTCAGTTACAAAGTTAAAAACATACTAATTTTAATGAATTAAACCACTGAATTCATTAGTTATATTTAGCTCATGCAAGTCTAACACATGCCCTAAAGTAACTAGAACTTGCACCTTCGCCATGCATTGTGTTGTCATTAATGTCATTTCAGAGGTTGCAGTGATGTTATCAATTGTCTCATAGACCATGTCATGAATGATGTAATATGTGAGGTAATTAGCGGTGCATGGCGAGGATGCTGGTTATATATACTTTAGGGTGCGCGTTGTAGTTACTCGAGATTACTGCAACTTGTGAATTTCAGTGGATGTGTGTATGCTGCCAACATTGTTGCTGGACTCTGCTTACCTAGCTCTTACGTCCAGCTCTCTAAATCTCCTTCCATGAGCCATTTTCCTCTCCTCTGCTTCAAGCTTGAGCTCAGCCATCTGCAATCAAAACTCCCTCTCTGCCTTCCAGTCCCCCAGTTACTCTGGGGACAGGCCTTGTGAAGACACACTCTCCACTCTGGCAGGAAGTTCCTATTCAGGAGACAAGTCATCCCCCTCTCCCGAATGACTCATTTCAGGGCTGGTGTCCATGCCCTGCCCCTCCATATCATCCTCCTCATTCCCATCATCTGTTGCTGTCAACTGGTGAACCTCCACCCAGGACCTCAGAGCTTTCTAAAGCTCCACATTCTTGGTGCCTTTCTTGTTAGGAAATCTCATTTACTTACAAAATTGGTTGGGTTCCACCACAGTGTAGCTCTCTAGGTTGATAACCTTGAATTCCATTTCTGAAGGCATGGTCACAGACAGTCAGGTAGAATGAGAGTGAATTTGGAAAAAGCTAAAAGAGGCAATCAAGGAAAATTTAAAAGAAGTCAAATTGGTATCAAATTATTCATCTGAGATTATAGTGTTACACAAAGTCACTGTATGGCACTGCACAAAAACAAGTCCAAATCGCACAGCTGAACACCAATGTTGGAAACTTGGTTACTGGCTGAGGTGGGTGAAATCCTACTCAAGCAGCAACCACAATTTCTGTTAGGGTGAAGTAATAAGCAAACCCCAAATTTAACTGTGCTCAACCCTCTGGTAGCTTGGCACAAAAAACAGTCAGGCTTAACTTAGAGGCAAAGTATAAGGAATTTATGCAGCACTTGAGACAATAATGAAGTGAAAACCCAACACAAGAAAAAGCCCACACCGATTTAGAAAAATAGAGTAAAATGTAATAAATTATTTGAGACCAAAGCGACAAAAAATCAATAAGTAGAACGGGAGATGTAAGTGAAAATAGTTCCTAAAAGCACAAAGTGCCATCTGTGGATATCTGGTCATGCCGGACCGTGACAAAGTCCCAAGTTCAGGCCGACCGCAATGGAGCATAGGCCAGATACAGGGAGAATTAAGCCTGCTGAACAAAGTACTTTCAATCCTGCTTTGTGGAGCAGTGTGAGGTCCGTTGAGGATATGTTGCATAGCACCGGTTCCGAAGAGCTGTAGGGCTGTAATGTGAAGACTTGCATTGAGATGCATCTAACAGTGGAGGTTCCGAGGAGCTGCGGGGCTGCGGTGCGATGCATCGCGGAGTGGCAGTTCTGAGGGGCTTCGTACGACCTGCGTTGGGGTTGCGTTGCACAGCAGTTCCGATGCGGGCATTGCATCGGTTCTCCTGGGCCCACAGCTGGGCTAGCAGAGCACCTTCAGGCCCACTTCCAAGGGTCCAGAACTGGGTCGGCTCTACTTGGGAGGACAAGACTCACAGCAGACATGCTGTGGAAAGATTCAGTAACACAAGGGTGCAACCTTTCTGTGCCACAGAGTGAGAAAAGCTCTTATTCCGTTTTTTTATGATTTGCATTCTACATATTGTCCTCAACTGATTCAACTCCTTTAAGTCACACAGCTTTCAATACATAAACATTTATGACTCTTTTTTTGTCCCACCTAGCCCCACTCTTGCAAGTTGTCCCACAAGTTTCCATCCTTGCCTCTACATTCTAAAACGTAGAGAGACTTTATACATGGTTGGGACATATCTCTTTACCAATATGTCAATGATATTCAGATACATCTCAAAGTCATTTCACTTACTGACATCACGTCTTTTGCTTTCGCTGACTCTTGAGAACTTTCATGGTTGGATGAAACAACTGCATCTAAAACTTAACCCTAACAAACCGAGTTGAGTTCTTACTCATCTTCCAGCCCCCTCCAAATCTTCCAATAATCTGTCTCCACTTTTGATTGTATGCTTGATGTAACTGAATGACCCCGATCCTTAAGAGACTAAACCTCACAGTCACATATGTAAAATGGATAGGCAACGTCAGGTAGTCAGAGAGATGAAATTGTGTGAGAATTGAGCAAGTCTCAACTCTCTAATTCAGTCGAGTGTTTTCAAAGCATCATTGGTATTTCCAAAGTGCATCTTGCCCTTCTCAAAGCTACTCCGAATGCTCCGTTCCTGTCAACTTTTCACAGTCAATGTTGTGACCACGTCTCCGTTGTCATTATCACACTGAAATGGATACCCTTTGCTGCCAGGAGCGTCCACAAAATGGCCTTTCTTGTGCACAAAATACAACCTACTGTCTTTTCGCATTATCTATTCTGAGAGGGGCCCAGTTCACCTCTGGGGATCACAAACTCTTCTGCTGGAAACTCAGGGGCATATTCTCAAGGACTTATCGCCGAGTTAGCGGCACTTTATCGCAGCCAAAGTGGCGATAGATATATCGCCCTATTCACAAGCAGGTGCTAACAGCCGATATCGCTGTTTTCCTGCGATAGCAGCCACCAAAAACATCGCCACGGATGACACCGGCAACTAACGCTAATGAGATGCAGAGTAGGCGTTCCTGTGCAAAAAGCCACAAAAACACCACTTCGCAATATTCTCTACGACCAGCCAGATCGGCGATAAGATCCCAAAACAGGCGATAAGGCGCGTTAGCAGCAGGGATTTAACACCTGCTCCTACCTGGTGTTAAGTCGGACGACAACCTGCACCACAAAAGGGAGGCCAGACCAGAGCCACACCTGAAGAACAACAGATGCCATGGAGCTACTGATCATGCAGCCCGGAGCCCCAAGAGGGCCACAACACCCACTGCCACCCCCCCCCCAGGCCCGCCACCCCCCCCTGGAACCCCCACCCCCCCCAGACTACCACAGAGGCAGCGCAGACAAAGACAGCGGACCTTCAGAAAACGCACCAGCCTCACAGACTTAACACCAGAGGATGTCATTGCCCACCACAGGCTCAAAAGGACAACCATCCTCCGCATCCTGACCATCATTGCCCACAGGCTGACGGTACCAACACAGCGGACAACCAACATCCCTCCGCGGACAAAGCTGCTGGCTGTGCTGCACCTGTTGGCCTCTGGTACCTTCCAACCAACAACTGCCAGAGTCGGAGGAGTCTCACAGCCAGCCCTATCCAAGTTCCTCACACCTGTCTCGGATGCCATCATCAGCTTGGTACCCCAGCACCTTTACTACCCACACACTGCGCAGGAACAGCTGGAGACCAAGCAAGGCTTCTACGCCATAGCTGGCTTCCCGCACGTGTTGGGGGCAATCGACTGCACACATGTACTCCTCGTGCCCCCTGCCGCCACTGCACACCATTACTGCAACAGGAAGCACCCACATTCCATCAATGTGCAGGCAATAGTGGACCACCTGGGACACTTCACCAATGTCGTCGCCAACTACCCAGGCAGTGTGCATGATTCCTTCATCTTCCGACAGTCCATCATCAACGAGCGCTTTCAGGATGGCACCCATGTGAATGCATTGCTCGTTGGTAAGTACCAAATGAACACACCACACACCTCAACCCACAGTCATGCAACTCACGACTCTGGGAAGGCAGACGTTACAAACCCACATACAACATGCCAAACAACATGCCCACGTACCAGACACGACAGCACAACTTACTGTGGTAACCTGGGCCATCCATGTACACAAGCCATGAACGGCATGGCACCTCAGCCACACAATAGCAGAATGTGGGGAGAGGTGGGAAGCAGGCATGTGCGAAGGAGGCAAGTGACCCATGAATGAGAATGTGCACAATGCCAAGTGTGGCGTGGATGTGCTGGCCAGACTGCAGTATGCAGACCACAGACATGTCCATGTCGACAAATACTGCTGGTATCTGGAGTGTAGAGGACAGTGGACGCAACCATGTCACCCCAGGCAGTGGGGAAGATCTCGGAAATGTAGCTTGTTACGACCCCCCCTGTTAGCGTGAGTGGAGTGGGCTGGCCCGGCGTACGCCAGGCCAGCGTAGGGGTGTGAATAAAAAGCACATAGCGCCGGGCGTGGTTCTCTTCCGGAATGGCCAACGTGTCTGCCAGGGCGGCGCCTCTCAGCCCGCCACGAGGCTGACGCCGTGAGCGGCGGTGCCTGCGATCCTGTGCGCCTGCTGCACCCCAGGCCGCTGGTCCCCAGACCCGTCTTGGCCACCCCTGCGCAACCAGGCCTCACTGCTCACCTGCCGACACCGGCGTGTGTCAAAGAGGGCCCACCACATGCCGGTGCAAGCTCCAAGCCCAAGTCCCGCGACCTTGGCAGCCTCCCCAGACCATCACGGCCCCCGCGACACAGGCCCCCAGCACTCCTTTCTCGTTGACGTACTCCACCGCTGCCTCCGGACTACACCGCGCTCCAGTAGGCCACACAGTTGGAACTGAGTCTTGATAATTCAATGGCCGAGTGCATATCACTGTACGCAAGGAGAGGAGTAAGAGGAAGACGCGATTCAGTCCGGAGTAAAAAAGGATCATCGTCATGGAGGTGGTCGAACAGTACCAACAACTGCTCTGGTGCCACTAACTCTGTGCATCACAAGCCTACGACACATGGTTGTGGGCCCCTGCTGACCGCTGCCTCCGGCCTACACTGCAGTCAAGTAGGTCACACATTTGGAACTGAGTCTTGATTTATTTATGGCAGAGTTTGTACCATTGTACAGGCCTCATCGCAGACTGCATCCCCTTTCAGCTCTGATGCCTCTGGTGCCACTAACTCTGTGCCACGAAATTCCTGGACACTCTCTGGTTGAACTTTGGTGGCGTCTCAGTCAATGGCCTGGGGGTTGTCTCCATCATCATGTGGCTGCACTGACTTGGTGTTAAACATGAGTCTGTAGCATTCATCTCCTCCATATTGCCTGTTTCTGCTTGGTTCTGCCCTCTGCATCATGCCCTGGAAGAACACCTTCCACTGTCCCCCGGAACACTCCGCGACATTCACCTTCGACATCGACGAGGACCCGCTCAGCTCTCGTGGCCCTACCTCGGTGCACCGCAAGTTACCGTCCCGTGGCGGTGTGCCTGTGCCGGCCGCAATGCATCCGGGGCCACTAACTCTGTGCAGCTCAAGTCCGGGACCCTGTCTGATTGAATATTGGATGGCCTCTGAGTCGATGGCCTGGGGGTCATCAATGCCATGTGTCTGTGGCCCTGTGCTGACCGCTGCCTCCGGCCTCAAATGCGGTCCACCAGGGCTCACACATCAAATTGAGTCCTGACCTGCCCGGACGACGCATCACTGCTGGCTGCACACGCCACCACCACCAGGACCACCTCCAACCAACAACTGCCAGAGTCGGAAGAGTCCTACAGCCAGACTACCGGAGTTGCTCAGACCTGTCTTGGATGGCATCATCAGCTTGATACCCTGCTCAGCCCTTCAGGTGTCACTAACTCAGTGCACCACAACTCATGGACTCTGTCTGATTGAGTCTTGCACTGCGTACAGCGGACGCAACCATGTCACCACAGGCAGTGGGTAAGACCTTGGACATGTAGCTTTGTCGTCCCCCCTTAATGCGTAAGAGGGGTGTACTGGGCCAGCGTACGCAAGTACAGCGTAGGGGTGTGAATCATCATCCCTGAGCTCTGGGCGTGGTTCATTTCTGTGCTGGACAGGAAACCAACTGATGCGTGTGTCCCTGTTGCAGTGTCTGCGCCACACGGCCCGCAATCGACAATGTTGCATGCACCCGGAGGGCGCCCGCGCACAAAGGGATTGTACAAGGAGCACAAGGCCGCTCGTGCTCTTGGCTCATGCATGCCAACTGTTGTGTGTGTATCGCCATTGGTGCACCATGAGCCTAAGGCCTAGCCTCAATTGCAGTGCGAAAGCCACATCACATTTCCAGAATGCAAGCAGTAGTCAGACTAACATGAGGGATGAAAGCTTCTTTGTCTCAATACAGAAGGCGGAAGGACATCTGCACCTCCGACCTTGGTCTTGCATGCGGCAAGCACCCCCTGAGAGAGATACCATATCAGATGATGACGACTCCCACTCTATGCACAGCGCAAATGAAAGTCCAACGTATCCACACCCCACACACAGAAGTTCTTACTCGAGGTACTCTTGCATGGAATGCCCTTGACACTTACGTACACAACAACCCATACGTCCAAACGTTGAACACACATACGACTCATTGCTCCGAGCTGTGGCATTTCATCCACATAACTGCCGCAGGTCAAAAGAGTGCCAGTTCTACGAGAGCCACCAAAGCAATGGCAGAACATCCCGGGCGCATGCACAGCGCCTGTCACGTGGAACTGTACCGTGTCCGAATGCTGCCTGTTCTTGTCTGATGCATTGTTCTGCATGTTGTGGCCCTTGTCTTGCCCATACTGACACGCACATGGCAATAAAGTCTACGCAACTTCACTAGTGTTCAACTGTGATGAGTGTTGATTGGAATGACAAATTGTGTGCCTCAATGAGCATTGTCCGTACACAGGGAGGGACTGACTGACGCATTTCACTTAGGGGTGAGTCCCTATTGCCAGCTCCACCTCTGTGTGCCAGACATAGTGGTTGGGATAGTTGCTGATAGACCTGTGCTCTTACGTGTCTTCAGCAATGTGAGTATGGTGTCCATATTCTGGCCATGTGATCCATCACTAGAGGCTATGTCCACCCAGTTGTGTGTGAGTAGGTATGCAAAGAGATGTTCTGTTGTCAAATGTGATGGTGGACACTACTTTAGGCCTGCCAACGACTTTGACATCTCATACCCACCCCTATTTCTAACATTGCGTGGGGCAAAGCTGAGAAATTGCGCGATTGTTGTTTCAGAGCAATGAGGCCACAGCTAGTGCACACATTCCCAGTCATCTCACTTCCTATGTGTGTCACGGTCACACATGCGCATTGCTTTCACTTCCCAGGGTGTACCTTTTTGGGCAATCAATGTCCTTACATTCATCCGTACTTTCATACTTGAAAGATTATGGACATGACACATCTGTGTGTATTTGAATGATTTATTCACATTCGGTGGAGTGTCGGAGGTGAGCAGTACATGGCCATGCAAACCCCACATTACATTGTAGCCCAGTGGAGGGCCAGCCAGAGTCATTTAGGGGTTGACAAGTACATAGGAGGAGGAAGAGTACAGTCCGCAGTCTGATTGCTGTGTAATTGGCAAGCAAACAAGATATGGCAGTCCATGTCGAGGTCCAAGGTGAGTGTCGCAGAGTGTTTCTGGGGACAGTGGGAGGTGTTGTTACAGGGCATGATGCAGAGGGCAGAACCAAGCTGAAACAGGGCATATGGCGGAGAAGAATGCTACTGGCTCCTTCTTACTACAAAGATGGAATCACCCGCATCTTCGTCCTCTATGTCATCTGTCTGACATGTGGATGCTGATGTTTGGTCTGCAGCACTGTGTGCCAGTGACACATCAGGGGCCGGAGATGTGTGTGTAGGGGGACCAGCAGCATTCATCAGCGACTGCCTTGGTGGCAGCAATGCGATGATGAGGATCTGCAGGGCATGGTAGATCCCAACAACTTTTCGATGGTGTGCATCCGTGGCAGCCATTCTTTCCGCATGCATCCGCTCCATGTTCTCCATTATCCTCAGCATCTGTGCCAAATCTCGGCTGACATCGCTGAGGCCACTCTGACTAGGCAGTTGTTCTCCTCTCAGAGTCATGACTCCAGCTATGTCGGGCATGGATTGTTGAACATCATGGAGCGTACTGTGGGTGTCCGTTAGGGAGTGTAAGTGGTCCCTGATGGGACTTAGACACCCATGTATGTCATCTAGTTTGGCTGCCATGAGGTCGGAGCCCACCCGCACCTGTTCAGCCACCTCCTTCTGGCAGTGTAACACATGTCCTTGGAATGTGATGTGTTCTTCGGTGAGGTGCTGGGAGCCAGCCGTGGTGGTGGGTGCTTCCTGCTGTGTGGTTTGTGCAGGGGGTGGAGACTCCTCGATGCAGCTGGGCTGCCCTGCTCCTGGAGGTGGGTTGCCGTAGCTGTCCATGAGCTGTTGTAGGGCGTCGGTGTCGAAGGTGTGGAGGTCCTCTTCATCATCACTGATGAGTTGTCTGGTCTGCTCTGCAGGAGGTGTTGATTGTCCCTCTGCACTGTGAAGGGGAGATGCATTTTAACATTGTGTTGACATGTATGTTGACGCATTGTTCAAGTTCACATACAGACTGCATGACAATGTACATTGTGACTCTTTGGGAGGAACTGACTATTTGATGCGGGACAGTGGACATTTGAACTACATCACGGATGTGAGGTTGTACACGTACATTATCATCTCACAGTTTCCTGCTATGCCAGATGTGATTGTCCAGTTTCTACGCACAAGCGGGACCAGTTGTGTCCTCTGTTCTGTAGTGTAAGTGTTGCACTTTGTACCACATTGTCTTCAATGTTGGTGTGCAGTCATTGCTATGTGTGTGTGCTGCATTGTGGGAGAGTCGCCCCTGCAGCTGTGATTTTGCTGCCCCATATCCCTTTGAGGCGGTGTGCCTTTGTCTTCTGTGCTTCTACAGTGCTGAGATGTTGCAGACTTGGCTAATTTTGGCTCAGGATCGTATTTTGGACTCTTGGGCATAGTTTATCCGCAGATGTGTTGTTGACGTCAGGGGTTGTTTGTGCACGTGGATGTGTCAGAGTGTGGCTTGCCCCTTTACGGATGTGCTCCACACTCAGCCACCTCAGTGTCGTGGTGTGCACCATGTCATGATGATTGGACTGCAGCCATGCTGTTAGTCATGCGGTGTCACTTGCATTGTCAGTGTGGCTCACAGACATGCAGCTTTGCTGGTTTAGACATGTGGACATTGGTTGGTTGTGAGCTTGGTGCTGTGTGGAGAGGGACCCCTTTGTGCCCATAGTGGACGGGGGCCTACTTGCTGTTTGTATGTCTGCTGCAGTGTGCCAAGGGGATCAGGGACATGATCCAGAGTCATTGTGGGTGTGCAGTGTGCTCTACTTAATTGTGCATGTGTGCCATTGTGCCCTTAGCCCCCTGTCCCCTCAGTCCCTGTTCGGTACTCACCCTGGTGCTGTTGTGTCAGGTCATGTCGAGCAGTGTCCGGACCCCCAACTCCTGCCACCGTCTCCTCACTGATGGCTGTGGCCATCATTTCCTCCATTTCATCCAGCTCCTGGTGTTCGACTGGACTGCCACCTACAGTCTGCATTGCTGCCTCATGGTTGTCAGCGAGTTTCTTCTTGGTTTTGCGCTTCGCATCATTCCAGCGCCTCTTGACCTCTCCAATTGTCCTCCTCCTCACTCCGACTGCATTCACCTTGTCTAGGATGGACTGCGATATTGCATTTTTATTTGCCAATGACACGTTGGTGGTGACGAACAGTTGTTGGTGGTGTTCTATCACCTCCGTGATGATGATCCTGTTTTCCTGCGGACTGAACCTAGTCTTCCTCGTCTTCTTCTCCTTGCCCTTCCGTGACCCCGAGGTCCCAGGCTGGTCCTCCTGGGGGCTTGTGGGGTTCTGGTCGTCCTCTGTACTTGCTCCGGCTTCCTCCATGGTGCTACGCAGTTTTAATTATTTTGTTTGGGTTTTTAGGTGCTTTTGTAGTGCATTTTCCCGCATGACGCGTGGGAATTGCAGGCCTGTCACTGGTTATCGCTGCTTTTTTTATCGCGGTTGGCCACATCACAACTTTGCACGTTGTCGTGGGACTATCGCATGGTGCCGCCGGGTTGAGAATACAACGTTAACACAGGGTTATTTTCCCGCGATAGACTGCGATGTGCAAAGTTGCGTTAGGCTAATTTTGCGTTAATTATCACACGTTTTTGAGAATATCCCCCACAGTGTTTAAAAAAGACAGCTCCGTGGCAGAATCATTCTCTGGATGCGGCCTGAAAATCTAGACCAGCCTTCCCACTAAACTCTGGCGATTACCTTCCTATGATTTATTCAAATATTTAATTTGCCTTTTATACATGTTTCTTGTAAATTGAAATTTTGTAAATAGTAGCAAAATCTTTTCAGGAGCCATGTTTCTTTTACAACACAAATGGCAATTACCAGTAGGGAGAACTTTGTTAATATATTATATTCAATTATGTTATCCACAGTTTAAAAAGAAACACTGTGATATTCAAAAACTACCGCTAAACGTTTTGCTCCTCCAATTTCTATATTAAATTGTATAGTTTAGAAAACAGATATCAAATATTTTTTTGATAAGCTATTTGAGATTCTTTTAATTGCAGTCAGCCTTGACCAAACATATTTGAACTATACTTTCCAGCTGGCAATGGGAATTGTAAGCGCTCTGACAGCCAAACTTTCATTGCCTTTGGGTATTTTTTAAATGAGGCTTCCGAGTATTCCACCCAATCATTAAACAGTAAAATAAGATTAGTGGTGCACTGACACTTCTTTCTTTGTTTTCTTCCTTTAAACATTTACATAAGTTAGCTGCCATGTCACGCACCTCTATTCTCAGTATTTTGTTGTTGTGGTATGGACAATGTGGGTTGGTTGTGCAACACGAACAACTAAGCACAATAATCCCTGCGTGTATTTTATTTTAACAAAGACAGCAGTGTCTAACTATATTTAATAACTCCGGTTTCTGGGCCTAGCTTTGTTTTCTTGGCCTAATCACATCTATTTGATATTATCATATTTAGGGGTTCAAAGTGCTGAATTTTGAAGCAGCCTGAGTTTGCTGGCTGTTGATTCAAATTTGTTTTTCCTAGTAATAACTTCATCTTTCTGAGCCGGCAAAGCCCGTGACATTCAGTCACTTTCTTTCCATGAGTATCTGCCTGCTTGCGACTGGTGAATCCACACCAATCTGTCTTTTACCAGATCCACATTGTCACCAGGAGATGTTTTTGTGTTGCCCCATGAGGACTTGATAAAGGTATTCAGCAAAAGCAGACTATATTGTCTATTAGTTACTCTTATTTAAAATATTTGATATAGCGCACATCTTTTTTAAGTTCAAGTAAAGGTTTATTTAGAGATTAAAGTAATTACAAAAAAAAACAATACTTCATACAGGCAATCATTTACCGATGCATAGTAAACAGAAAAAGATATTTAAGAATACTATTGATATACAAAAATATTCAAGGTAATAATAATATAACTTAAGGAATGATATGAATACATTCAAAGGTTCATAGATATTGTAAATAGTAGTACATGTCAAAAAATATACAACTGAAAGGGTGTAATAGGAAGTGATAAATTGAGCATAATTATGTAAAAACAAACAGTAGGAAGTCAGGGAGGCTTGGTAACTTCTTGCATTGAAGGAGCTGGTGAAGAAGTGTTCTTTGCTATTGCATTCAGAAAGTGCGTGAGAGGAGACCAGAGGTGTAATCTTTTTGTAGCTAAAGAGATAGGGTGGACAAGGGCTGTATCTAAACGATGGTTATGGCATACCGCATACCACCATGCTAAATAGGATAATTTAGAAGAGTCTTTCCAATTTTTTGAAATCTGTTGAAACGCTACAGCCAGTAGCAAGTCAATAAGCGCACATCTAGGTCCAAGAAGCAATGGAGCACTTTTCAGGGAACATTTGATTGCACTGAAGCATCTCCAACAGGAGGTGCTGGCTATAGAACAGTATTATTTTTTGTTTAAAAACTAGATTACAGAAACCAGGGCGTGATAAGAAGCTGGTCACAACATGTATTTGAGACTATACTAGACAACACACTTTTCTATTTTACATAACATGCATTTACACAACACAATGGTTGATTTCATTGTTACAGTTTATAGCCTGTGATACAGGGAGATAAAGTGATTTGAAAAGATTCACACTATCTGTGTTTGGGTACCAAAGTGGGAGTTAGAATCTGAGTTCCCAGGATGCATTTTAAAGAGCTGAGCCTTCAGAACATTACTATTCTCCCATACAACTTCTACATCTCTCCCCTGATAATTCATGAGGGTCAATGTTCACTTCACCAACAGAATCAAAAAGTTGCAAAAGATAACTTCACTCACATGTAATGGCGCAATTGAGATGCAACTTTGCAGTAGGTTATGTAGACTGCATTTTATATCAGGGATCTACCAGTGAAGTGTCATCTAAACCCCCAAAGGAAAGCCCTAGCTTAGCTGATTATACTCTCACATATGGGTCTATGCAGATCAGTTGACTGGGGGTGAGTGTTTGATTGGCTCAAACGTTCCGTCCTTCATCCCCTTTTGTATCGCTTTGTTCGCCCTAAGTTGGCGGGGGTATGCCCAGACGTGGGTCCCTTGCTCACTTTGCCACTGGATTCAAGCAAGCCTGGCTGATGATGGCTGGAATGCCAGAAACCGGTCCTAGGATGCTTGTTTCCGGTCCAGGGAAGACATGGCTTGGCAGTTCGGGCTGGACTGTTCCCATGAGGCACAGGGTCAGACTGATTTGCATATGGCCATGTCTGAACTGGGGTGGTGGAGTGAGCTAAAGAATGATGATGGATTAAACCCAGATCAGTTGACTGGGGGTGAGTGTTTGATTGGCTCAAACGTTCCGTCCTTCATCCCCTTTTGTATCGCTTTGTTCGCCCCTAAGTTGGCGGGGGTATGCCCAGACGTGGGTCCCTTGCTCACTTTGCCACTGGATTCAAGCAAGCCTGGCTGATGATGGCTGGAATGCCAGAAACCGGTCCTAGGATGCTTGTTTCCGGTCCAGGGAAGACATGGCTTGGCAGTTCGGGCTGGACTGTTCCCATGAGGCACAGGGTCAGACTGATTTGCATATGGCCATGTCTGAACTGGGGTGGTGGAGTGAGCTAAAGAATGATGATGGATTAAACCCAGATCAGTTGACTGGGGGTGAGTGTTTGATTGGCTCAAACGTTCCGTCCTTCATCCCCTTTGTATCGCTTTGTTCGCCCTAAGTTGGCGGGGGTATGCCCAGACGTGGGTCCCTTGCTCACTTTGCCACTGGATTCAAGCAAGCCTGGCTGATGATGGCTGGAATGCCAGAAACCGGTCCTAGGATGCTTGTTTCCGGTCCAGGGAAGACATGGCTTGGCAGTTCGGGCTGGACTGTTCCCATGAGGCACAGGGTCAGACTGATTTGCATATGGCCATGTCTGAACTGGGGTGGTGGAGTGAGCTAAAGAATGATGATGGATTAAACCCAGATCAGTTGACTGGGGGTGAGTGTTTGATTGGCTCAAACGTTCCGTCCTTCATCCCCTTTTGTATCGCTTTGTTCGCCCTAAGTTGGCGGGGGTATGCCCAGACGTGGGTCCCTTGCTCACTTTGCCACTGGATTCAAGCAAGCCTGGCTGATGATGGCTGGAATGCCAGAAACCGGTCCTAGGATGCTTGTTTCCGGTCCAGGGAAGACATGGCTTGGCAGTTCGGGCTGGACTGTTCCCATGAGGCACAGGGTCAGACTGATTTGCATATGGCCATGTCTGAACTGGGGTGGTGGAGTGAGCTAAAGAATGATGATGGATTAAACCCAGATCAGTTGACTGGGGGTGAGTGTTTGATTGGCTCAAACGTTCCGTCCTTCATCCCCTTTTGTATCGCTTTGTTCGCCCTAAGTTGGCGGGGGTATGCCCAGACGTGGGTCCCTTGCTCACTTTGCCACTGGATTCAAGCAAGCCTGGCTGATGATGGCTGGAATGCCAGAAACCGGTCCTAGGATGCTTGTTTCCGGTCCAGGGAAGACATGGCTTGGCAGTTCGGGCTGGACTGTTCCCATGAGGCACAGGGTCAGACTGATTTGCATATGGCCATGTCTGAACTGGGGTGGTGGAGTGAGCTAAAGAATGATGATGGATTAAACCCAGATCAGTTGACTGGGGGTGAGTGTTTGATTGGCTCAAACGTTCCGTCCTTCATCCCCTTTGTATCGCTTTGTTCGCCTCTAAGTTGGCGGGGGTATGCCCAGACGTGGGTCCCTTGCTCACTTTGCCACTGGATTCAAGCAAGCCTGGCTGATGATGGCTGGAATGCCAGAAACCGGTCCTAGGATGCTTGTTTCCGGTCCAGGGAAGACATGGCTTGGCAGTTCGGGCTGGACTGTTCCCATGAGGCACAGGGTCAGACTGATTTGCATATGGCCATGTCTGAACTGGGGTGGTGGAGTGAGCTAAAGAATGATGATGGATTAAACCCAGATCAGTTGACTGGGGGTGAGTGTTTGATTGGCTCAAACGTTCCGTCCTTCATCCCCTTTGTATCGCTTTGTTCGCCCTAAGTTGGCGGGGGTATGCCCAGACGTGGGTCCCTTGCTCACTTTGCCACTGGATTCAAGCAAGCCTGGCTGATGATGGCTGGAATGCCAGAAACCGGTCCTAGGATGCTTGTTTCCGGTCCAGGGAAGACATGGCTTGGCAGTTCGGGCTGGACTGTTCCCATGAGGCACAGGGTCAGACTGATTTGCATATGGCCATGTCTGAACTGGGGTGGTGGAGTGAGCTAAAGAATGATGATGGATTAAACCCAGATCAGTTGACTGGGGGTGAGTGTTTGATTGGCTCAAACGTTCCGTCCTTCATCCCCTTTTGTATCGCTTTGTTCGCCCTAAGTTGGCGGGGGTATGCCCAGACGTGGGTCCCTTGCTCACTTTGCCACTGGATTCAAGCAAGCCTGGCTGATGATGGCTGGAATGCCAGAAACCGGTCCTAGGATGCTTGTTTCCGGTCCAGGGAAGACATGGCTTGGCAGTTCGGGCTGGACTGTTCCCATGAGGCACAGGGTCAGACTGATTTGCATATGGCCATGTCTGAACTGGGGTGGTGGAGTGAGCTAAAGAATGATGATGGATTAAACCCAGATCAGTTGACTGGGGGTGAGTGTTTGATTGGCTCAAACGTTCCGTCCTTCATCCCCTTTTGTATCGCTTTGTTCGCCCTAAGTTGGCGGGGGTATGCCCAGACGTGGGTCCCTTGCTCACTTTGCCACTGGATTCAAGCAAGCCTGGCTGATGATGGCTGGAATGCCAGAAACCGGTCCTAGGATGCTTGTTTCCGGTCCAGGGAAGACATGGCTTGGCAGTTCGGGCTGGACTGTTCCCATGAGGCACAGGGTCAGACTGATTTGCATATGGCCATGTCTGAACTGGGGTGGTGGAGTGAGCTAAAGAATGATGATGGATTAAACCCAGATCAGTTGACTGGGGGTGAGTGTTTGATTGGCTCAAACGTTCCGTCCTTCATCCCCTTTTGTATCGCTTTGTTCGCCCTAAGTTGGCGGGGGTATGCCCAGACGTGGGTCCCTTGCTCACTTTGCCACTGGATTCAAGCAAGCCTGGCTGATGATGGCTGGAATGCCAGAAACCGGTCCTAGGATGCTTGTTTCCGGTCCAGGGAAGACATGGCTTGGCAGTTCGGGCTGGACTGTTCCCATGAGGCACAGGGTCAGACTGATTTGCATATGGCCATGTCTGAACTGGGGTGGTGGAGTGAGCTAAAGAATGATGATGGATTAAACCCAGATCAGTTGACTGGGGGTGAGTGTTTGATTGGCTCAAACGTTCCGTCCTTCATCCCCTTTTGTATCGCTTTGTTCGCCCTAAGTTGGCGGGGGTATGCCCAGACGTGGGTCCCTTGCTCACTTTGCCACTGGATTCAAGCAAGCCTGGCTGATGATGGCTGGAATGCCAGAAACCGGTCCTAGGATGCTTGTTTCCGGTCCAGGGAAGACATGGCTTGGCAGTTCGGGCTGGACTGTTCCCATGAGGCACAGGGTCAGACTGATTTGCATATGGCCATGTCTGAACTGGGGTGGTGGAGTGAGCTAAAGAATGATGATGGATTAAACCCAGATCAGTTGACTGGGGGTGAGTGTTTGATTGGCTCAAACGTTCCGTCCTTCATCCCCTTTTGTATCGCTTTGTTCGCCCTAAGTTGGCGGGGGTATGCCCAGACGTGGGTCCCTTGCTCACTTTGCCACTGGATTCAAGCAAGCCTGGCTGATGATGGCTGGAATGCCAGAAACCGGTCCTAGGATGCTTGTTTCCGGTCCAGGGAAGACATGGCTTGGCAGTTCGGGCTGGACTGTTCCCATGAGGCACAGGGTCAGACTGATTTGCATATGGCCATGTCTGAACTGGGGTGGTGGAGTGAGCTAAAGAATGATGATGGATTAAACCCAGATCAGTTGACTGGGGGTGAGTGTTTGATTGGCTCAAACGTTCCGTCCTTCATCCCCTTTTGTATCGCTTTGTTCGCCCTAAGTTGGCGGGGGTATGCCCAGACGTGGGTCCCTTGCTCACTTTGCCACTGGATTCAAGCAAGCCTGGCTGATGATGGCTGGAATGCCAGAAACCGGTCCTAGGATGCTTGTTTCCGGTCCAGGGAAGACATGGCTTGGCAGTTCGGGCTGGACTGTTCCCATGAGGCACAGGGTCAGACTGATTTGCATATGGCCATGTCTGAACTGGGGTGGTGGAGTGAGCTAAAGAATGATGATGGATTAAACCCAGATCAGTTGACTGGGGGTGAGTGTTTGATTGGCTCAAACGTTCCGTCCTTCATCCCCTTTTGTATCGCTTTGTTCGCCCTAAGTTGGCGGGGGTATGCCCAGACGTGGGTCCCTTGCTCACTTTGCCACTGGATTCAAGCAAGCCTGGCTGATGATGGCTGGAATGCCAGAAACCGGTCCTAGGATGCTTGTTTCCGGTCCAGGGAAGACATGGCTTGGCAGTTCGGGCTGGACTGTTCCCATGAGGCACAGGGTCAGACTGATTTGCATATGGCCATGTCTGAACTGGGGTGGTGGAGTGAGCTAAAGAATGATGATGGATTAAACCCAGATCAGTTGACTGGGGGTGAGTGTTTGATTGGCTCAAACGTTCCGTCCTTCATCCCCTTTTGTATCGCTTTGTTCGCCCTAAGTTGGCGGGGGTATGCCCAGACGTGGGTCCCTTGCTCACTTTGCCACTGGATTCAAGCAAGCCTGGCTGATGATGGCTGGAATGCCAGAAACCGGTCCTAGGATGCTTGTTTCCGGTCCAGGGAAGACATGGCTTGGCAGTTCGGGCTGGACTGTTCCCATGAGGCACAGGGTCAGACTGATTTGCATATGGCCATGTCTGAACTGGGGTGGTGGAGTGAGCTAAAGAATGATGATGGATTAAACCCAGATCAGTTGACTGGGGGTGAGTGTTTGATTGGCTCAAACGTTCCGTCCTTCATCCCCTTTTGTATCGCTTTGTTCGCCCTAAGTTGGCGGGGGTATGCCCAGACGTGGGTCCCTTGCTCACTTTGCCACTGGATTCAAGCAAGCCTGGCTGATGATGGCTGGAATGCCAGAAACCGGTCCTAGGATGCTTGTTTCCGGTCCAGGGAAGACATGGCTTGGCAGTTCGGGCTGGACTGTTCCCATGAGGCACAGGGTCAGACTGATTTGCATATGGCCATGTCTGAACTGGGGTGGTGGAGTGAGCTAAAGAATGATGATGGATTAAACCCAGATCAGTTGACTGGGGGTGAGTGTTTGATTGGCTCAAACGTTCCGTCCTTCATCCCCTTTTGTATCGCTTTGTTCGCCCTAAGTTGGCGGGGTATGCCCAGACGTGGGTCCCTTGCTCACTTTGCCACTGGATTCAAGCAAGCCTGGCTGATGATGGCTGGAATGCCAGAAACCGGTCCTAGGATGCTTGTTTCCGGTCCAGGGAAGACATGGCTTGGCAGTTCGGGCTGGACTGTTCCCATGAGGCACAGGGTCAGACTGATTTGCATATGGCCATGTCTGAACTGGGGTGGTGGAGTGAGCTAAAGAATGATGATGGATTAAACCCAGATCAGTTGACTGGGGGTGAGTGTTTGATTGGCTCAAACGTTCCGTCCTTCATCCCCTTTTGTATCGCTTTGTTCGCCCTAAGTTGGCGGGGGTATGCCCAGACGTGGGTCCCTTGCTCACTTTGCCACTGGATTCAAGCAAGCCTGGCTGATGATGGCTGGAATGCCAGAAACCGGTCCTAGGATGCTTGTTTCCGGTCCAGGGAAGACATGGCTTGGCAGTTCGGGCTGGACTGTTCCCATGAGGCACAGGGTCAGACTGATTTGCATATGGCCATGTCTGAATTGGGGTGGTGGAGTGAGCTAAAGAATGATGATGGATTAAACCCAGATCAGTTGACTGGGGGTGAGTGTTTGATTGGCTCAAACGTTCCGTCCTTCATCCCCTTTTGTATCGCTCATGGTGACTCTGCAATATATAGAATGGTATGTTCCATCTGCCGGGTGTGTCCAACTCAAGTTGACATTTGGGGCAGTGATTCTCTGTCTGCCTGGAATGCACCACATTACAAGCTGTATTGGAGCTGCTGACGTGCCCGTAGATGCCATTAGAATGTATTTTATGTCTTCTGGATAAATTAAGGAATAACTATGCACCAACTTACAGTCTCGTGTCAATTACCACATTTGATATTTAGCTCCTTGTGTCATGAACCTTCAGCTTGGTATCTTTAATGTACATTCTGTGGCATAGAATATAGGTTTAAATATGAAAATACAATAGCTGCATAGCACCAGATGATAGGTAAACCTTAATCAATACATAGGTTACAGAGGGTACCTTTTGAAGGGATCTCTAGTCAACCAGGATCAATGTTTTTGATGGTGGTGCACCATTTTTAGACTCTTTGTGAAAAGTCACTTTTTTGCCATTTTTGTGTTGGTGCCATTATCAGCGCTTCTAATGCCAGTCAGTACGTATTGTGTGGTAAAGCCATGCATTATTTGCCTCTCAAATTATCTGACCACTGATCTCCTTAAACCCTTTGAGCCACTTGAATACTAGTGGCGACTGCGGGTTGGAAGCGAAAGACAGTGCTGTGTGGCGAAAGTCAAGCAATTCATATTTTGTCCATTATAGCACAGTGGGAAATACTCTCAATTTACTACCTCCAAAGTTTAAGCTTGGATTCACCAAAGTCGAGGGAACATTTGTCCTCAACACACTTAGACAATAGAAGATCAACTGCCATTCTTGTGTCAACAATGCCATTCAACTCTCTAAAATTCCCTGTGTTAGTCTGCCTCCTTGTGACAGTGCATACAAAGACACTGGACTGGTGACTTGATGCTTGTATCTAAGTGTAGTATTTCCTAATGGTAGGAGGGGTAAAAGCAACCTACCAAAAAGATCCAGCTAGGGATGTGCCGGCCAAAGACCACATTAAAACATTTTACTGTTTTAAGTGTCAGTGATTACTGAATTCAATCCTAACTCCACACAATTCTTTAAATACTTACAACTTAGACACAAACTAGAATTGCACACAGACTAGCTGTTGTCACTGCCAGAATTCAATCCATTAAAGTAAGTAAGTAAGTCCGTTTTTATATAGCGCAGCTACTCACCCTTACGGGTCTCAAGGCGCTGGGGGCCGGAGTGGAAATTAAGTGAGCTATTGCCCAGAGTCACATGGTGCTGAGCTGAGCTGCCGCCGGAGCCGGGGATCGAACCGTGAACCCTGTTCTCCGAAGTCAGCTGCCCTGGCCGCTGCACCACACCTCTCCACTCGAAATTAAGGAGACCATGGAACAGGTGGGCAGAGGGTGGATTTCCAGGAATTATAGGTCCCCACTACTCAAAGTACCAGTCCCCTTTCTACAGTAGCGGCTCTTGGAGGGAGTGCCACGGGGCGGCGGGGCGGGGGAGGAGCAGGGTGGGGGGTAGTAAACTACGGCATACGGCCGAACAGAGGTAAGTAAACAAATACAAATAAAACGAATTTCGTTGCGCGTGCGGCATCGCATTTGGCAATGCAGCGAGCGCAATGAAATTCGTTTTATTTATACTCCCTCCATGAGCCGCTACTGCCTTTCTAGTGTTGAGGGAGAGTTAGGAGACAGATGTAGGCCCCATGAATGATAAGGAGTGGATGGCATTGAAGTTGCACCCCTGAGACCTGATAATTTATTCACCACTGGGACTCACCCAATTCACATACCTACACAGAGTGTATTATCGCCCAATTAAACTATCACATATAAGTAAGGCATTCTCCCCCAACTGCCAATGCTGTGCTAATGTTAATGGTACCTTTCTACATGTTATATGGCAATGTCTGCTGATTCCATCTTAGGGCATGATTCCGATGCGGTTAGGAAGGCCTCCTAACGGCATTTGCTCCGTCCGAATCGGATCAGGAACGTGTCTTTCCGACCGAATTGGAAAGGTTTCCGACCGACCGAGTACGATGCAAGTTAGGCGTTAGGGAATATCCCAATCCGAACCCATTGGCATTTAGAACGACTAAGCCGTACGGAGCAGAATCGTACGTCTCTACGGGCCGCGTTTTCCGAATGACCGATTACGATGCTGGATTCAGACAGCCTTTCCGAATCGTGCCGTCCGACTCGAATCGGCAGTCGGAATCAGACTTTTTGGGGCCTGTAGCGGCTCCCCCTGCACCCGGAGCCTTCTCAATCAGTCCCATGGGTCCCCCCTTACCAGCCATGCACAGTGTGGCAGGCACCAGGGGGTACCTGCCACAGGATACCCGATTTTCCCCAGCCACCCCTTTCTTCATTGGGAGCTTATGCATTTGGTCGGAACATAGTCTTCCATTGAAGTCAATTGGAGTCCAACCAAATCGAATCTGGAAGCATCCGGATGCATCGTACTCAGTTGGTCGGACTCTCCCTTTCCGAGTAGGTCGGAAACCATTCCCAAACCGATTCGGTTGGAATGATTTCCGAACCGCATCGGAATCAGGCCCCTAGTGGGGACAAATTCATATGAAGATAGCAACGGTGGTTGGTCATCCAGCCATAATAGTTTAAAAAATGTGATTCTTGGGGTAATGGACAGTTGGGATTGAACTTCTGGTTCCAAGACTTTAACTGGTATCAGCCTAATGATGGCCAAGTGAGATATTTCTAGAAACTGGCAGATTAATAAACCCTGACACTTGGAGATTGGTGAAGGTGGTATGAACAACTGTGTATCAGCATAGAGAATGGTCGATAAGGCATGTTGGAACCCGCGCAAATACCAACCAATTTGGGGGCCATTGATCAGATTACGAAGGCCTAATGGTCACAGCTATTAGATGAACTCTAAAGTTCAAGCTTGTGGAGAATGTGGGATGCACATGTTTGGCTATTAGGGTGGGCGATTCCTCACAAAGTTGGTACTTGTTCACTCAACATGAATGTAATGTAAAGTATTTTGTCTTGATTGCAGTAAATGGCATGCCTGTATTGTTTTCTGAAAAACAATAAAAGTAAGTTGTTTATATAAAAAAAGATCCAGCTGGGGGAAGGGAAGTTCTTACTACAGGACTTTATTGACCCTACTACCTCTGATGATAGTTCTTTGTGACCCAGGTTTTCCTTACTCACATATATTTTTCCATTGCCTCCCATCATAAGGCTCGTTTGTTTATAAAAATTGTGAATTAGTGCTGGACTGAAATGGGCCTTTTCAGGAGAGACACATTTGCCAGAATGCTGCCGAGGATTTAATCGAGATGCATTTAATTACTTGGAAATCATGATAGTGGTGTCAACATTTCAGTGTTGGCCTTTACGAATATCCACAAAACAGGTGTGTTTATCTTTGTACTGGTTATGGTAGTATTGGCATATGTTGAACTTTCTTAATGCGTATAAATTTTCAGTTCCTCTAACCAAACTTCTCCTTTTTTTTGTGCCTGCTTCTGTCCATCATTTGTTGCAGTTACACTTTTCACCCTAAGTGGGACGAGTATGCCCAGACGTGGGTCCCTTGCTCACTGTGCCACTGGATACAAGGTAGCCTGGCTGATGATGGGTGACATACCCCGAAACCGGTCCCAGGATGCTCGTTTGCGGTCCAGGGAGGACCTGGCTTGGCAGTTCGGTCTGGACTGTTCCCATGAGGCACAGGGTCAAGACTGATTTGCATATGGCTGGGTCCAAACTGGGATGGTGTAGTGGGCAAAAGAATGATGGATTTAACCCAGATCTCTTGACTGGGGTAGAATGTTTGAATCATTCAGCATTCCGTCCATCATTTGTTGCAGTTACACTTTTCGCCCTAAGTGGGACGGGTATGCCCAGACGTGGGTCTCTTGCTCACTGTGCCACTGGATTCAAGCTAGCCTGGCTGATGAAGGGTGACATACCCCAAAACCGGTCCCAGGATGCTTGTTTCCGGTCCAGGGAGGACGTGGCTTGGCAGTTCGGTCTGGACCGTTCCCATGAGGCACAGGGTCAAGACTGATTTGCATATGGCTGGGTCCAAACTGAGGTGGCGTAGTGGCCAAAAGAATGATGGATTTAACCCAGATCTCTTGATTGGGGGAGAATGTTTGAATCATTCAGCATTCCGTCCATCATTTGTTGCAGTTACACGCTTCTGATCATGATCATGTTTCTGGTAGCAAACTTTGCCTGTGGCAAGGGATTTATTCGACAATTAATTTAACATTTCCCAAATATTACAATTTTCAGTTGAAATCTTGTAATTAAGTGTATCAGTGGATTCCTAGCTCTGTTTCCCGACAGCTCATCTGAAGTTAACAAACCAGAGATGTTGGTGACCCTGATGTGGGAAGCCACCTTGGAGGAGACGTGGCAGTCCCAATTCCACCATGATCCCTATGATGGGAGTCCTTAATATTCTCTCATCTTTAAAGCAATGTTTTGGCAAGTTCCATGGAGTATTTAAAACTAAGCATGGCATGACGACCTGGATTAAAAAAAATCTTCTTTGTTATGTATGTATATATATACATATATATATATTTTTTAAGTTATGTATCATAAAACCATGCCTATCAATAGCACTGGTCTACTATAACTGTCTCCCTTTTATTGTTTTTCCTTTGTTTGAACGGTGCCTTGCACACAAGGCCGAAGCCATTTGAGGCCCTTCACCATCTCCATCTTTTATTTCATGGATCCAGTGCCTCAAACACAATTTTGTGATTTGGGCCTCTTTGCGCCATGAGCTTACAGAACAGAGATGTTGGCTCAACTTTTGATTTATATTTTTGTTTCTTTAACAGCCTCATAAACCTCTTGATGGTCATTGTGAGAAGTTGCGCATTTTAGCCTTCCTCATAATGACAATGATAATGTTGGCATATGTGTACCAGTTATTATTCAAATCGCGTTGCCTAGAACATTCAAAATTGTTGCTCCATTTATGGAGGACTGAAAGTTGACCAACTGTGTCATTCTTGGTAGCCTCAAAGGTTGACCTAACCAGTCAGAGCTTACTCACCTTTATTGCCTTGGAAACTGCTGTCAATTTTTTTTTCATCATGCATATTTGTCGGTGATCATACACATAAATTACTAAGTAATACAATTAACTCAGAAGTGTTGCTCAGATCAGCATAGAACGATGTAAGTGTTTGATACAATTAACTCAAACCTGAAGAACATACAGATTTTTTTTTAAAAAGCCATCTAATACAAATACAGTCATATTTAACTCGAAGTCATGCTAACTTTGTCAGAATAAAACATAAAGATATTTCACCAAACCTAGATTTCACACATGAAACGTTTCACATCAAAATGGGTATTCCCGATATGTAATTATTTAAAGACTACATCCTAAATAGATTGTGGTTGATGCCAGCACATAGGTATGGTACTAGAACACTTTCTTTTTATCCAGCGCTTCGTGTCGCACTTTTGCCTATTGTAGGCACTACAAATAACATGCTATTTAGACTCACCAAAACAGTACTCAGTTTACCACTTCAGAAGATGGAAGGCTGGGTGAGTTGGCCAAACTTTAATTTGAGCTTTTGCTCTTTCTTTAAAATTCTTTATTCAACTATGAACAGCCATAAAAGGACATAAACAGTAAAATCAATCAGAAAAATACATTATTAAAATTAATTAATCTAGCAAATTCAAATACAGAACAAGCAATAGAGCTAATAAATCCACATAGCACATTATAAAAGCTCTTTTTTTTTAAAAAGCATTGATTCCCGTGAACGAACGGCTGCACGAAGGAAAAGCCCCATTCACACACGGGATTCTTCATCCTCCAGTTGTTTGAGGAAATCATAGGCTCTACCACAATGCCTGAAATTTCTTGCCCTCAGCAAGGAAACTAAAAACGTTTTGGTAAAAAGCTGATAGAAGTCACAAAAAAATAAAAAGTGCATCATTGTTTGTTTTGAGGTACCACTATATGGGCATATCCCTAAATCGAAGTTGTGTTGAAAACCAACTGGGAAGCATAATGAGTATTTAAGCGTACCAGCTTTTACTCTTAAAATACCATCACTTCAAAAGCAAGTGTTGACTCATTAGGCAATTTTACCATCTTCCCTCTTAGAACATTTGTTTTGCCCCTTGTTGTCACTTAAAAACCTTCACCTTGAAGTAACTGCCAGGCCATACAAGTGGCATAAGTGCGCTAAATAAACCTGCGTAACAATATAAACCTCAAATCGCAATAACTATATGCATTTTGGGGTGTCTGTTTATACCTTTCTATACCTTCGGTTCAGATTAACGTGCTGCTAAGCTGCGAGCCTAAATGCTGACGATTGTACTGAATTATTACCCTTAGATGGATTCATCAAATCTCCCAGCTGCATAAGTCAGGACTTGCTAATGAAGTTCCCTATCGAAAAGAAAAGACTAATTTTGATTTGGCTCTGGTAATGAACTTCGTTTTCCTGGTGTGATTATCTGCATGGGGTGGCTGAAAGAGTAGCAAGAGAGAGCCTGCGCACAGAAGCATTATGCAAAATGTCTCTTGTCTCTTTTTGCGGGGATATATTAAATTTCCGATGTAGTCTATGTAATATAAAATTATGGTAATGACTTTTGGCCCACTGTGCAGGCAGCTTGCTGGTCCTGAGCGCGTGTCTCTGGCTGGAGCACCAGGGCACACTGTGGGAGTTGCCTTTTCTATTAACAAACCTCTAGATACCTAATGATGAATTCTCTTTCACCAAATGTTCTCCTTTTGTCTGAAATACAAGCATTTTCTAAATTGCTTTTGAGAAAAACAAGAGAGGCAGAGAGGTCTACGGTGGTAACAAAGCAGATACAGACAGAGCAGGGGAATGCTTTCACATCCGTCTTGTAATTATAAGCTAACAATTATGCTGTTCCCCTATCGTGGAAATATCTGCTGTTTTATGGAGGTAAAGGACTGCATTACACGAGTCAAGGTGCACATATGGCAGTCCTTTATACGTCACCGTGGAAGCATGGCGGCTGACAGCTCGATTTATTGACCATCATTTGCTGCAACTTACAGAAATCAAAACCTTCCTTGCTATTGGGAAATTGTCTCTTTTGACATAATTTCCGTGTTCCCCGAGAGGGCCTTCCCTGTAAAGCTTCTCGTTCATTGTTTCCGTTGTTAAGAAAAGCTCTAGAAATAAAGGCAGGGTCTCTGTTTGAGTCCCTCCATTAGCAGCGCCTTGTGCCTGGACTACCGCAAAACTACGGGTGAAACAATCTAATGTTTAAAGTTTAAAAGTATGTTTATTGAAAAAATATTAAAACGTCGTACAATATGCAATAAAAACAATATAATGTTTAAATGAGCATTTTTATGCCTTGTGACTGGCAATTAATGTAGGCAATGAACACTGTTTGTGAAAAACTGTTCCAGTAAATATATCCACTGTCAGTTAATGGTATCCAGGAGGGTGAAAACCAGTCGAGGCCGGCATAACTCGTGGGTGGGGGGGCAAGGGGGTGTCGCGGGGGGGGGGGGTCGCACAGGGTGGTTAATTTTAATTATATTGATAAAAATAATAACTTACCTTAGCCGCCCAATCCGGTCCCGCGCCGTCTCTGCTCCTCGCAGCCGCAGGAAGCAAGCAGGCAGCCACCCTCCCCTCCGCCAATCACAACGCTGCAATAGCAGCGTTGTGATTGGCTGGGACGCCAACTGCACAGGCGTCTACGGGGAGGCTGTTTTCTCCATGCAGGCTGCATGCAGCCTACATGGAGAAAATGGCAGAGTGCGCATGACTGTTTTGGTCCGCCCCAGAGGGCCGACCAAACAGTCAGGGCCCGCAACATTAGGCTAGCCACTCCTCCCCTGCCCTGTTGCAGGACTGCCCACCCGCCCGCCCCCAACCAAACCCCTCTACTTTCTCGCAGTGGGACAAGCAGTAACATAAAATGGTATAAGTGGGGCGACGCTCCTCCGCCCACATGGAGGAGCTGCCCCTGGTGAAAGCCCAATCCAGGAGATATTAGTCAATGTAGTATCGCGTTAATTCTCACAGATGAGATCAGGAGGATGCACCTGGGCATCTTCAGAATGGATCATGGGTAATCAATGGCCTATGCAAATGTAAGGGTGAATTTACGCTGTTCACTTTCAGAATATAATCTACATCTCATGTGGTCATAAAATAATGCACTCCTAAACTAGTTTTACGTACAAGTACAGTTTACTGTTAATGGTCATGGTGAGAAAACTATAATGTATAAATATATAGCAATACTATGCTCTGAATGCTAAAAGTCACCTAAGAAACCAATCATGAGGATCTTTTTCCAAGTATTTTGATGTCCCATACATACCATACTTATCAGTTGATAGTTCTTAGCACCATGTCTTACGTCTGCTTCTCCTATACATTATTTTTATTTAATTTAGAGTTGTTGACTGTAACACGTAAACTTTAAAAGTTATAATAGTGTATTCATTACAACTGAGACAAAATTGTCAAGGCTGAGAGAAGAAATCAGCATATCCAAGGGAGACTTGAATACACCTCTGTTAGAAATGGGATTTCTGGTTGGCTAGGGCTTGCGCCTAAGCCAGCCAGAAACCACCACTCTAGTCAGGGCAAGGGAGTTACACGCCGAAGATAACCCCTGCTCACCCCCTTGGTAGCTTGGCACGAGCAGTCAGGCTTATCTTAGAGGCAATGTGTAAAGCATTTGCGCAACACCCACTCACAGCAGCAACACAATAGGCACACCACAAAAGAAACTCCACAAAAGGTTATATAAAAAATAGCCTTTGTATTATCATAAACACATTAGAATCATAATCACAATCTGTACACTGTGCCACCTGGCACTAGGCAATACTTCACATGGGGATTATATACAAGACAGGGCCAATCTGGCCACTGTCAGAACCATAAGGACAGGTAGTAAGACACAACCAGTAATTACTGGCAAAATACTGTACTTCCGCATCATCACAAGTAACATCATAGCATGACATTAGGCATCATCATAAGCATAAACACATTATGCATCATATTAGGGCCTTACGCCCCACCAGCACCTCAGGTGCTCACCGGCCAACTGGCCTTCCTCTGGGGGCCCGTCTGGGACTTCCCCGTAATGCCCTATGTCCATAAAAGTCAGGGCACTAAATGGGGCTAGGGTGCAACTCACCCTTGCTCCTCTGTTGCCCCAAAAAGAAATGCCCCCGTTGTTGCAGCTGCCCGCGCTGACCAATCTTACCATGTTTACCACAGAGAGCACACGCACTTTACACTGGACAGCAGTGCTAAAGTGCCCAGAGTCCTAAAACCACCAACACCAGGTCAGAAAAAAGACTAGGAGGAAGGCAAAAAGTTCAGGGATGACCCTGCAAAAAGGGCCAAGTCCAACAACCTCACAACCCAACAAACAGAAGATACACCCAACCTCTCGAGTTGTACCCGGGGATGAGCCATACGTGGAGCTTCTTTTTCAAGATGGCCTCACATTTTTCCTTTCTTTTGCTTCGAATGAAAGGCAACTGCTTTCCTTCACGTATGTTCTTTCCCTCATGTACATTACTTTTTTCGGAATGATTGTCATATAAATTATTTATTTGAAATATGAGCTTTGCAATAGGAAATGCTGTACACAGCAACAGTAGCAGAGTACATAAGGTCACCAGCAGTTGGGGTGATGGACATATACTTTTTTTGCTTGTTACATGGTGAGTAATGTTTGAGACAAAGTATACAGATTTACATTCTGGGATATTGGGGGGACCGAGGAGTGTGGGAGTTGAGCTGTTCTGGGTGTCTTATGGTTGCAGTCTAGTTTTGGTAAATGAGACTTGCGGGCAGAATCAAAAGAGTGAAGGCACCCTAAGTTTTCAGAAAGTTGGTTCTAGTGACGCATTCTGAGTAGACTAAATGAACAGAACCATGAGGCAGCAGAGGCGGTTTAAGAGTGAAAAGTAGTGTGTTGAGCAAAGGCTGCACAGGGGCACATAGCTAGCTAACAATTGAGATAAATAATGGTATTTTTCATGGCAAATCACACTTGCTCACATCCTATTGATGTATTTATTTGATTTACGTGTTCCTGACTTGTGAACCGAAGCACCTTCATATCACTAGTATTTGATAGATACCAGTGCAGTTTGCAAGTCCCTTGCGAGGGTACTGGTAAATGTAGGTAGTGGGAGAAGCCGTCTGCGTTTCCTCAGAGATGGGGTTCAGCACGAGGTGCACGGGATTAGTCGGTGTCCTGGCCATTGTGGGTAAATGCAGCTGTCCGAGTCGTATCAGAAACAAAGGAGAACGCTTCTATCAAGGACCCATTTTCAGATTGTTTTGCAGGTTTTCAAGTTTCGGTGATTCCTAAGATGTGGGCATAGTGAGTTTCAGAGACTTGTACCCATGGCCTAAATCATTCTACCTTCAAGAGTCTTTCTGTTGAGTCTGACTTGTGAGATCATGTTTATTCTGCTTGAACTCAGATTTCAATGGGGTGTAGTGTGGTGTAAGTTTCTGTAAAGAGTTTGTAACAAGCCCTCCCTCTGATTTTTCAAACTGCACCACGTAGTTTGGCTTCTAGTGTTGAGCCGCAATGACCTGACGAGCTCAGTGAGCACCTGGTTAATGTACAATTCGTTTTTAGATGAATGCAGAGCCTTGCTTCTTGTTTTGCATCCTCTGAGGTTTTTGATGTCTTTGAGAGATGTTGTAAAGAGACTATGTGACAGCGTCTCCCCTTGATAAAACCAAAGCACTGTTAAGTTTATTGTGATGTCTGCACTAAAGAAGCAGCAGGATCCTACTCAACATCATAAACTGGTAATTAGTGATCTTTACAATTGCTGAAAATTTATGTGCAATCGCCAGATCTACATCAAACAATGCACTAGACATTTTACCAACTGAACTTGGGTTTGAGTAGCTCCTCGCTGTTCCGTCCATTTGAATGGTAAAATGCTGTCTGTAGACTGCACAATTATAAGGCTTTGCATTTTTATGTCATGAAATAAACATACTTTCCATCATCCGGCTATGCGACAGTAACCTAAAGATTTTTAATTTTCTCAGGTGCAACTTCAAGGTTTGCCCGCTTTCTGTATCATGTGTAATTTATACATGCATAAATTATGACTTTTTTCCAGGAGAAAATCATGCTTAGTCACAGAACAGGCTTTGATTCATACTCATACTTCACAAGTGATACTGCGTGGATTTCATTTTTGGGTGGGGCGCATTTCGTTAGACATTTCTTGTGTCTTTGCTTTAAGAAACGTTATTACTGGTTTATAGTGGTTTAAGGTTCAGGTGCTGCTAACATACATATGTACAGATTATTCAATCATCTCTTACTTGATGGACTCCTCATGACATAGCACTGCTGATTTCTGGGATTTGGAGCTTTATAATACCTCATGGGTTTATTCCAGCACAATATTAATACCAAAAAAGGATTCCAGCAATGTAAGAAGAGCACGATTAAGTTACACATTTAGTGGAGGAAAAGAGGAAGGATGTGTCAAGGAGGAAGGTTCTCAGTTTACAATGCATAGTGCATAGTACCATTAACTACATGTCGTTTGAGAGCTTCACATTATTCACATTTAGGAATGGGAAGCTCGGCCAGATCTCAAGCCACTTGTTTTCAACGCTTGGTTTGTTTCCTTTAGGCCACCTTTCAAAGTAGGAGTTTTAAGTAACATATTGGGGATAATTGTAAGCTAAACTGTAGCAAAACAAGGCCTCTTTGACATGGCACTTTCATTCCAGACATTGAAATATATAAGTCGCTGAATGATTCTTTCACGTACAGCATTCATCTCTCTTATAGCTTGAAATGCATTAACAATTCTTCCTCCCTTCCCTCAGATCTAAAGACTGTCTTTAATGTATGGCCCTCTTTTCCACATCAGTGAACATGCAAATTATCACTTTTGTGCTTACAAGGAATTGCACAAAGTGCCAACCAGATGCAGTTAGTATTATTACAGTTTGTTTGCTAAATTAACAATCAGTTGAATTATATTAACATACTCTCCTCATTACCATCTGAAGGACTAAGCTGTAAGACTGAAGTAAATAAAACAGTGATGTGTAGAATGCTTTAATTAATCTCAGACAATGATAATTACTCAGGGCCACATCCTGGTCCATCATGTTTTTGCCCACCATGACACCTCAGATTAGACCCAGCCAAATGCAAATCACCTTTGGTCCTGCTCCAATAGGAACAGTCCTGCCCAAAAATGCCAAGCCCTCTCTGAACCTGAATACAAGCAACCGTAAGCTGGTGTCAGCCTATTTGAGCCTCTTTAGTCAGGTGCAACTTGGTTTCACTGGCAAAGTGAGCTCAGTGCCCACATCTGGGTACACCCATCGCACATAGGGCGTCACACTGAAACAAACAAAAAAGTGATGCATGGAATATGTTAAATTCATCTGAGCTACAACCTATTATTCTTTTAGGGTAGACACAATGTGAACATGTAAGTCGAGTAATACTATCACGTTTGTAGCACAATACAACTCCTTGATTGTAATAGCAAATACTCTGTAAAACATAACATATTGTTATTTTGAACAACAATATTAATATAGACAATAAGAAGGGTATAGGAGCTGAAATTTTAAAACAATTTCAGTATTATGATAGGAGTAAGTTTACTAATAAACTTTATGAAACTTTAATCTTACAATAATGGTACTATGTTAAAAAAACATACTACTAATATAAGCATTACAAATGTCAAATTAACTCACTTTGACAAAGACAGCACTAACAATATGAAAGTATAACCTCGCAAACTTTGCTTCCAGTCAGTTTTGACACAACATTTGGAAGCAAAACCTTGGAATGTATTTTATATAAAATTTAATTACAACTCTCAACACTTCAACAGTTTAAGAATTCACAAGACAAAATGTGTATACACAGTCACAGCAGAATATACAAATTATATATAAGGAAGGCCCAAAAAAATCCACTACACAACAGGATTAACCATGCCAAATGCCCAGCCATGAAACTCCTCAAAATTCTATTAAAATTTTGCAATCGAGAGAGAAACTACACTTTCACAAAACTCTGCAATAGACTAGCAATGAGTTAGCTAAACAAAGCAGATACACTTGATTCTTATCTAACAACTAAGAGAAACAACTCCTCCTCTACTATACAGCCAACAAAAATCATAGTAGATACTCAACTGCCACCAGTATCAGTCTTCAAAGAAATGACAACCTCAGAATTTGAAGACCGACTAGAAACTAGAAGCCCAGCCAGCTATTCCTTCAGGCCCCCTGCCCTCTACACATTTTCAAAAAGATCCTTCAATCGACATTTATGTATATCCCAGTCAGAAATATTATCAACAATTCCTTAAAAACCGAAACTCTCCCAGAGTAATTAAAGAAGGAATACATATGTCAGTTGCTTACAAGAACAACTTGGACCCTCAAGACCCTACAAAGCTAAATCAGTAAAATAATGGGTGCTGTTGCCCAAAGCTCTGCCCAGCAGCCCATGGCAGGTGCAGCCAAATGTTGACATGGTGAATACCAAGGCTGTGCATTCTTGAATTCAACTCATGCATCTTTAATCCACTGCCAGGCACTCCTTGCCCCTTTATCTCTCTCTTGCAGGTTCCTGCTTTCCCCCTTTATGACAGTTTCTCCGTCTTTCTCTTCCTCCATCTTTCAGCTTCATTTATTTTTCCCTCTCTTGGTCTCGTAAAACGTTTGATGTAGATAAATAAGTGGTGTCCCAAAAAATGAGTGCAGTAACCCCCACTGATAACCACCAGCTCAAATTAAGCACTGAGACCCTAAAAGATACAGCCCAGTCACCAAAGTGCCTTCTTATGGAAAGAGTAGCCTTACACCAGATCTCAGAATAAAAAAGAACTACTCTCAGACCAGCAAACAGGTTATTGCTCAGGAGAGGGTTCAAATCTGCCCTAATCACAATTTGAGATGTCCTACAAAATGTGGTCAACAAAAATGGTGTCTATGTATTACTGCTCCTGGACCCTTGAGCAGCTTTTGGCACAGTACACCATGACATATTACTTCCCAGGCTGAAAAAGTTGCTATAGATGACATCACCCTGAACTTGATTTCATCTTACCTAAACAACCGATCATACCACATTCATGCACCTCCTTCCTCTTCAAATCCTTCCTTTATAAAAATTGATTTTCAACAAGGATCAATCATCACACCCTCCCTCTTTAAAATATACATGAAACTACTACTAAATCTTATCAACAGTATAAAAGTCACCTGCAACAACTATGCAAACGATATAGATAATTCTCAAACTGGAAAACACCAAGGATATAAGAGCATCAAAACTTAACACCTGCCTCATAGCTGTAGATCAATGGGTGACATGGAATCATCTCAAGCCGAATGTTTGGAAAAACTCAAATAATAACCTGCAGTTATTGGAAAAAATATAAGCCAATATCCTTCCGAGCAGATCAACTGAGATCCCTGTAAAAAATAGCCACAAATCTGAAAAAACTCTGAATTTTCATTGACACTTTTCATGAATACTCAAGTGGACAGGCCTCTCTTTAAACCTTCAACACAATAAAAACACGCAAATGCATCTTTTCATGTCTTGGATCTCCTCAAAAGGTACAAGCAACAACATTACTTATCCTGGACTAGTCTAACAGAAAATACAGTAGCACTCAACTTTCAGAAGGCTGCAAAGAATCCAGATCTCATTGGCAAGATTACTTGTAAATATACAAAGCCACAGTTCACCAGTCCTGATGGCACTACACTTGCTCCCAATTTCAAGAAGATCCTCTTTCAAACTACTGTGCATGGCTCACAGAGCTATTAATGGCAAAGAACCAAAATTAATCCAAACAAAAATCACAAAATATTCCAATCCCAGGAATGTATGTTTCAGACTGTTACCAGGCTTAATAATTCCTACTTATAGGAAGAAAACTGTTGGTGTCACTACTTGCTCCATTCAAGTGGCAAAACTTAGGAACTCCTTACCTGCAAAGATAAGAGTCACTGAGAATCACTTAGAGTTCAGAAGGACAGCTAAGACCTGGCTATTACCAATGTGATCCAACAAAGAATCCACATTTTCTCAATCATTTCTTGCCTACAGACAGATATGCCCCAGGACCATCTAAGATCAAGGAAGCGCTAAAAACAAACAACCTCTAATATCAGAGAGAATCACATCCCTCTAAAAACTCAACACTCATCCAACTTTCTCAAACAAGCACATAACGGTAAGATACATGTAAACCCCATTGATTGTCCACTCCTCAAAATCTCAATTTAGAAATCTGAACATCCCACTATCCGAACTTACCACATAACTCAGTACCCAATGTTAAAAAACATGTACAAATCAATCACTTTCAATAATGTTCGATATCTGTGTAAAAAAGAACAGACTGTATCAATACCATCAACGGTCAGAACAACCTATGGTGGAGCAACTTATATCTCTTTCCCACAGGTAAACAACTTTGAGCCTTTCTTTCTATTCTTTATACATCCCTAAATTGCATCCTGCCTCCACATTCCAAAAACCCTGCGTAAAAATACCATGATTTACAGTTGGGGATTATTTCTATTCTATTTGGATGACATTCTCTTTACAGTCTATCCTCTGCATCCCTTAGTGCCTCTGAGTTTACACTACCTCTTCAAGGGCCTGCCACTTTACTCTCTCTTTTAAACTTCAATATACTTGCAAATCATAAACTCTGCTTCTGAATACATTCCTGCAATATAAAAACATTTCTAGCCTAGCTACTCATCCCACTCCCATAAATCACAATATCTCATTCTGTTCTAACCTCCTTTTGCTATGTCACTATATCTAATACCTCCCACTTATTTGCCCCTATTTTTCCACTTGCATTAACTCGCTCTAATAATTACAACTAATTATTTTAACTTAATACATCACCACTTGAAAATGGAGGACGTTCTTCAGTTTCTTTAGAGCACAAAACTAACCCAATAACCAACAAATCTGCAACCATTATTAATAACTATTAGATTAACCACTAACTTTGGGTTATGGAGTAGTGTGCTTCCCACCGTAAAGCACTTTAATGCCTCACCAGGTGTTGTAGGCGCTATATGAATGTAATTACAAATAAATTAATTTCAATTTCATAAAGGTAAAATAGAATGAATAAATATCTTTCTTTTCAAGCTTTCGTTTTGTAAAATTTAGAGATTATGAGTGTCAAAGTTCCATTTTCAAATTTCAGTGTACTTCAATTCCTTGATTTCCGTATTTCGTAATTGTTCGTTTATCATTTTGTGCTATGTGTATTATGCATGCATTTTGCCTTTAGCATACATGCAACCACATATTGTATGATTAAGTAGTTCAGAAACAGGTTTGGAAATATTTACCAAATTAGCCAAACCCACACATTTGGTTACATTGGGAACAGTTCACGTCAGGTGAACTTGCTTTAAAAGTGCCTAATACCACTGTAAAACAGATTTTTTAAGTACTAGCATATGGCACAATTTAAAAAAAAAAAAAAAATACCATTACCTAAACGTCATACAATACACTTTAAAAGGAGTGCCAGCAAAATAAATCGATAGGATTTGAAGTTCATATAATAAAAAAAACACAATTTGAGTCAGCTTTGCAACTAAAGAGTATACAACTATTTTTAGGAAGATGTGAAGAAAGTGCACAGGCTTTGTGCATTCTCTCAAAGTGAAGACCGCCAATGAGTAAATGTTGTATGCTGTGGTGAGCGAAGCAAAATGAGAATAACTATTTATCAGATCAGTTGACAAACCCCGCTGATCAAACTCCTCTCTATGTATTTATATTATGTATGATTTTTTTTCCCAGGGTGGGGTGGGGCATGGGGGGGTAAAACAAAAGTCTGTCAAATGGTCTGGCGAGAAGATCTAATCCATAACCAGGATGGATAGAGAGATTCTTGCTAATTCTTTTTGTCACCATTATGTCAGTGAAAGCCCCTACAACATTTCAATAAAAAAGAAACATGCCAGAAGTAATGCCATGTGTATGAAAAATAAGCCCATTAAATTAGCATTTATTTTACATCCAGTTCTTCAAACACCGATGTTTGTGATAAAGTGAAAACAGTAGATCATTCTAATGTGAGTGCCACGTTTCCCTTAAACTCCGTGTGAAGTGGTTCAGTACCCTAGAGACAATATGGACAAGTATTTCATTTTTTATACATATTTGTCCTATTGTAGGGCAGCTTAAAACATGTGGCAAGACAAACTGCAACAAATACAGCATCTTATTACAGTCATACACCCCCGTCGCTGTGCTTTCACCTCTCTACCAGCGTCACCTGAGATATGAAGCAGTCACAAAATTGTGGCCTTAATTATGACCATGCTTCGGTCTGTCAAATTTGCATTTCACTCATGTCCAGAATATCATTCTGAAAGATACTTTTACTGCTCACATTGTTAGGGTCACAAGGACATTCTTAGGGAAAATACCTTTAAATTGAAATGCAGCATAGCTAGAATAATTGAAAATTTTGCATATTGCGCTTCCGATGTATTCAAGTCTTGTAGCTGGTCGTTTGCTCATCTGTCCAGCATTTCCCTAATTGGACAAAGGGCAGAGAAATTCAATAATATCATCTGTTGTAATTTCCGCTAAATGAATTCCTCCTTCATTCCTGGAACAGGTTCAGCCCCGTGTCAAGGTGTTTAACGTTTGTGAGGGAAAAATAGTTAATCTTCAATTGGGCCATAATTCAAGAGTCATGCCCTGCCGGGGTGCTATTGTGCATGGTAATGACCGACAATCAATTGCCTCCTTTTGAGCAAACGAGTCTGCAGCAAGTTTCAAGGCTTTCAGCCATTTTGGTTTTATCTTTGATGTGCTTCATAGGTTGGGCCTGGACTGCTTCTTCGGCCAAAAAACATAAATTATTCATTTTTGTCAGTCACCAACCTTCCATATGTCGCCTAAAAAAAGAGAGCTTGGAATTATGTTTCAAGCTCTCCAATAATATAATTGCATAACTCAAAGAAAGCATTTGGCATGCGGCTTTTTTGCCTGTTGAATGAATTGTGTGTCTGGGATTCATCAGATGAAGTGAATCCTAAAAGATGAATGCAAACTTTTGAGAGCATGAAGCCGACAGACATGTAGTCAAGAACTTACAGGCAGGTGTCGTGTGCACATCAGCTCTACACACAATTAGGAATGTTTTGGATTTGTTCTGTGTGCAATATTCGCTTAGAAATAAAATGTATTTCATATAAAACTTTCCTGTGTCAAGAGTCTTGGCAAAGGAACAACTGCTTTTTTGTTCACATTTGGCACAATATGCGGGCTGGAATTTGTGCTGCAAGCGTAGCAGCTTGTTTGGTTGTGGCTCATTCTTATACGGGCTTTAGTCTAATTCTTTTAACCCGACTCCGCTCTTGGAGACTCCGCCAAAACATGAACTTAGCATTATTCCTTTCTAAGGGCTTCTAACTGTCACAGGTTCTGTACCCCACGAGTAGGATGGAGGCCGAATGTTTCATGGAACTGGGGTAGTTAAATATTCATTTGAAGAATTCAACCTCATGCATTGGCTGGACGGAGATTTTAATGCGTTGGTTGGTTGACTGGCCCTATAGGAATAATCATCATCATCATCATATCATCATCATCATTATCATTAATAATATTATTATTTGCTTTTTAGATAGTGCTCCATACAACTCTTTTACTATATCTAAGGACAATAAGTTACAGATTTTACTTTTATCAAACTTGATTGTACTCAATGGATGAATATTCAGAAGAATGGAAGCCTAGGCTAGCCTTAGATTTGAATTTAAGACTAAGCCTGGGTGAAATTTCAATTAGTCCAGAGTAATTTGTGTAATTTTTGGCACTGAACATTGTGCCTTTTATGTTTAATTCCATTAAATTAAGTCATTATGCTACTGCGCGTAATTGGGGGTCACTCAGGTAAAAACCATACTACGCGAGCACCTGAATAACATGAATGGACAGAATTGAGCTGCTCTTGTTCGCAGCACTTGTGTTTTGTACTGTTTTCAATCTGGAAGTTTGCACATGCAATCAAAATTGATGTGAGGATACATTTCACACTAAAAGATAGCGCAAAATGCCAGATTTGCATTTGATAGAATTTCATGCAATTTCACATATATTTCCGGTTTTACCTAATTGTGCAAAAGGAAATTGCGGGAACTTTGTACATTCCAATTCATGACCTGCCACACACCTCATGCTTCATCAGGGAGTGACCATCTAATTTCTTATTAATTTGTTCCATTTGTAGTGACTATTGTTGTGACACCCGAAAACCATGTACGAAGGGATCAAACCCCATCCCAACACACATATTACATTTTGTAAGCTCTCTACTACTTAAAAGGCTCACCAGGCAGAGGCTCCAGCACTCCAGCCATGCGGCATGAGGCAGTGTTTGTTGTGTTCATTTGTCTGGCTGTTTGTGTGAGTCAATGGCTGGCCTTGTTTTTGTCAGCCCTGCCAGCACAGCTATGAAGTGGCTCTTGAGCCCGCTTTGAAGCACGATGTTTTGCTCAGTGCACTGATTGTGCTTGTTTCAGCTCCATAATTACTGCGGTATTCAGACCCAGAGAATACAGCTCCCTTTAAAACATCTGAACCCAAATGTGTGCAGCGCGGCATAAAAATCGGAGCGCTTACATTGCAAAATATCCTTGTTTTGAAATGAATTTAAGGCTTAAAAAGCCTTAACGTTTCAAATGACTCCATTCCCATTGTCAAAGGTGCCTCAGAAAAATGTAGCATTTAGTCTCCCAACCAGTTTTATGCATCTTCCAGACAATTTAACTGAGCTGAAACTGTGTTGCAGATCTGCTGACTGGCACTTTTCCCATCCCTGATGTGTTAACAAAAGCCAATAGTGTCAGTTTTAACAGTTTTAGCTTAATTCCCAGGGCACCCTTAACAAACCTTGAAACCTCTGTCATGTCTTCTGCTGACAGATTCCTTCCCATCATTGCACACTTAAAATAAATGTCAGCCCCAATCAAAAACTTTGTGTTTCCATCTGACAGTATAATTCTCTCCTTCATCCCAGCTTTGCTCTTGCTTTAGGAATGGAAACTGAGCCCTAAAGGGTACTTTTTCTGAGAATGTTTTTGCGGTGTTCTGCAAATTGGATGAAAAATCCCAGGACAAGCTGTACCACATAATGGCAGCCAAAGAACCTCACACTGATAGTTGAACAGAAAACAGAGATATCTCTTCAGTTTACGAGCAGAAAACACATGGTATTAACAGCGTTCAGGCAGCACAAACGTACAAGTGTGATATGTTAATACGTACACCTGCCTAATCTGAAATACTCCTCAGAGGTTTAACATATGGATCAAAATTAGCTGTTGGATAAACCACAGAACCTCCATTGTGAGGGTTCGGAAAAACATCTCCTTAAAAACAAGGGGAAAGGTCAAATTGTACCATCAGCACAACAGCTGCTCATTGTACAGCAAAGCACAAATGCTTTATGGGTAGAAAAATCAAGAAGTGGGCCAAAAATATAATGATCATGGCTTCAGTGGCGGCTGGTGGAATTTGAAAGTGGTGAGCGTAAGACTAGTTAAAGAACTTAGGCGGGCAAGCGAGTGTAATGAACAAGCTTGACATTTCCCAGAGGGTTAGGAGCGGGAAGGGGTTTCTCCCCCAGAGAAAAGTTCTTGAAATTGGTGGACAATAGTGCATGTTTGAGTATAATTTCTGTTATAAATTGATCACAAATACCAGAGGGTATCCCTTGATGCAATGTCCATTACTGCTCCCTTTCATTAGCAGCATATTCTTTTGTAGATGGTTGAGGGAAGTTCAGCTCCTTATTAAAAGATGGTGGCCACAAAGAAACCCCCTTAGGTGAGGCCCAGCCTTCCTTGATCTCACTTTCAGCTGGGCTGATGTCAGCCAGTGCAAAGTTTCACACCTCCCTATTTTTCTGTTGTGGGTGATCAAGGACGGAAACTAGCCTACTGTGAGAGGCATCACTACACAAAGCCTGTGTCTGGAGAGCAACCCCGAATAGACATTCAAAAGAACCACGCAAACTGGTTCTGCGACATGTATGTTTTAGAAACATTTATCACCATTGTTTTGAAGCACTCCTAGGATTTGTTATATCAGCAGTTGTAAAATTCTGAACATCAAGATGTGATTTATTCATTTAAACTGTGTAATATTTCATATATTTACAGTTATAGGTATAGTGGATGTTAAGAGATTTAATCAAAATCACACAATTGTTGCAAGCAGATGCCAGGTTTAAAACTTCAGCCCAAGTTTCAAAGTCGGTCACCGTATTTTAGCCATCACACTACATTGCCGTTGCTTGTATCTTGTTTAATCAGTTTGAGCCAAAATGTTCAACCATTTCTATCTCGGGAAAGAAGATATAACAATATCAAAGGCAGCTTAAAACCTGGAACATTCAGAATTCTTGTTCGCACCAAGACGTATGACCTGCAAGTTACAAGGTTGAAACTCGACAAGGCCAAATCAGTACTTCATCCTTCTGAGTTCAACTGTAAAGTGTTCCAAATCAACTGGGTAAAAGTGATGCTTGTTATTTGCAGCGCCCAGAAAAGGCAAATTGCAGAATTAATCTCTATAAAAAGGAGAACAGGGAACTCGAAAATTAAATACAGACACATACATAGGCACACGTACTTCACTTCGAATTTCAACGCATATGTCAGCAGTGCTGTTAGCTTTTGTAAATGTAAATATATAATGACCCATTTAAAGTCCATCGTTTTCAGCCACATTCACAAATGTGATGTTTCCTTTAAAGAAATCAAGACGAACCCACCATTTGTGTGCAGTACTGTATAAATACTTAATAGTATCGCTTGTTATTTGCAGCGTCTAGAAAGCAAAATGTCACCCTAAAAACTAGGCCAGGATTCCAGAAGAAATCTAATTTAATGCTGTACTATAACAAGTCGAGAATATGAAAATACGTGTGCTTGCGGGGCATGTTGTTATAAAATTTGCTAGCCAAAAAGGATTACTGGTGTTTGTCGCAAGCAGCAATGTGTTTATGAGACAGTGGTAGAGATCGCTCGTCCGTTCGTCCTTTCCTTACTTGACTGCACTTGGGTGAGTCGGTGTCGTCCAACATCCGGTGATTCTGGGCAAATCACTTAATCCCCCTGTGCGTACAAAAAAATAATATGTCAGCCTGTAATGAAACTGGTGCTCATAATGAAGTAAAGCCCTCCAGTACCTTCGGGTCAAATTAGCGCTATATAAAAGTGCAAACAAAAAAATCCCCAAGCAAATTATAGAGTCTGTAGAAGTAAACAAAGCAGTGGCATGGCGGAACAATCTTACTCACTGTTTACACAAACAGGTAAGCTAGGAATGAAGTCCAGTAGCCATCAGAATGATACTGCCTGCACGTGGGCTACACTAAGAAAGTTCAGGAATAATGATGCTGCTGGACTCCTCCCCTTCCCACCATACAACCTCACTGCCTTCTACCAGTCACAACGTAATAGCACCCACCCACTCAGACATGCCCCTTGCTCATACTCATTGCTATACTGCTCTGCTGTGCTGACTCCTCCCTGAGCAAAAGTGCTAAGCGCCCTTAGGGCATGTATTTCCAGCAACACTGTAGTAGACTGACCACACCTTTCTATTTCCGTAGGCACTCTGGATTTTTCCTTTATGGTGGGGAGAAAACCTCGCCTAGCCCGGACATGTGCAATTGAACCCCATCCCGAACCCATCCCTTCCTGCTTCATTATCGAGCAACCAGCCCTTTTGTGCAAGATGCTCGCCTGTGCTTTTTCCACCCTTCTCTCCTCCTTGCATGAGTGACAGGGCCTCACCCATTTTGTCGAAGCATGCCAGCCGCCCCTGCATGACTTCCAGTCACTACCTCTTGTCAGGAATATCATTCGTCAGGACTACATTCAGTTAATTAAATATATTTCACTAAACGACTAACTTAACCCAGTCTTGAACTCAACATTTGGGCCCCAATCACAAGTCTTTTGTACAATCTAATCTCTGAGCGAACCCCTATTTGAACAGGGATCAGAATTCGAAAGAATGTGGGTTCATCTCACTTGTAATTATTGAGTGAGCTAAACTGCACCCTTTAATTTTCCCAATGTCACCAGGTTAAATTGGCTGAAATGTGCTGGGAAAAAAATATCTGGCAATAATTGGGACTTGCAAGATTAGGTGCTGTAGGCACACAGAATTCCACTTATTATGTCCCATTTTCAAGTTTGATCTCTGAATAGGAGGTATTTACTGGACCTGGTATGGTAAGTACCTCTCGACTCTGTATCTTTATCCACTGGGACTGGTAAATATCTCATTCCCCTCCACCCCAGTCGTGAATAAGGTGTTAGAATTTTAGTGGGAAACATTTACTTAGACCTCTCTGACTAATTCTTTATTTGTTTCTCCATTTTTAATCTTGTTCCTCCTTCCCTCACAAATAAAGGCACCACTCCAAATAAACAGAATCACCTCATAAATTGAGCAGGCTGTGAGTAACAAGGGCGGGGTGATTTTTTTTGTCCACCTTCTGTGAAACATACTTTGCTTCGCACTTAAGTATGTAGCACCAAATCAATGCCAACTCAAACCTCATGAAAAGGGAACGTAAAAGCCCATTACATTAAATCGAGTCTTATATCTGCATAACAATTCATATAGTTTAGATTCTTGGAAGTGTCCATCAGAAGAATGTAAATTGCTCGCTCATTTTAGAGTGATCTATGACATGTCTACCCAGAGCAACTGCTCAGAAGGTATTGACGCTTTAACCATAGAGTTATTGCACATGCTGTTTTAATTCTTTATTTGAAAAGACTATTAGGTTCATCACTGGAGGCTATTCACAAAGATAAACTTACACATGAGTGAATCAACACATGTAAGATTACTCCTAAACCTTGCAGCAACTTTTCTATCTTGGCTATTCACCATTTACAAGTGTAAAGTATTGACTTACATGTCCCACCTCCATAAATTCAGGGGTGGAGACTAATTTACGAAGTGTGGAGATTTCCCAATGGTAAAGTATAACAAAAAGTTTAAAAGTTTATTAAACAAAACAAAATATATGGTAATGTTAAATACTATTGTATACAAGTTTTTAATTACTATTGTATACAAGTTTTTAATTAAATATTTAATTATTGTAATATATGAAAATACATTAAAAGTATTTTTCCTTAGATTTAAATAACAAAAATCCCACCTAGAGTGTAACATTTATATTTATTCATTAAGTAGTACAAATATTTAAAGTTATGTATATAGTTATTTAAAATTATGCAATTATTATTTTTTTAAATAAAGTTACATTAATGTATGCATTAAAAAAAGAGTATTAACATAATTTATAGTAAACTAATATGTGTTTTATTTATATATAATTATTTTAAGATTACATTAAATTTATTTTAATTTTTTTTAAAGTTGAAATAGGTCAAGTTATTTTAACATTAGTTCCTACAGGTTGTTATTTTAAGTCCATGTCTCCATTATTTTGAAAGAGATGGTACCAGTGGTTGGCTATGTGTGGTGCATGACTTACTACTGCTCTGATCTGGAGTACATTTACAACTGTTTTGGATCTTTTTGGCTGTAGTAACTATAGAAGTGCAGCTTGTGAATAGCAATGGGCTTACTCTTTTGTGGGGGAGATGATGCATGTCCCTCCTTAAACCCCACTGTAAGCCTCCCTAAATCCCACCTTACTTCATTGTAAACACCTACCTTTTATTTGTGGATATTTCCCACTACTGCTAAGTAGTGCAGAATGCAGTTAGTGAATATACCCCTATGCCTCTCTTTAAAGATTGTATTGAGGCTCTTCAATAGGATGAGATGGGCAGATAGTGTAGGAAAAGATTAACAGAGTCCAATCACAGTGATCAACAATGACCTACAGTTTGCAAATCACTTGAAACAAGAGACCTAGAATGAAGGCTTCAGCACAGTCTCGGATTGGCAGCAAACATCATAAAGTACATTCTGTTGAAGAAAACTTTTTTTCTTCTCAGGATAAGAAGTTTACACATACGCTTTTGATCTTTGCAGGGCCTGGAAGTTCCAGTAAAGCAGCACGATGAAGATCATGCCCAGGCTTCTGGCTTGAGTAAAACCCCTATATTTTGTATGGAGCCACTGGAATGGAATTATTGAAAGTTTGCCTTTAAAGCAATGTTTTAGGAGAAACATAAGATGCATCTTTTTGGAGGATGAGGTTTTAATGAGTTAGACAACATGGAGCTCTCTGCCTACTACAGACATTGGCACAGTTGGTTGTTTTCCTGTTTTTTTCTTGAGTAATTGTGACCTTTCTAGAGTTGACACCGGGGGTCTTTAGCATAGGGTGAGAAAAACGTCCTTGTCTTTCAGTCAGGTCACTCAGTGGCCCCAGACACCATCAATGGGTGGCGCTGAAATACAGAACCCGAAAGGACTCATCAACCCAATCAATATCATGGCCATTTGACATGGAGGAACTCAGTGACAACCATCATCTTCTTTCTTCCTGGAAGAATGACTACTGTGCCACTCACCCACTCACCCACTCCCAGCAACTATCCAACCTCATGAGTGAAACAGTGTCCAAGGGCATAGAAGTTCACCTACAGCTTAACTCCAATTCAATCAGTGGTGTCCAGTGTAGGTCCAGGACAGCCAGATCCATGCCCGATATTCAGGCTTTCCATGCAAGGCACATTTACTTACAATGCATCTTGGTGGAAATCATTTGCATGCTCATTGTTTATCTTGAAAATCAGGACAACCAGGACCATTGATGGACAGACCTGATCTAACTGAAGTCCACAAAACTGGTGGCCTGAAACTGAGACAGGGACCTGAAAGACGGCCCAGGTTTCCTTTGCAAAAAGGTGCCAGTTACATAGCTGCTAGAAATGTTAGCAACTTGGATTGAATTAGAAAGGACTGTGGCAGTTCACCAGACACAGATTTGTATTAGGGGTGACATTTATGACTCTGTCATATATACAGAGGTCGACACCCTCTCGACACCCTCTCGCCAGACGTCGCCTTCTTCACGGAAACATGGAGCAACGCCACCTCCGCCCCTGACATCGCCACCGCCATCCCAGATGGATACAAGATCCAAAGAAAGGACTGCCCCCACCGCCCAGGAGGAGGACTCGCCATCGCTCACAAGAGATCCCTCTGACTCTCCAGCACGAGTGACCCCTTCTCCAACACAGTGCACCTCCACTTCCAGATCCAAACCAGCCCCAGAACCACGCTAGGTGGGACCCTCGTCTACAGACCCCCCGGACCTCGCGCCTCTTCCGCCACCACCATTGCCGACCTTGTCGCACCCCACGCCACCGCCTCCACGGACTACATTCTCATCAGAGATCTGAACTTCCACCTCAACAACCACAGCGACCCCGACTCCACCACCCTCCTTGACAACCTCGCCAACCTCAGACTGAAACAGCTCGTCACCACCCCCACCCACAAAGCCAGACACACCCTCAACCCCATCTTCGCAGGAGGGACAAACATCCACTTCAGCCACACCACGCAGCCCCTCTGGACAGACCACCACTGCGTAAATTTTACCTTCAACACCACCACCACACCCAAACCTGCCCCGCGCCCGCCTCGAAGGAACTGGAGCAAGATCACAGAGGAACACCTCAACACCACCCTCCTCCACGACCCCCCCCCCCCCTCCGCCACAACCAATGCTAACTCCGCAGCCAAAGAACTACACCGCTGGATCGCCGACTGCGCTGACAAGCTCGCACCCCTCCGCCACCCCGTCAAACAACGCCCCCTGAAGGCCACCTGGTTCACCACCGACCTCCAAGAAGCCAATCGCTCCTGCAGACGCCTCGAGAAACTCTGGCGGAACAGGAAAACCACCGAAGACCAGAAAAACTACAGGAACGCCATGAATGAATACCACCAGCACATAAGAGCCACCAAGCGGACCTTTATCAAGAACAAAATCCACACCAACGCAAGTAACGCAAAAGAACTATTCAACGTCATACAGCAGTTCACCAGACCCCCCAGCGAAGCCACGGACGTCACACCATCTCAGGACCTCTGCAACAAGCTCAGCTCCTACTTCCACCTGAAGATCAAGACCCTCTACGACAACTTCAGTGAACAGACTCCGGACACCACCCCCCTCTCCACCACCGACAACCAGCCGACCATCACCACTTGGAAACCTGCCACCATTGAAGACACCACCATGACCATGAAGAACACCCACTCAGGAGCCCCCACGGACCCCTGCCCTCCGCACATCTACCACAGAGCCGCCGCCACCATAGCACCAGAACTAGGCCGGACCATCAACGCCTCCCTCGAATCCAACATCTTCCCCGATGACTGGAAGCGGGCAGAGGTCAAGCCCCTCCTCAAGAATCCCTTGGCCAACCCGACGGACCTGAAAAACTACCGGCCCATCTCTCTCCTTCCCTTCGCAGCCAAAGTCACCGAGAGATTCATCAATGCCCAGCTGACCACCTTCATCGAAGAGAACGCCATCCTAGACCCCTCCCAGTCCGGATTTCACAACAACCACAGCACCGAGACCGCCCTCCTCGCCGCCACCGATGACATCTGCATGCTACTCGACTAGGGCCACACTGCGGCCCTCATCCTACTAGACCTCTCCGCAGCCTTCGACACCGTCTCACACTGCACTCTGGCAGCCAGACTCCACGACGCCGGTTTACGGGAACCGCCCTCGTCTGGATCCGCTCCTTTCTCTCTGGCAGAACCCAAAGGATCAGACTCCCTCCCTTCCTCTCTCAACCTACAGAGATCAATTGTGGAGTACCCCAAGGATCCTCGCTCAGCCCCACGCTCTTCAACATCTACATGGCCCCCCTCGCCGCCATCGTCAGACAGCATGGGCTCAGCATAGTATCTTACGCCGACGACACCCAGCTCATCCTCTCTCTCACAAAGAACCCCGAAGACACCAGACTCGGCTTCCAAGAAGGAATGAAAGATGTCGCAGCCTGGATAAGCGACAGCTGCCTAAAACTGAACTCGGAGAAGACAGAGGTCCTCGTCCTTGGACCCTCCCCCACTGCGTGGGACAGCTGCTGGTAGCCCCCTGCCCTCGGAAACCCACCCACCCCACCGGACCACGCTCGGAACCTCGGCATCGTTCTAGACTCCTCCCTCAACTGACCCGCCAGATCAACGCCGTCGCCTCCCCCTGCTTCAACTCCCTCTGCATCCTCCGCAAGACCTTCAATGCATAAAGACCTTCACCCATGCACTCATAACCAGCAGACTGGACTATGGCAACACCCTCTATGCCAGAATCAACAAAGCCCTGCTACACAAGCTCCAAACCATCCAGAACACCGCAGCAAGACTCGTCCTCGGAACCCCACGACAAGAGCACATGACCCAGCACCTACGAGACCTCCACTGGCTCCCCATTGAGAAGAGAGTAACCTTCAAGCTACTCACCCACGCCTACAAATCCCTCCACAACATCGGACCCAAATACCTCAACAAAAGAGTCTCCTTCCACGTACCCAAAAGGAACCTCCACTCCGCCGACCTCTCCCTGGCAGAGACCCCATGCATCCGCAGAACCAGAGCAGGTGGAAGAGCCTTCTCCTACATCGCAGCAAAGACCTGGAACGAGCTCCCAGTCAACATCAGACGCTCCCCCACTCTGCACACCTTCAGGAAGAGCCTCAAGACCTGGCTCTTCGACTGATGCGGAGCTGCACCCCCCCCCCAGGTCCCTGAGACCCTCACGGGTGAGTAGCGCGCTGTATAAACCCCTGATTGATTGATTGATTGAGGTTAGTGAATCTAAATACAGTTGTGCCACCACTCAGTGGCATGAATAATTGTGGAAAACAAAAAGAAAAAAATCCATATTTTTAAGTTGCTTTTTGGAGGCCACTGGTTGTGGTCATTCCTTCTTGAGTATTTGAGCATTTACCTGTTGATTGCTGTCTGTTCACACAATTACTTACTCAATTTTTACCAATTCAGGAAATCGACACAACAGTGGCAACCACAAAACATATGTCCTTTAAAGTGAAATCAATCTGAGAGCTGGGCTGTCTTTTTGATAATTTGCGACGCAGCGCCTGCTTTTATGTGGCTGTTTGTGTCATGAGTTTCCAACTCTGTACAGCAAGAGATTACCAGATGGCATGGATGTATACTATAGCTGTTAGCGACGAATCCGCAGCCAGTATTAGATGGTGTCAAAAATGTATGGCCCAAAGTGTAGTGACATTTTTTCCTAAACTCAGCTCTGAATTTTGGTGCATAAACAATAGAGCAGACATCTCAAACCATGGAAAAATAGCAGCAGCCTTGATAGCCCACTCTGATTTCTTGGTAGAAGTGAATTTATATCGGAATGCATTGCACATGCTCATAGAGGGCTTTCCATACCCCTTGTGGCAGTGCATAAAACACAGCCACTGAAGTGAATCAGAACAACCGTAACACATCATCACAAGTAGACTCAGATTCTGGTTTGCGGTGGCAGCCTTGGAACCAGGTGCAATGCCAGTACCAACTGCTAGTGTTCCAAGGCCAGTCCAGCAGCACAATGCGCACTACACAATTGTCAATAACATAACATAGGTAGCAGCGTCCAGTGCTTTATATCTGCCAGTGACTCCCGGGGATTGCCACTGGCTCTCATTTTTGGGGATTGGGACTTATTTTTCATGATCTAAATTGACCCAGTGCAAGAAAAAGGCAGAAAAGAGAGAAAGAAAGAGATAGAGAAGTAAATCAGAAAACAGTGGCAAATAAAGGAACCATAGATGACAAAGGGGAAACAGCCTTTAGATCGCATGCTTTACATCGCATGCCATTACAACGCGAACCATTACATCGCAAGTCGTTACAATGACTTGCTGTAGGGGGCAGAAGGTGTGGGATTTACAATCCAACACCTTCCCTGCTGTTGCACAAACTTGAGTAGGAATAGTAAATTATACTATTCCTAAGTCCAATGCGCCCCCTACAGCAAGTTGTTGAAACGACTTGCGATGTAATGGTTCGCGTTGTAACAACGCAGTCGTTGTAACGACTGCGATGTAATGGCATGCGATGTACAGCATGCGTACTAAATGTATATATTCATGACAAAGAATCTGCGATAGTGAGGTAAAGACAGATCAAGTGTAGAGTGATGGAAGAAAGAGGTATGATGTGGAATCAAAACTAGACAGCCTTGGCATTCGGCAACGCCAGCGTTCGTCCGCGCTGGTGTTGGCTTCTAATAAAAACTTTGGCCACCGCACTTATGTTTATGTTATGATTGGAACTTCTGCCCGTGCTCTTCTTTTGCATGCGCACGTAGATCACGCAGCGCACGGCGTTGCATCAGCAGCGTCTGAGTTGGTGGCGTGCATCACTTTCTTTCCACGCTGCCTACATTAATCGTTGAAATGCAAGCTTTCCAAATGTAGCTGACCTGCTGTTTAATGTCTTCGCTTGTAGGCGACGTCGAAGAACGACCAGGGTTTAATACCCGTCTGCTTTACAAGCCTCTCCTCGGTCTACGCGTTCGAGGGGCGCGTGCTGCACATTTACACACACACGCACTCCTTTGCCTAGTGTAGCGCAGAATAAATCACACACTTAAGTCCCCGTCATGTGATTGGCGACGTGTTCTTGATTGTGGGCTTTTACATTTGAGCACAGTGAATGCCTTCCGCGCGCGGCTGCCCGTCTCTGATAAAGCCCGTTAGAAGAAGCACAAGACGTCTGGATAATAAGCGGACACTGTCGCTGAGTTATTGCTCGGTAGGTGCAGTTGGCATCCATCTCTCTAGCTCTGTGGCAGAGAATAGGAGAGGTGGCTCCTGCAGCAGCTGCTTAATTTCCCTGGCTCCACACTACTGTTTAATGATCCGTTTCTCGCGTGCCACCTCTCTCATCTGCTGAAAGATAGGTACAAATTGTCCCTATAAAATTATAATACATTTCTTAGTCGTCTTTGTTTTTGAAATTGGGAACAACGCAGTTGGGATTTTTAAGGCAGTCTTGCACGTACTACAGGAACGGGCAAGGGGAAGCCTCCTGGAGTTGTTCTGGGCCTCAGTTTTAGGGCTGCAGTCACTCGGCATGCGGAGAGTACGTGCCTAGCGCTCAGTTCTGTGCGTGGGAGCCCACTGGGAGAGCGGGACAAAGTTTTGGCCACGGAATCTGTCTGCCTGCATGGACAGATGGCTGGGCCCGCGGAGGTCCCCAACACAACACACTTCTGGACTTCCCAAGCGATGCAAACAAAAGAATGGCTTGCACATTACAAAAAATGATTTTATAAATAAGACAGAAGCATGCGGCATTAGTTAACTGTGGTTGTAGCTGTCCACAGCAAACGATGAGGTTATTGAGACTCGTTTTATCGGACTAAAGGGATCAAATGTTTGTTTCAGCGACATAAGAACTGTGCAGGATGAGACAGGCATGTTCATTCAATCTTTTTAGGCACTAAGGCAATTTGAAGGTTGCTTTGAAGCGCCTATGGTCCTAAGGAAGGTAAAGGGACAGTTGGTAAGAAGGTGTAAAGTGGCAGAGGGTAAGTTACGTTAATGAGACATGGAATCTAGTTTAGTTAGATAAAAGACTTTAACTGAATTAGTGCTTCTGGCTCCCTATCCCATCATCAGAGAAAATTTGGCAGTATCACTCCTAACTAAATAACTCGTGGGTGATGACACCATTGGTGCGTGACATCAGAAGACGCCTAACTTCCATTCCAGAGCCCTTTATTTACTCATAAACCTCTTAACACTGTATTAGCACAGGCATTTGCAAACAACCTAGGCTTAATCTGGTGTGGTTCAATTCAAGGAAAGTTACCAAGTTGTAAAGGTAGGAGAGACTGCAAATCTCCGCAGTGCAACTATGTTTGGTAGAAGTCGACTCCGTGCTTGATTTGTATAGAAAAAGAAAAAAAGCTTAAAGGCCCAAAGTTTTTCTTAGATGTCTACTGTGGCGCTGACAAAGGTCAGTGATACTGAATACTACGGCTGTCTTGTCTTGATTTTACATCGCTCTTTTTCCTTCCACCTCCCTATACTTCCTGCCTCACTCTTCTGTGCTATTTTTCATCCCTGCTTTCTCCCTCAATGTTTTGATGTTTCGCTCTTCTTTATTTGCCTCTCTCTCTTGCCCGGGGTCAAAGTCTAAAAAAAAAAATTAAGAACTAGACCCAAAAAATGAGCACCCATCACCTGCAGGAAGTGGCACATATTAAGCACTGAGTTGATCTTTTTAGTTAGCGTCATTGTTTCATTACCCCAATGAAAATGTGAATGCACGAGTCATATAAATCTTGCCTGCAGTGCATCTACATTTCCTTCATAAAGAAAAGGGATTCATTTACCACATGAAAAACGTGAATGCCATACTGGAGAACATCATAGAATGTTTAATCTAGTGGTAGCACACAGTTGCAGTCGAGGTCAGTAAATCACTGATGTGCGAAGTGGTAGTGAAGCAGAGAATTGAGGCAAAGAAGTCTCTGACAGCGCTCTAAAAAATGGGAACTAAAAGGAAAGAGGCAACTGATGCACAATATGTAGTTAGAGGACTCTAACCTTGATTAATAAAAACAGGAAAGAAATTACTCTAACACGACCACAACTGGCAGCCACAAAAGTATGTATGTATGGGAGTACTCTAGACTGAACCACTGAAGCCAACTTACGCCCCCTGTTTTAGTGGGTTGTACATGACCAGACTCCTTCCCTTCATCTATGAAGAACCAAGAAGCGCAAACACTTGACCTGTAGTGTTCAAATCCCAGTAACAAGGCAGACTCAACAATCGAAAGATGAAAAAGCATTCCGCTAAGATCCACAGCACATCATTGCAAGCACTGGCAAGAAGCCCAAGCAACTCCAGTCTCTGTCACTGCGTCAGAGGCTGTGTCAAAGACAACTAACTGCAGATGATGCGGTACAGAAAGCTGATAGGAACAGCTTATGAAGCTCTTTTGACATAACATATCGAATTCCATCTTATGTGCATTTCCAACATTTGTATGGTCCTACGGTGCTTTCACAATCTTGCAGTGGCGGCTGTCAGGGAATGAGGGTGGCGGGGGAGGGGAGGGTGAAACCCCCCCCCCCCAAAAAAAACACTAACCTCTTCGACCGCTGTGTATCTCCTCGCTTCCCTGCCGACGTCCCACAATGGAAGCAGGAACTGGAAGCACATATAGGCTCCCTCCCCAAAGCCAATCACAATGCTGCAATGCAGCGTTGTGATTGGTCTGAGCACCGTGGTTTGGTGCTCAAACGGGGAATGTGAGCCTGGGCATGTTCCTCACCAGGCTGTGTAATGCAGCCTGATGGGGAACATGCAAAGTGTGCATGACTGTTTGGGTGGCCCAAGATGGCTGGCCAAACAGTCATGCACACTTAGAGTGTGCGCTCCACTCCTCCCCCTGTGAACACAGCCCAGCCCCGCCCCGCCCCCACCCTACCCCGCAGTTACCAAAAATAAAATGATAATAACGTTATTTTCATTTTCTTTTTTCACTGCTTTGAAAGCAGTGGGGCGACGCTCCTCCGCCTTAGCGGAGTAGACGCCCCTGGAATCTTGACCTAGCTCAAGATTCTCTTTTAGCTGAATAAAACTGTCCTGTTGGTAATGTATTTGGTTGTGTTTCACATTGTTTAGATATGAGTCATACTGCATAGAGGCTTGTACGGCGAACGTTATGTGCCTGGATGTGTATGTTGAAGGACATTGATGTTTATTTCATTTTTCTGGTACATTCTGTTTTCCATTGATTGTATTCAGGTGGTTGTTATATTCCGAGGCATTTTTCTTCATTATGTGGCTTTGATGCCCTTCTGTGTGTATGCAGGTGTGAATCAATGCGAATGGATCTACTACTGGGAGCCGTGTTGATAACTTCAACGATAGCAATGTTTTCCACCAAGGAGTTCCAAATGGCATCATAGACAACAAGAGCGTATAGTGGGTGTGTTTGAAACCTTTAAAGTCCAAGTGAAAAATATCCTCTTGTTGATCCCTAAATATGTTTAGTTTCATTTTGGATGAGGTCTATACTCCATTTTTTTTACCCCAGGCCTTTCTCAAGGAGAAGCAAAGGGGTGAGGAAAAGTGTCACAAGGAAGACATAAATTACTTTTCAAGCCCCTCCTGTCTCTCTTTGCACACTGCTAACTCCCTGTACTCAAAAAATATATCTGTCGCCGCTGCTCTCATTTCTTAATTCCCTCATCATCTCCTGCTCCCCCTTTGCAATATACAAAATTACTTTTCCTCCTGGTGCCATTCACACACTGAAGGTTTCATATCTTACCTCCTTAACCCTTCCTCACTTTCCTCTGTGTTCTCTCTTACCCTTCTAAGCACTGTGAGGCTATACCAGGTAACAACTAATTTAGCTATTCTCTGATGTGGTATCTCAGCTGATAACACCAACAACCTGCCACTTCCTCAAGGCCTTTGGTTGTTCTGTCTGCCCTGTTCCAGTATCATCCATGCTTGATTACACAATGTGCTAAACCTCGTGATGTTGCACTACCTTATCCATAACCTGCATATGAATTGGGCCGTGGTTGCTGTGCGCTTCTATGGAGCTGCAAGACGAAATGACGATTCTCCCAGACTGCATGAACTAACCCTAGCTTTTGTTTAACCAGGGCATTCAGTCTCACTCACATGGCATCCTACCCCCCCCCCCACCTTTATGCTCTCATTGTACTTTGAAGGAGACCTTGTATACAAGTCCCCTCCAGCTCTCAAAAGAATCCACATGCAAAGCCAAAAGAAAGGGAGGTCGTGCTCTATGGATTTCTCGTTCACCTTTGATTCATGCTTGGTAAAAAAAAAATCATATGTTGAAACTTTCAAAGCTTGGCTTTTCCCAAGAAGCTTTTATTTCAGAATGTGTAACCTACACTAACTAGCAACAAGGAGCATGTATACACACAGTCTTAGAAGAGTGTGTAAAATAACATAACTCTCCAATCCCTGAAGAGGACATGAAACAAAATATACATTGAGACACTGGCCATTGATTGTAATTTTCATATATTAGTTTACAAACTCATAAAATGTTGCCAGTCATTAAGGTCTGGCCGTAAATAGAAAAATTCTCCTTAACACTCACTGAAAGTTTAAAATGCAAAGTTAGAAAGCATGAAATGTTGGGCACGCAACAAAATCCTTTGGCGTTGAAATGATTTTATTCAAATAATCAAAGGAATAATTTATGACACTCCCTTGTGCAATCTAGACCTGAGTTTTACTCCTGGGGTTCTGCTGAGGAAATATAAACTGTTCGAGCTGCATACTGTCATCAGAAAGATCCCTTTGACTAAAATATGCGGGTGTGTTGCGTGCAGGCCATATATATTATAGATAGAAACATTAATGCAGGACTTGAAGCAGACATTCCTTTTCATGTTCATCAATGATTCCCGCTAACTGGAAACCTAAAGAATTGTCACCCCTAAATGTTTCTGGCACAGAGTCCCTAAAGCCCAGCTAATGCGATAAACCAGTGCTCCTGAGAACCTTGGAGTAAAACATGTTATTGGTAACTCCTCTGATTATGTTCTGTTTTGCTTGACATGCATGAACTATGAATGTCAATCAAGACATTCCATTTAAGGTACAGTTCATTTACGCATATTCATTCATATTGTGTACTCAAATTAAAGACATCTAATTGGGGTTCATCTACAGTAAGATATGTTTGCACTTTTTATAATTACTATTATTGTTATATGATTGCTCAATACTGTCCTAGTTAAAGGAGGATAGAAGCAAAATCTAATTATCCAACTACATAAAACAATAAATGCAATGACAGAAATGGATAGCTAGGGAATATTGTTACGTTTAAAATATTCAAATGTGAAGAAAAAGCAATGTGGGTGAAGTAGTTTGTACATAGAATAGAAGTATGAATATCTTGTGGGAGAGACTAAAGCTTAGCATTCGAGCTTACCCGTTGGAATATTGGCATGAATCGTAAGGGACAAATCATGAGTGGAATAAAAGGATATCTCCAGTCATGGCCACAAGTCATATTATTCTATAACACACTTCAATATCTACTCCGCAAATGCCCAAAAGGGTCTGGGACACGCAAATGTCAGAACAGATTTGGAACACAGCACCAAGATTCCTTCTCCATTTCATTCTGCATCTTCGTCTGTGGGACCATTTTTCGCCAATCTTGCAAGTACTCCAAAGGTTGCCAAGCAAATCTCATTTAAGGTTCTGTGCATTGTAATGCAAGCCCTCCAAGCAATCCAACATACGTTCACGCAACAAAAGTTACAGTGGATCTCGCCAAGGTGTACCCCGTGCTCTAAGCACTGCTTAGCATACCCTCTACCATATTAAGAATATTGGATGAACTCTCCTTCCAAAGTGTGTACAAATGTGGCAGTTTGATTTTTCCAACATTTGATTCTCTCAGCCCTATCCAGTTAGCTTCTAGAAAATTCATGCTCTCGTCTTTTCCAGAAACTTTCGAATAGCCTCTGCCCACCTCCTTAGCCAACTTTTTAAAACATGGTCTCTTCCCAACTCTAACACTGAGCCACTCAGTTCTCAACATTAATTCCACAACAATCTCATTTGTCACCATAATATGCCTGATATGTGTGCTACCTACACAATTGTATATGCTTTTTGTGATATATACAGGTCAAGCCTCAGTGATAAGTCCTCCGCAACACAACTGGGGACGATCTCTGTTTCTCAGGTATCTCATATACCATGCAGGACACCTTCCACAAATCCAACGTCTAGCCTCACACGCGCACTGGCCTGCAAACTTGTGAATGAGGCAATACCACTAAGACACCACACAATGACAAGTGCATTCTATACAATTTCCAGAAAACATCTCCTAAAATATTTCCAGATCTCGATGAACAAGCTGTCAAACGAATGTGCTGTTGGCATGAAAACCACTGGAGTCTCAGCAGTGTTACTAGAGTAATGATCAGCATTATCAATTGCATACATTATTATTTATAAGCATAACTAGTGAGGTACGAATCAGGCCGCCTTTATGGTTATTAGTAAAAACAACCAAAAAGACACTGTACAGAATTTAAACCATTCTGTAATCAGTCTGGCTTTTCTAAACACAGCATAAAGTTTGAGGGCTGAAGCCTGATAAAAACAGCAGGATAGTAAAATCTCTTCCAATGGTCGGCTCCTTTTTAGCTGTAGCACAGAGAGACACTCCAAACACTAGGGGTAGGAAGATCAAACCCAAGAAGCTATGGTGAAATGTATGGTTTCTAGGAGTGAACATTACCTGTTAGGATGGTTAAGACTATTGCATTCACTGGCAGTTCTGGACAGGCCTAAGTCACAGAACGTACGCAGCTTGATAAAAGAGGATTGCTTTTGATAATTTTTAAATATAAATATTTTATGAGAAACTTCAACACCAGAGTCTTTTGATCAAACATATGTACATAATTGTGTACTGTTAGCCATCAGAACTGGGGATATTTTAAAATAAGCAGTTCTGAGTGAGTCACAACTGTCCATACCAAAGATAACAACTGTAGCATTAAGGGCCGCATAGCCATGCAATAATGCCATTTAATGGCCCTCACTTCACTTATGGACAGCTGATGACAGGCCCTCAGGAAGATGGACAGTGACTAGCAAATCCTGTTATTGGTTAATCCCAAACACACTGCATTTTTTCCTTTTGCTGGATTGCACAGACGTGCCTTATACATTTTATGTAGTTTGCACGTTTCTTTAGATACAATGTGACTAAATTTATGAAGAAAGGTGTTTTTTTTAGTTATGACAGCCATGCGTTAAAAGTTACATTGTTTTTTCTTGTCACATTTAACACACTAGGATGGAAAACACCTGACTGCTTATGAAACCAGCTAGCAACATTTTTATTTTCTTTCCTGGACTAAAGCTCACTTGTCTCCTCTGATTTATTCCTATGTTTCTCTCTATTTGCACAATACTCAAATGAACTCCGCTTCTTTTTACAGCGACTCCCCTCTGCCATTGCCCCGTTTCCCAGACAACCGTAAATCCTTGGTCTCTCAAGAGCCCTAATTCACACTTTTCTCAAACCCCCATAACTTGAACAAACACCTGAAGTCATATTCCAGCAGTGCCCCCTGTAGCAAGTGCTGTGTCTGCTGGTTTTTTGCACACGCAGGGCACCTCTGTTTTACAGATTGGGCTGCAGATATGTGTGTAGTTCCTTCTGTTATACCTACTGCGTGGGTATAGATTTTGCAATCTTCATTTACGAGAGGTACATGAGAGCCTTTCTTCATTCAAATGAGGGAACAATTTTGCAGACACCATTTTCCTTGCACCAACACCATATTACCGGTGCAGACACATTGGCAAATAGGTTGGTGGGAGGGGATTAACTGTGCGCCATCTAAGAAGTGGTGCACAAATAGTGCATCACTCAGATGACCAGCTATAGGTATCTGAGGGAGTTCCCCAGACACCCCCCTCTAAGTGGGTGCAGTCATACAGTGCACTTCCATGCAAAAGGATTCCTGCACCCTCTTTAAAATTAGAGTGGCCTTCCTCTTGTAGAAGAAGGAGCTGAGGTCTGGCCTGCTATTCCGATTTTCTTTGTTGCACTTTCCCGGAGCAGGCATAAGTTTGCATCTGAATGTAATCTCTAGGGGTGAGCATAACTTTCTTCTGCACGTTTGATTTCGCGTAAATTCCAATTATTGAGCTATGTGTATCTGGTGTAATTTCTGTTCGACTTAAGCTTACACTGACTGCATTATTTGCTCAGATGTGAAACCTGCTTTGAGCATAAAATGACTTGGGAGAGCTGTAATACTGGGTGAGTGCTGCGGCCGCTTGCGGTGTGCTAGCAATACTCACAGCGTGACATTATGTCCTCGTCCATCTTGCTTGCCACCGTAATGAAACAATGAGCTTTAGCCTCCCACAGAAACTCCAAAAGTTAAAGTCAGCATACCAGCCTCCCATCCCTCCATTATGGCTGACGCCGTCATCCACCAGTGACATAAAAGGAACGGCCTCCTCACATAACATCCTTCAACCAAAGCCACAAGAAAGATGAAGCCCCACACAAAACAGGGCAGGGAGGGATGGGAAACTATACTGTGGAGAGGAAGACTAGGACTCAGCGTAATGAAGATTACCGGTAAGTAACCAGGGCATTATAGTCTATATGCACAATACATTGAGCTGGTATCTCGTGTGCCTTTTTTACACAGTTGCATACCTCGCAAACAAGTCAGGCATAGAGTTACATCTGTTAGGCATGGAAAAACGTATGCAATTTCTCCCACCTCTAATAATATGGTGCTTGTTCCATAACTGCCCAGCATGCACTTTTTTTGAGGGGGGGGGGTTTTATATAGCGCGAACTTGACCCGAAGGTGTCAGGTATCAGAGCGCTTTACATAGCACCAGTTGCGTTACACAACAACACATTCATTTTTGTTAGGCACTGGGAGATTAAGTGATTTGCCCAGAATCACAGGATGTTGAACGTCATTGCCGAGACTCGAACCCGGTTCCCCAGATTTGAGCTCGACCGCCCTGGCTGTTAGGCCAGATCCTCACTTAATGATCCTCCGATCCAAACACTTAATGGTGCAGATTGGGACCTGGTGCCAGTTTACACAATACTGTCCCTAGACTCTCTGTTCACCGTCTCTGACAACTGAAACAAGTCTCTCAGCACACGCAGCAGTGTATTAACACAAAGGAGTCATCCGGTCGCCCTTTTGTTCTCCAGTTCTTTCTTTAATTGGGTTTTTGATTCCTCTGCCAGCCTGCCAGCCAACACGTGTTTCATATGTGGGTGTGTCACCCTACGACTTCCTCAGGGCTGGAAAATCAAATTGAAAACCCATCTTACATAATGCGCACACAATCGGAACATTGTGTTTAATGTCCATGTCGTCGTTTATATCAATATTTCATTAGTGCAGTTACTGGTGGAAACGTGCTTCTTTACAATTTCCGTGTCACATGCTTTGGTGCTTAAGGCACCTTCTAAGTCGGTTGCCACTACAACCTACACCATCTCTGGCAACACCGCTTGTCTCTCCCCATCAAGGCTGATGAAATATAACGGGCCTTTCCTACCACTCGTGACTACTGCTAACATACCTTGCTTAAAAACATTTCAGTAACTGGTCATGAGTCAAAGGTCACGTGGTTCCACTTTCTGCGATTTCATCAGGGAGGTCAACTGGCACGTGACCCCACAACTGCTGCCTATACGACTTTGTGTAAATGAAGCCGCTAATGCATCCAGTCCTCCAATCAAATTAGCATAGATAGTAGCAAAGGTATGCATGTCTTCTGAGCGGCTCGTCCATGCACAGGGGTCTGACTCAAGGACCACTCCTAGTAAACTGCTAAGCGGCACCGATGTGAAAGTGCTTTCAAAAGCCACGTATACTAAGGGAGGAACGTAGGCGGTCAGGAGGGAATGTGTCTTGCTAACTCGTCAGAACAAGTGTGGACACTTTGCAAAGATAAAGAGCTCGCGGGACCCTCCCTCTGCTGTTAGATGAACTGTTCATCGGAAAATTCAAATGAGTTTTCATAACTGATGCGCTTTGTAGGTGTAGTACGGTGGGTGTTATATTTGAGTCTGGAATGATAGCTCTTTAAATCCGCACTCACAATAATAAGAAATACTACAGCATTCTTCACATCCACCCTGGAAACGCACCCTAGCTAGATCCTCACTTGTGCTGTAGAAAAGGCCCTCATGAGCGTTATGGTTCTTTCTACCAATACTGCAAGCGTGTTTTTTTCAAGACAGAAGTTGCCTTTTCCTTCAATAACAATGCAGAAAAACAGGAAATGTAATTTCCCTTCACCTTTCCTGAGGCTCTCCAATCAGCGCGGTCCTCTGGGTGTTGCCGGCTGTATGTTCCTTCATCAGCGCGGTATTATTACTCCAGGGGCTCGCGCACTCCGTAAGAATTAACGGTGTTCCGCATTAGTGACACGAGCTGTCTTGCCCTCCAAGGAGCACGCAGTTGCACGGTGCAGCGTCTGTTTTATCAAAACCACGCGTTTAATTGCACCGAGACTCGGTGTACATCAACTGTTAATTGATAAATCATGGTGCAGCCGAACTAAAGTGACCCTCCTCGTGAGTGCTGCCCCCCCCCTCCACACCCCGCAAGCTCTCCTGTCACCCCTAGAAACACACTACTTCGGTATCATTCAGAGGTTCAAATCCCTGCGCGCTGAGGTCTTAAAATTTGAGGGGGGCCATAAACAATTGAAGCATGCTTGCTTCAATTCCTTTGTCGTCGCTGACATTTTTATACCCGCTTCTTGTATGACTAACAAGAGACTGACGTGTCGGGAGGCATGGTAAACCCGCATCCTATGTAGAGCTCGATAATGCGGCTTATAATCCCCAGCTGCATAATTTGTCGAGGCTTCCCGCCTGCTGACCTTGTTCGTTTCTGTCATGTTGCTAAGGGGCAGCTACCCTGGCTTTTATTCTTCTTACTCGGCCATTGAAAACTACTGTTGACAAAGGTAATACATTTACATCTGATTAGTTGCGTGTCAGGTGGAATGATAACAAGCATTGGCATAGCCAATAAGTCTCGCCTTTGGGGCCTTATAAGTGTTTAGCCAGAGCTATTGACTTTGCCAATGTCTTCAAGCTGTGCTGTAGAGAAGTGTGGCTGCTGTGCAGCATGCTGAAAAGTTATAATAAAAAAGTGTCAGAAGCATTTTTGTTACTTTATATATGACCAAGAAGGCATTATGTAAAACTGAACGACCATATTAAAAAAGTATTTACAATAAAACATTTCCTCAGTTTTCTTTTGTTGTTGCAATGCTGGCAACTTGTTTCTGCCTATTGCAATGGTTGTTTGTTAAAGCTTTTTTTTTGAGGGGGCATAAACAATCGGAGGGTGAAGGTTGGGAACTAGTACCTGTATTATAACACTAGCAGCGGCCAGACGCTAGGGGAGAATCAACAGATGCCAGATTCCGAGAGCAGGCTGAGGTGGTGCTGAGTGATGCTGAGGTGGTGGTGACTGTTGCGGAGACGATGCTGAGGTGATGCTGAATGATACTCAGGTCTTGCTGAGTGATACTGCTGTGGTACTGAGTGATGCTGTGGTGGTGCTGAGTGATATTGTCTTGGCGCTGAGTGATGCTGTGGTGGTGCTGAGTGATGCTGTGGTGGCCCGGAGTGATGCTGTGGTGGCCCGGAGTGATGCTGTGGTGGCCCCGAGTGATGCTGTGGTGGCCCCGAGTGATGCTGTGGCGACGCCGAGTGATGCTGCGGCGGCGCCGAGTGATGCTGTGGCGACGCCGAGTGATGCTGTGGCGGCGCCGAGTGATGCTGTTGCGGCGCCGAGTGATGCTGTGGCGGCGCTGAGTGATGCTGTGGCGGCGCCGAGTGATGCTGTGGCGGCGCTGAGTGATGCTGTGGCGGCGCTGAGTGATGCTGTGGCGGCGCTGAGCGATGCTGTGGTTGCGCTGAGTGATGCTGTGGTTGCACTGAGTGATGCTGTGATGGCGTTGAGTGATGCTGTGATGGCGTTGAGAGATGTTGTGTTGGTGCTGAGTGATGCTGTGCTGGCTCTGATTGATGCTGTGCTGGCTCTGATTGATGCTGTGGTTGCGCTGAGTGATGCTGTGGTGATGCAGAGTTATGCTGTGGTGTTGCCGAGTGAGAGAGAGAGTGAAGATATAATGCCCAATTAGAGAGGGTGGTGAGAGAGAAAGAGAGAGAAAGGGTGTACATAGAATAAAGAGTGGAGCGGGATAGAGAGAGAGAAAGAAGGGGAGAGAGAGTGAATGAAGGAGTTTGAAAGAGAAACAGATAAAGGGGTGAGAGAGAATGAAAGGCTAAAAAAGATAGAGAGGGGAGAGTTAATTAAGTAGAGAGAGAATTAGAGAGGAGAGAGAGAGAGAGGAGAGAGACAATAAGAGTGGGGGTGTGGAGTTTAAATAGAGTGAAGAAGTGACGCGGAAAAAGTAACCTTAAATATAGCTTTGTGCTTTGCGCGAATAAATATAAAAAAAAAAAACAGAGTGAGACAAAAAAACTGGTAATTAGGCTGTGACTCCCAATATAAAACAAATAGCGATATAAGGTGAAATCAACCCACCGAAGCAATATTTCTAACTAGACAAAAAAAGCTTGCATTTCAATGCTAATCGCTGTTGTTTTTCATGTGACTGTAGTCCAGGGCCGTCAGTTGGTAATGTGAGCTGCTGCTGCGATTGAAACATCAGAGTCCAGAGAGTTAATGAGCCATGACGAGGAAGAGATAGGAAACCCAGATGGCAGCTGCGCGTGCACGCCATCGTGAACGCAAGCTGGTCGCCAGCCGAAAGCCAGTGGGTTTGCACTTCCAAAACCCGCTTACTAAAACTCTCGGCCAGACCAGCGCAAGCGCTGGTGCAGGCCGAGACCTAAAAATGGCGATAAGTTGTCTGTATGTTCTTTGTGTTTTATGTGGCCAGAGGCACAGACTGATCTTTTAGGATTGGTGGAGACCACCCGACAGGAGTATGTAATGAACATTACCGAAGACATGACAAACTGTGCCCTACTATTGTTAACTTAACATGCATGTCAGCTATGAAGTGACCGGGAGCTCCTTAGGTTTTTTTTTGCCACCATGACCCTCTGAGAGTTTAAATTGGGCACTCTGCGATTGTGGAAGTTGAGGGAGGCAATAGCGCCATTGGCTACTGTTACATATAATGCGACAGGAGTGTTGTTTCACTCGTATTCCACTGTGATGGCACTCGTGCATGTCTCATTGGTGTGCATGGCTAAGATTGTATAATGCAGTCGGTTAACCAAGGAGCGCGTAGTTTGAATGTTGGGGGCTCGCTCCATGCTCCCTGTGCGGTATTTAAATACATGGAGAGCTGAACGGTTGCAGGGATACATATGCAGGAGGAGGGAGCGTCGGGATTCATTCATTGCATGCTGTACTCTTGGTCACACTTAGAATAAACTACTTACCTGGATAAATGGTAGTTATCTCTTTGTCATTCTTTTGATGCCTTGCAAGGCTTCTTTGCTACAGGTACTGAATGTTAAAAAAGGTTGAGTGATGAGACTCAGATAGTGAGGGGCATATTTACAAGGGGATATCGCCAACAGAACATCATTTTTAGGTCGAACCTAGAGTAGCGCGCATGCGCTGCTCTGCGAGACTTTATGTAGGTGGTTTTAAAAGCTGACCACATGCTCGTGCACAATGGCCTTTTCTGTGCGGTTACCCACACGGCCGCCATCTGTTTCCAATTATCGTGCCCAGACGCGGGCGCGATAATTGAAAACACATGGCGCCCGTGCGGGTAACCGCAAGCAATAGGCCATGGTGCACGAGCGTGTGGTCAGCTCAGCACGCTGCCGCGCTCGCTCGCCCCCGTTCCTCTCTGACGCTGCCGTCTCTGCTGTCCAGCGATTGATTGAGTAGAATTCAGGCGTTTTAGAAGTCTGTTGATAATGAATTGCGATGATGAATTCTTGTTGAAGCGTGTCACAAGCTCTAGTTGTGCAGCATGTATGTAGGAGGGGCTGCTAGTTCATCAAAGGAGGCATGTGTCTTTGTGTGGATTCTTAACACTCTCTTTCTGATTTTTTTTTTTTAAGTTTTTGTTTTTGTTTTGAACGGATACGTTCTTTTTTCGAAAAGGAGGAGGCAGTCACTTTTTAAGGCCGTTTGTTTCAAATTTCGGGTATTTTATGTACGTTGTATGCAGTTAATAGAGTTAGGAAATAATGATTAGTCCTATAGTTAAGCGGGTATAAGTAAGCACTACTCTGCACTCTGGGAAAATGCTGGAACATAAAGAAAGTTGTTTTTTTAAATTTAAATTTAAAAAAAATGTTTTTACCTTTACTCCTAGGAAATATATTTTTGGTAACCTTTAAAATATAAAACGGTATAAGTGGCAGTTCACAGGAAGGTACGTTAGAAGTCTGAAGAGAGAGACTCTCAGCTGTTCAGACACCCTTTTCTTGTTACTTTAACATACCCAATATTTTTGCTTTGTAGATGTTAGAATCAGTCGCTTTACATCGTTTAATGGTTTACTATGTTTTTGAGCCATTGTTCTTTTCAGCAATTGGGGATGTCGACTATACAGCAAAGCCAAGTCCAAACCTGCTAAATGTCATACATGTCTGCATAAAAGATACGTTCTTTTATTAAAGTAACTGAAAGTTCTTATCATTTGGAAAGTTTATCATTGCTAAACAGCATGTTTCAAGGTTTGACTGCATGCAGTTTTCTCCAGTGCACCACAACCACCAACTTCATTTCATTTTGGCTATGATTTCAGCCTACATAAAGTAAAAAACAACACACAAATATCACGTTGTTTCTCTTGTAATTTGTTCTTGATAAATCTGTTATTACTACACCACATTATCTGTTCCCTGATTAATGCGACTTTTCAATCATGACTAATTCTAATCTGAAATAAGCGTTGTTTTAGTAGCCTATTTTGCAGGAAAACAAACTAGCTGAACACTTAAGATTTCATGTATCATACATTTTGTTACTTTCTGTTTAGTTCATTTATTTGTGCTTCTTAGGATTTTTGTTCTAGGGGAAGAGTGGTATGTGTTTGAAGCTTTTAAAGACAATATACTTTAAAAAAAAACTGTTTATTGCAACACTTGTACTAAATGTTACAACCAGATGTTTTATTAACGAAAAAGGGTACTTGATAGAAAAAATATACATGGATTGTGATCTAAATATGAAACATTTGAAGTTCAGTTTCGTGCTGGGAATTTGGAAATATTATTGTGCAGCACTGCACCGAACGAGGGACAATAAACATGATGATTATTATTTCATGATGACAGGCGAGTAGTAGGCTTCCATGGTCATGCGTACTTAACACAATGCCTTTTATTTATGTTATAAAAACGAAAACAAAAATAAAAGGCATTGTTATTTGCAATGTGAATAGCTCAAACTTGCGTAAATGCGAGACCTATTGCATTGCAAATGCTTGTTAGAGATGTTCTGGTTGTGATATCTCCTTATTTACAAAGTGTTGTTAAGCCACTTAATATTGCTTAACGCTGCCTTGTAAATAAGGCCCCTTTTTATGCTTCACTTAGCGTGAAAGGGACGTGCAATAGGTGTTGCAGTGGACGTTCCGCCGCAACACCCATTGCTTTTTGACGCTGCCCCTTAGCAGCTAAAACCAGGGAATACCTGGTCTTAGACTGGCGATTCAAGGAGAAATTATTAATTTCTCCTCTATTTTTGCTCTTTCCATGAGTGCTGCATTCTGCAGCACACATAGAAAGAGCAAATCACCTTTCAAGAATGTTTATGTGCAGGAAGGTGACCCTTCCTGCACATAAGCAATCGTTGCTGCAACACAGGCACCCTTGCAACATGGGGTCAGGATGCCTGCGCTGGCACTAGGCAACTTTATTAGTGCCAGCGCTAGGGGAAACACAGCGGTGCACTGTATTTTTGTAAATACAATGCATCCCTGCATTTTAAAAATGTCAGGACTCGGCGTTACCAGTTTTGGCGTAACACCACACTCCACATTTTATTGTAAATATCTCCCTCTGTTTATGAAACTATATAGATTCGCTTGTAGATTTACCTAACTTTGCAACTTTATATGGATTTCTGACTACCAAATAGTAATCAGGTGAATTTTAGGCCAAACAGAAGAACACTTTAAGGGCTGGTATTGCTGCTGGATGACCTTTGCTGCTGGATTACCTTTGCTGCTAGATCACCCTTGTGTGGCAACCAACAGAACCATGTCACTGCTCTGATACCTTATATGCTGGCACCATTTGATACCACTGAGTTCATCCTTTCTCTTTGACTTGAAGGAAGAAGAATCTCTTCTCTTATTTATTTCACAACATGACTTTGTAAGTTGTGTTTTTTCACCTGGCACCCTCACAGTCACCCCATTCAATTTAACATGTCTATTCAGGCTCTGGCTAAGCTTATTAAGTGCTGAGGTGCCCACCTTTACACCTTTTTCAACGATACAAATATTTTACTGAAATTACAGAGGAACATTTCTGCAGTGTATTGTAGTTACTATGATTGGGAAAGCAGTCATTAGCTGAAATTAGATACTGAGAAACCTAAGATCACAGTGGAGAGTGGCAATCATAGTGGCAGACGGAGTGGTCCCCTTTCAGGCCATGAATATCAGAGTTGGCCTCAAGCTCCTCCTTTATGTGAAGAACTTATTCTTAAGGTTTAAGCCTAACACTGAGCTCCGCTTCTTCCATTTCGAAGCACCTTACAAGATTCCTCCATATCTTATGGGGAATTGTAAGATTTTGCTAAATACAGCTGTAACAGGATTATTACGCAGAAGCGGTCCGTGCAGGTAAGCACGGTGGGGCGGGGCAGGGCGGGCGGGAGGAGGGGGAGTCGACAGACAACAGAATAGGGAAAGTTAAATAAATAAATAATTCCTGTTCTGTCATCTGCCAACATATCACCCCAGCCCCTCCCCACTGCGCTTCCCTGCACTGACCGCTGCTGTTATTACGTACACCCATGAAAGATATAAAAATGAATATGCCATTCTTAAAAATGTTGTGTCATTTTTTATAGACATATATGAGAACAAGTTTCATCAGTCTTGACTACAAGCTTGTGGGGTGTAGCTAACAATTAGCATGAAGCTTCAAATATTTGTCCCCTAATTCATTTTATTATTGTTCAGCAGGAACTGCATCTTCTAGAAGGAGAAAAAACCTAAATGTTACAGTCTGGTCTCAAATTCGCCTGTGGGGCCCACCATTATTTACAATGCAGAGATAGCGGAGAATTGGTCAAGCCTCAAATACCTATCAGATTTACAAGGATTTACTGATGCAGCTTTGAAATAGTTGGGGGTCAAATACCCCTCTCAGATCCCCCTAGATGTAAAATACAGAGACAGCATGGAATAACCTGGCCATGTCCACCCAGATATGAGATACAGATTAAGCTAATTATTATGCAGGCTCTGAATACCTATCACCCAGGACTAAGATACTGGGGCAATCTGGAATTTCTTCAAACTCATACACACCATTGAGATTCACTCAGTCAATGATGTACAATTGGTGTGCTGGGGATCTCACATTATGTAGAGCATTTTTTACCTGTTTAGTCTCAAAAGGCCCAAACAGGTGATGTGTTGTCGTTGTTCATTTCATGGCAGTGGATGCAGTGGCTGGATGCACTAGGTGGTTTGAATTATAGAGGGTAGAAGTCTTTTCTCAATAGATGAGCTCTTAATAGTCCCTTTCTTGGGAATCTCTTTGGATAAAGCATTTGGCTATAACAGGGTGACATTATCAAAGGAATCAGGCATCCAATTAATACAGGTAATTCCTCACAAAACCTCCCAGGCGACACTATTAATACATCACAGTCCAGATTTTGCCATTCAAAGTGTGAAAGCAAGCACACACACACAAAACACGCAAAACACACACAAGACACACAGCACACAACTACCAACAATTGTGATCTTTGAAACACACCAAGCTCAGTATTTCAAGAAGATCTGTTGCAGTCAAACCACCCAATGATATGGGCTGAGAATGATCCCTTAGTAGGCAACCAGTAGATTGCATTTGGAGAACTGGCTCTAACATTAGAATGTTTCAATAGTTAACCCAGCAGGTTAATTTCCCCTAAAGATCTGTATGTAGCCTGTAATTCATGTGTCCATATCCTAGCAGATCCAAGAAGGCCTTTTTCTTTGCTAGTGGATAATGACTACCACCGATTTTAACAATAAAAACGCATAATATTTAAGACCAAGCAACATCTGTTGCCTGTTGTGGGCTATGTAAAAGCCAATCATTTATTTTAAGTATAACCAGAGTGTAACAGCCTTTGTAAACTTTTTTCCATGCATGGATCAGCGATCCTGAGCTCTTCTGTCACTGAACACTCTTTTACTAGTGTTAAATGACTCTGTACTGCAAAAGTGTATTTGCTGCCGGCATCCCTGTGTTGAGACAATACTAATGTTTTTGATTTGTACTTCTATTGTTTAATTTTCGTTATTTATCACCTACTGTTCTTAATACTTTGGTTGAATGTATTATTCACCCAAATATAATACTCGTGAGCTGATGATAAATGTCTCTAATAAAAACTTCAAGCACAAAAAATGGAGGAAGCCCTGCCTAGATAATTCCTTTTCTTGGCAATAATATTAAGTAGCAAAGTTTGGTCTTAAATAAAATGCTGTTTTTAGAAATATTTTTCTGGTTAACAAAATTAATGATATGCTAAACGAGTGCAGTGTTAATTTGCAACTCAGAACCGCAGAGAAAGAGCAACTAAGCCATGATGACCAGTTCTTTATGCCTGCAAAAAAGACATACAAAATGGAAGTTAAATCTAGAAATTTGGGAAATGGACCTAAAAAGGTGCACTGAGTTTCAACACTATGGATAAAATAGTATTTTACAATTGAAAGGCTCCATGTGTCCTAATAAAAAGGCAATTGTTTTGAGCTTTGACTGTAATATAGTACCCACCAAAATTGGTGTCCAAGTGTTGTAGCCCTAGCTTACTTTCGAATGATTTTTTAATGAACTTATAAAGCACAACTAAACTGATACTGCAAGAGATGTTGTGGCTGAGAAACAAGATCCCGGAAAGTGAGTAGTGCTGAAGTTGGGTGAAGAAAAGCCAGGTTTTAAGCTGCTCCTGAAAATTATTGAAGTGTGTCGTAAACCTGAGTGATGGAGGAAGAGTATTGCGTGCTTTGGCCACTATGAATGAGAAAGCATAGCCACTATGGTGGGCACAATTAATCTGTGGAAAACAAAAAAGATTTACAGAAGTAGAGTGCAAAACATAAAAAAGAAGACATTTTAAGAAGCATAATGTAAGATAAGTAAATCTGTTGCCTAGAATGGCTCTGTGGCCTAGAGGACAGAGGCTCATAAAGATGGTATGCTTGACTATTGGAAGCCATTGCACAGATGCTAAATGCATGGAAATGAAAGTCCATTGACTAGGATGGGGATTAGCGGTTTGCACAGTTGGCATCAATGAAAGGTATTATATCATATATTTTACAAAACACCTCTTGAACCAATATCTCCATTGTATCAGAATTATGCTTTAGAGCATTTAAGATCCTCCAGCTTTCAACTATTTTTTATAGTCTGTGATGCGTATCTATGTGGCAGAGCTATTGCCATCTAGGCGAATAAGCAGTTTGGTTTTATCGACACAGGAGACATTTGTAGGATGCTGGCTTTCTATATAGTGGATCAAAATGAAGTACACCGTGTAGAGAATCCAGGCAAACCACAATTGGTTTAAAGAGGCAAAAATGAAAAGACTAAGGGGTCGATTCCGATTCGGTCCGGAAAACGTACCGACCGACTAGGTGCGGGAATTTATTCCGACCGACACGAACCGGCGCCGTCCGACCCGGGTAGTACGATGAAATGCATGTGAAACCCGACCGACGCGGACGGAATACAAAACGAACGACCGAGCCGGACGGAAACAAGCCATCCGGCCGGAAAAACACTCGAAACTAACCGACCGACACGCACCCGGATAGCGACCGAACGAAACGTACCCGCGAACTCCGACCCGCGTAGTACGATGCTATGCGTGCGAAACACGACCGACTCGCACGGAGCACAAGCCGTACGACCACACGCACACAAAACCCAGCCGAATCAACCCAATACTCCGCGACCGACTCGTACGCCGCACATGAAACCAACCTGAAACACAGCGGGAACGAGTCGGACAACATCGCATCAGACAACAGCAGCGTCCGACTCGGACACAAGAACGACTCCTACATGCACCCAAAGCACCAAGGGAAAAAATAAAAAACAAAAAGGCCAAACAAGCTACCACAAAGCCAATAAATACTGGGGGTGGGGGAAAAAATGGAACAAGGACCACCCCCAACCCCACCTACATAAAGGCCACAAATCCCTACCATGAGCCTTTGCAAATCCCACAGACCTGCCAGCAAACAACACCATCACACAGCAACCACAGACACACTCACAGCTCATGCATCACACAAGCCACACACCATTACCACACTTACAAATAGCACCCTCACACACACCCAGCTAAACCTACACTCACACCCCCCCACTTGCACACACACACACACATCAATCACCACCACCACCCATCACCATGCCCCCAAAGAAGAACCACAAGTTCCTAGATTGTGAATTGGAAGTCCTGGTAGACGAGATACTCAGGGTAGAGCCACAGTTGTTTGGTACATTGGTACAACAGACCCCCATGTCGCAGAAAACCAAGATGTGGGCGAGGATTGTCGACAGGGTGAATGCACAATCACCATGTTTGCGCACAAAGGAAGACATCCAGAACAGGTGGTATGATGTGCGCAGGAGGGTCCGGGACCTACTTAAAAAGGACTACATCATCAGCCAGCGCACCGGCAGTGGCCCTCCTGCAAAACCAATATACCTCAGGCCCTGGGAGGAGAAGGTGCGGGCCATCCTACCACCAGTGAGCGTGTATGGACTAACAGACATCCCAGAGCCTGGTGAGTACACAACTTATATACACAATATGGTGTGACAAAAAACACACAGCACCCTCAAAGGGATAGGCAAACCATGCACCCTCACCAAATACACAGCAAACAAAACATACTCATCCCAAGATGTGAATGCCAGTCAGACAAACACAATACCTACCATCTCATGGTGACATCTAACTGTGTCATGACATCTACAAACCTAACAACAAATACAGCAAGGCAGTGGCACAAATAGAACCAACAAACACTCCCAGATATATTGACATCACTAGAACACCACCTCACAGGGAAGATCACTGAAAGGAAGGAATTCTGTGTATGCTGGTAAAGTCAGTGTAGCCAATAGCATCATGGGAGTTGGAGTCATAGATATTGCTCAGCCTCACAATTGGCCCATCAACACCACCCTGAACCATGCTCACATCACAGGGAGTGGAAAAGGACTCACAAGATGGCTGACACTGGGCACTGCTGGGGGAGCACAAGGCCCTGCAGGCAACTGTGCAACAACCAACAGCAGGACACCACTGACTGACATCCTGAAAGACAACTTGCACTCCCTGCAATGGAAGCACGTACCATGGTGGGATATCTGGCTGGGTGGGAAGGAGGACTCACAGCACTGACCATAGTCACAAGCACCTCCCCTCACACACCCCCAACACTAACTCCACAGAACCCACCTGGGAGAATGCAATGCCTCACATTCTAACTCAAGATCCCACAAAGACCAACCAGCCGGGCTCATACTGTGTGAAGCACAGGGACACTCTTGGGACTGGTAGCCAAACAACCGCAAGGAGAACACTCTCAGCCAACCTGTCAGCACAGGCACCCCACCCCACAGGGAAGCAGAGTCCAAAGGAAGGAAGGATGGGCATGCTGGGAAGGGGGTGGAGGCAATAGCATGATGGGAGTGGTAGTCACAGATGTTGCTCAGCCTCACAATTGGCCCATCAACACCACCCTGAACCATGCTCACATCACAGGGAGTGGAAAAGGACTCACAAGATGGCTGACACTGGGCACTGCTGGTGGGAGCACAAGGCCCTGCAGGCAACTGTGCAACAACCAACAGCAGGACACCACTGACTGACATCCTGAAAGACAACTTGCACTCCCTGCAATGGAAGCACGTACCATGGTGGGATATCTGGCTGGGTGGGAAGGAGGACTCACAGCACTGACCATAGTCACAAGCACCTCCCCTCACACACCCCCCAACACTAACTCCACAGAACCCACCTGGGAGAATGCAATGCCTCACATTCTAACTCAAGATCCCACAAAGACCAACCAGGTGGGCTCATACTCTGTGAAGCACAGGGACACTCATGGGACTGGTAACCAAACAACCGCAAGGAGAACACTCTCAGCCAACCTGTCAGCACAGGCACCCCACCCCACAGGGAAGCAGAGTCCAAAGGAAGGAAGGATGGGCATGCTGGGAAGGGGGGTGGAGGCAATAGCATGATGGGAGTGGTAGTCACAGATGTTGCTCAGCCTCACAATTGGCCCATCAACACCACCCTGAACCATGCTCACATCACAGGGAGTGGAAAAGGACTCACAAGATGGCTGACACTGGGCACTGCTGGGGGAGCACAAGGCCCTGCAGGCAACTGTGCAACAACCAACAGCAGGACACCACTGACTGACATCCTGAAAGACAACTTGCACTCCCTGCAATGGAAGCACGTACCATGGTGGGATATCTGGCTGGGTGGGAAGGAGGACTCACAGCACTGACCATAGTCACAAGCACCTCCGCTCACACACCCCCCAACACTAACTCCACAGAACCCACCTGGGAGAATGCAATGCCTCACATTCTAACTCAAGATCCCATAAAGACCAACCAGTCGGGCTCATACTGTGTGAAGCACAGGGACACTCTTGGGACTGGTAGCCAAACAACCGCAAGGAGAACACTCTCAGCCAACCTGTCAGCACAGGCACCCCACCCCACAGGGAAGCAGAGTCCAAAGGAAGGAAGGATGGGCATGCTGGGAAGGGGGTGGAGGCAATAGCATGATGGGAGTGGTAGTCACAGATGTTGCTCAGCCTCACAATTGGCCCATCAACACCACCCTGAACCATGCTCACATCACAGGGAGTGGAAAAGGACTCACAAGATGGCTGAAACAGGGCACTGCTGGGGGAACACAAGGCCCTGCAGGCAACTGTGCACCAACAAACAACACAACCACATTGTCAGCCATCTTGCCATTGCTCTCACACTCACACACACTGAAGTCCACTCAAAAGGAAGGAAGGATGGGCATGCTGGGAAGGGGGTGGAGGCAATAGCATGATGGGAGTGGTAGTCACAGATGTTGCTCAGCCTCACAATTGGCCCATCAACACCACCCTGAACCATGCTCACATCACAGGGAGTGGAAAAGGACTCACAAGATGGCTGACACTGGGTACTGCTGGGGGAGCACAAGGCCCTGCAGGCAACTGTGCAACAACCAACAGCAGGACACCACTGACTGACATCCTGAAAGACAACTTGCACTCCCTGCAATGGAAGCATGTTCCATGGTGGGATATTTGGGCGGGGGGAGAAGTCGGCCCGGATGGCAACCAAATGCCACCAATGCTGGTCAGGCACACACCTCAACATTCACATTGACATGCCACAGGTTGGCAGGACAATGTGCTACACCAATATCGCTCACTGACTGTCATAACTGAGTAGAATGCAATGTCCAGGGCCGCATCCAGAGGTACAGTCACAACTGTCCGGTGTTTTAACAATTGATGCCTGTAGAAACATACCATACAATCTGTGTCTCTCCCCAAAACAGGTGAAGATGGGGACTCAGCAGCAGATGAGGAGGAGTCCCTGTCCCAGGCTCCGGGGGACACAGAGCTCACTGGTGTGGATCAGCCTCTGCACTCCTCGGATGGCGAACAACAAGCTGGACCCTCCGGTGCCAGTCATCATGCAGCACCAGCAGGACCAACATCTGCACCCCCTGCACTCACCCCTTCAACAACTGCCAACACACAGGCCACCCCTGCCAACACGGACACACCAAGGACCACAGGTGACAACAGCGCAGGGACCCAGGACCAAACTGGAGCCGCTGCCATCGAGCCCACTAACAACACCCAAGTGGGCACACGGTCACCTGTGCGTGGCACCGCAGGCCCTGCACGTGTTGCCAGGGGTGGTGGGAGGGGTGGTAGACACAGGTCGCTATTTGCAGAGGGGTCAGGACTGCGTGATGACCCACAACTGGCACGCATTGCAGATGCGTACCAGACCAGCACCGGAGAGGTCACCCAGGTAGTGGGGATCCTCAAGGACATACAACAGCACCAGGCTGCCCATCATGCCCGCTTGGACTCCCACATGTCCCGTGTCGAGACACACATGTCTCGCATGGAGTCCAAGTGGGACACATTGCAAGAACTCACAGCGGTGCATAGGGACATACTGACATGCCTCCGCCAGATCAGCACCAACATGGCCTCACCTCCCTGTGCGCCCACAACATCTGTTGCCACTACATCCGCAACAGCCACAGGGAGGGAGGAGGACTCTGGCGGAGAGTACCCTGCACCGCGGCAGCCTGCACCTGAGGATCCCCCCCAAGAAGAGGGGCCGTCCGAGGAGGCCAAACTGAGAGGCCGATGGCCAGCTACATCCCCCAGGAAGCCAACACCTGTTCTGGAACTTTTCCTCTGTGTGCAAACTGCACGCCCTGTCGATGGCAACCCAACTCGCCCACATGACATGGGGAGCTCTAGTTGTACAAATTCATCAGATGACTGTGGACTATACCCTGGACATTCCATCTACCAGGACTTCCAATTCACATGGGAACTTTGGATTCCAATTGCTATGTACAGCACCCACCATCCTGTGCACCATCCCCACACCTTTTGTAAATAAACTCACCAAAAAACCATATCTGCCTCTGTTGTGATTCCAACGTGGTCTCTGTCATGGAGATGGTGATCAGAAATATGACACTGTGCATGCTGACTGCTACAGCAAGTCCAACACCGTCATGGCAGTCATGGCGACGTGACACATATGAGGGAGACACACCACTAGGGCCACACAACACATACACACCAGGGCCATATGACTCATCCCCTACACTGATGTTGCCTGGAAATACAGTGCAATGCACAGACACCACACATATTCACAGTCTGTGTCAACTACAACACAGGTGCAGTAAGCAAATGTCACACAGATGTGTGACTACGGACAACGCACACCCCAAAATGTAGAACAGGTTTATTACACATTTGCTACATGTTGTTACCACTACAAATGCAAGCTAATCCCACCTGGCTGTGGCCACAAAGTCAAACAATGCAGAAGATAGAAAGTCCAGGGGTGTGTGGCACATCACCTGTAGGGGAACAACTGCTGCCACCTTGGAAGTTGAATCATTGATTCGGGGGATCCAAGTTGTTCTAACAACTCCAGCAGCACCCTGTGAAGGACAGACATGACACACACTCAAAAGCACAGAAGAACAGCACAGAATGGCAATACTCATGTCTAATACCTGTCACAAGTTAAATACACAAAAGCAAGTTAGCATGTCTACACTGTTGGCAAGTACAGACCACCTGCAAGGACACATCTCCGCATGCATCCAGTCAAGTTGCACATGGCCACACTCAAACAGCACCAGAGCACCACACACACATATCATGCAAATCAAATTCATTGATAGTACAACACTCTGGATACTCACATTCAGCTGAAGAAGTTGGTGATGAGCTGTGTGCGGACATCACCATCATCATCATCATCACTGGCATCGTGGCCCAGGCCTGGATCCTCCACAGGTGGCGGATGTTGGTCATCGTCATCCAGGATGAGAGGCAACTCCTTCCGCACTGCCAGGTTGTGGAGCATGCAGCAGATGATGATAATCTTGCACACCTTTGCTGGGGCATATGGGAGGGCGCCTCCTGTCTTGTCCAGGCAGCGGAAGCGGCTCTTCAGGAGACCAAAGGTCCGCTCAATCACCCTCCTGGTCCGACCATGTGCCTCATTGTAGCGCATCTGGGCTGGTGTCACAGGGTTCCTGAGGGGTGTCAGCAACCACGGCATGTTGGGGTATCCCGAGTCACCTACAGACAGACAATTGCACATTAGCCAACATTGAAAAGTGTGCGGAAAGCAACATAGCACAACACACACAATGGTACAAAGTCAGTACACACCGACAAGCCAAGCACGCTGGTTCGGCATCTGTGACATCATCCTCGGGATGCGACTACTCCTCATCACGTAGGCATCGTGTGCAGAACCGGGGAAACGGGCACAAACATGTGTGATGGTCATGTTTGCAAGACATACCACCAGAGCATTGACAGAATGGTAATGTTTCCTGTTCCTGTATGCCTGCTCATGTGCCTGTGGTGGTACCAAAGCCACATGTGTCCCATCAATGGAGCCAATGACATGTGGCATCCTCCCCAGGGCATAGAAGTCACTCTTGACGTCAGTGAGTCGGTGACGTTGTGGGAAATAGATGAACTGGTTAAGGCATCTCAACATCGCCACCAAAACATCGCGTAGCACACGGCTGAACATAGTCTGTGACATACCACCAGTAGATGCCACAGTGTGTTGAAAGGTACCGGTGGCAAAGAAGTGTAGGGCTGCCATCACCTTCACCTTGGGGGTCAGCGCTGTCGGATACGGCCGGCCAGGCTGCAAATGTGGGTCCAACCGCACTGCCAAATCCTCAATCAGCTGCCTGGTGAAGCGGTACCGTCGGATGCTGTCACGTTCCACCATCGTTGCCAGGTCTGGGAATGGTCGATGGACAGCAGGAGCCCTGCAGTGCAGAGGTGAAGAAGTCAAGATTGTCAGTCACCCCACATATGTGCCATTCACCATACTGTAGTTCACATGCTACATCATCAGCAAACACTAGTACTTGATGTGTGTCTCGTCCTGTTTGGACACATATGGCACCCACATGGACATCATGTAACATCTCTGTTCAACATGTGTGGACAACAGGTCCCAGGGTGTGCTATGTGAAACCATTTGGCTGTGTCACAGTACCCATTTACTGCACTCACATTCCACACACATACCACAGTGACGTCTGGACAGATGCGCCACAGGCATCTCAACTCATTGACAGGTAGATTCCCAGGGAGCCTGTCTTGCCACATGGACACTGGCATGACATGGCGTATCATGTACACGTCAGAAAAATCAAACATGACTCCCACAGGTAGTGCCCCCTGTAGCCTCTGCAGGACAGACATGGACGTCAGTGACACACACACACAACATCTAAGTCCATGCACAAACAACGTGGATGTGGAGACTGTCTCCCATTGTGCACATGGAGTCAGACATGTGAAACACAACATGCACACAGACTGCGGAGGGACATGACTATTGTGGCAATGGGCCACCCTGTGATGTACATGCTTTCACACATGAGCCTTGGGGTATGTGACATGTCATACATATACACAACCTGGAAATGTGACCATGCAACATGCTCCAAAAATGAACAGTTGCACATCCCAGTGGTCATGTGCACGACACACAAAGGACCCTGTCCCCATTAACATGTGCACAGCCTGGGTGTGTCTGCCCCCAAGTGCCAGCCCAAAAACAACATGTACACACCCATACACAGATAAGGTCATGCTGCCACACATGCCTTAGATACAGTGTGGACTGGGTGTGGTGTAGTAGGTGTGCCCCAGAGTCCCTGGAAAGTATATGTGGCTGGCATAGGTTCACCATTGACCAGCATGGTGACACATGCGTGTGACCTGTACAGGGACGCGTTGTACAGCAATGGTCCGATCGGTGTGCCCGCTCGGACCATTGCATTGCATGTGAGCGGGTACGCGTTGTATTGTGGGTACGCGTTGTACAGCAATGGTCCGATCGGTGTGCCCGCTCGGACCATTGCATTGCATGTGAGCGGGTACGCGTTGTATTGCGGGTACGCGTTGTACAGCCATGGTCCGATCGGTGTGCCCGCTCGGACCATTGCATTGCATGTGAGCAGGTACGCGTTGTACAGCAATGGTCCGATCGGTGTGCCCGCTCGGACCATTGCATTGCATGTGAGCGGGTACGCGTTGTATTGCGGGTACGCGTTGTACAGCAATGGTCCGATCGGTGTGCCCGCTCGGACCATTGCATTGCATGTGAGCGGGTACGCGTTGTATTGCGGGTACGCGTTGTACAGCAATGGTCCGATCGGTGTGCACGCATTGGCTGGGGCCTGGCATGGCAACGGATGCGGTTTTTGTATTTACAACGAGTCTGATGCAGTGAATTCAGTTGGCCAGCCACAACAATGTTGCAAATTCATGGGTGTCATGAAGTTGAATTTTTGAAGGATGCTGTGGGCGTGTATTGGAGCTGCTATTCCATGGATTGGCCAGATTCAGAAGATGCTACCGACTTGGACCTATCACTTTGGACACATGGGACAGTATCTGCCTCTGCAGCACACATATAATGCTGGCTGTTCCCCTGAGAGCTCACTTGCCTGCACTACATGCTCCTGGACGACATCTGCCACTACACTGCTGCTGTCTCTGCATCCTCTGGCTGCTGCAATGGCACGTACTGTGGAGAGAGCCCCAGCCTTCACCCATGAGGAGAACCAGGCCCTGCTGGACAGCCTCCTTCCACAGTACAGCAAGCTGTATGGGACACCAGGGGAGCAGGTGAGTGTGCTGTCCACTGCCTCACTAATTGTGCATGTTGCCTGACTAGCAGGATTTACAGTGTGCACACCACTGGCTAGCATGCCCACTGAGTAGTTCGCACCCCCCAAAGTGTGTAGTCACTTGCACTGAACAGGTACAGTGGAGTGACAGTGCATTCAAACAAGGTTCACTACCCATGCAATGATACCATGTAGTAACTGCTGGCAAACTGTCCATAGCCCTCGTTGCACTGCCTGTGTACATCATATGCCCCTGTGATTGAGACATGTATTTCCAACTGTGTGATGCACGGATATGTTGCATGTGTAGTAATGGCCTTTTCACTTTCTCATCCTCACAGGTTGATGCCCATCGGAAGCAGAACATCTGGCTGGACATCGTCCGGGCAGTCCGATCCGTGGGGGTCTACAAGCGCCGGATCCGCAACTGCCAGAAGAGGTGGCAGGACCTTCGTGGCTGGACCCGGAGGATCGCAAGGGTCCAGCTGAAGCTGTCGCCTCCTCGCAGGAGGGGCGGACACCGGACCCTGACCCCCACATGCTCCAGATCCTGCCGGTGGTGTTCCCGGAGCTGGATGGGCAGCTGAAGGGCAGACAGCAGCAAGGAGGGGGTGAGTCTAAGACTGCACTGTGAACTCTGTCTAACATGCTATGTGCCCTCCTCTGGCCTGGTTAAACTTCCCCAGTACATCAGTCTTGTTGTCCAGTACCCATGTCCCTCTATTGTAACCTGGCCACTACCCATCTGATGCGCCAGTGTGCTCCTTACGCTCAGGATAATTGTGTCACTTGGGTACAGGGTCCTAGCATTTTGCTTTGCTCAAGGTGGTGACAGATTTTGTTCCCGTGACATTGTGTTTGCCTTCATGGGTGGGTCAGTTGCTCACACAATGCCTGAGTCGTGCTATGTAGTCTGGGTGTAACTTTGATATGTGATCCACTTGCACATCTAATTCACCACATGTCCCTGGGGTATTTGCCACACCCCCATTCTGCGGGTGGGTAAATTGTCTGGGCCTCAGGAGTATGTATGTCAAGTGTGTCACACATGCTTAGCCACCTGCCCACTGACCAGGGCTCATCCCTCTTGCAGGTGGAGCCGGACAGTCATGCCTACTACAGGGCATACAATACACTCTGTACTCCCACTCCCGTGTATCATCTGACATGCTGTGCTCAGTGAAATGTTGCCTCAGGTGTCTGCCTCTGTGTTGTTGTGCTGTGACTACGTTGTCGTGACTCCTGTGATGTCCTTCGGTTAGGGGTCAGCATGCCATCTGCTATTGGACCATGTGAGACAAGACTTCTGTGACTCATAGGTGTTTGATCACTTGACTGTGCAGACAGGTGTATGAGACTGTGACTTTCAGGCAGCTGTTCATCATTCACAGCACACTGTGAGGTGCTCTGGTTCAGGGAGTAGGGTTTCATGTCTCCCATTTGTCCAAATGGTGTGCAGTGTACAAATACTGGTTCAGAGGATGTGGTTAGTGGGGGATGAACATGTGCACTTGTCAGTTACATTACTTGCCTTCCCCATGTCCTAGGATAGTGACACAGTGCAGACTGTTGTTTGCTGGCTAACATGGCCATGTGACTTGAGACAGTGATGTATGACTTTGCAGGCATGCCTGTGTCATGGCATTAAACTTCCTAAGGGTGATCCTGCAGGGTGGTGACATGTGCAACAGGCACCCCATTGTGGCATTGACTATCCGGACATGGGTGCTTCATGGGGTCTGGTGCTGGTATGCATCACATGCATTTCTGTTTAGGCTCAGGCCGTCCATTTATCCAGACACCTGCACTGACTCAGTGGCAAGTGATGTGAGGTGGGCATGTTCACATACTTCACCGTGTTCTCAGCAATGTCCAACTACTGTGTAGGTGGTGCATGTGTCCACACTGGGGTCTTACCATCAGACGGGCACCAGACAGATGGGTGCAAGGGCAGGAGGGGTGTCTGTTCCATGGCTGACCATCAGACTGACAATTGGCTTCTCCTAATCTGTGTGATGACTTTTGGCAATGTTCTACTAGTGATGCCAGGGCTTGCTCTGTGATGTGCTGTACTTACTGTGGTGTGTGCGGTCAGTGCAGGTGACTGATGTTTGTCTGTTTCCCTAATTGTTTGCAGATACATCCACAGCCACAGGAGGGGACAGCTCCACGGACCAGGAGGAGCAGCGGAGCCAGACTGGGTCAGCGTCCGACGAGTGGTCAGAGGGACCCAGTGGCACGGAGGGCGAGGGGAGCCACACCGAGGAGTCCTCAGCACCATCCACCTCAGCTGAGGACCACAGCAGCTCGGAGGATGACTCCCTTGTGGGGGCGGGTGTCAGCAGCCACCACACCCCAGCTACTCTGTCTGATCCCGCCACCACCACCACCACCACCGCCCTCCCATTGGCTCCCATTCCTGAGGTCCGTGGAGGCTCCCGTGCTCGGGAGCGTGTCTCCTTCAAGCCAGGCACCGCACCCCCTGCCCCTGTGTCCCCTGCTGCCCTGAGTGAGGAGTCTGTGTACCTCCTTCGGCAGCTCCATGTAGGGCAGACAGCAATGCTGACTGTCCTCCATGCACACACCACACTGTTGACACAGCTGGTGTCGTTCATGGAGGGCATCTCAACGGGTATGTCTGCCCTACAGAGGAGCAATAGGTCCATGGACTCCTCCCTGACGGCAGCAGTGTCCCTCCTCCAACAGTCCCTCACCCCTCCCACCTCTGCCCCATCCACACTTCCTACCACCCTACCTGTCCAAAGCACATGCACACCTGCACAATCACACCAACACACAGACACGAGCAGCACCCACCCACCCAAAACCAAGGCAAGACGTGCACACAAGCATCCTCAGGGGACTGATTCCACACACACAGGGGATGGGGAACTGACACACACACAGGCAACCACAGTCACTCCGCAATCCTCAAGATCCTCTCCCTCCAAGACCCCTTCCCTTGCCTCACCTGCAACCCCACATACACAGCAGCTCTTCCTCTCTGACCTCGGCCTCTTCCCCTCCAATACCGCTGATCCAGCATACCGGGGGAAGAGGAAGTCCACACACAGAGAGGAGAGTGCCCCTCGCCCCCGGACACCCTCCCCCAGGCGCAGGCAGAGTGAGCCCCCCACCCGCAAGTCCCCCCGGACCCAGAACAGCAAGACCCCGCCACCGCCCTGCAAGTCACCCACCCAGTCTCTCACCTCCATCCCCCAGGCCACCACTCCACAGGTTCCACCGCCACACCCTGCCCCAGGTTCCCCCACACACCGATACCGCATCCCCAAAGTGCTCAGGCCCTCCCCCTGCCACTTGCTCTTCCACCCCCAAACCAGACGCTCTGCCTGTATGTGCCACTGGTGTGGAGACCGTGTCCCCCCTCTGTCCTGCCCAGCTCTTCTGCCCCCCTTCCACTCCCTTGGAGTCATGCACTGCGGTGGAGTCCACAACAACCCCATCTGACTCGGGCACTGCATTGGGGACCCAGCCCACTCCATCTGCCCAGCCCACTGCAGTGGTTGCAGCACCAACACCATCGGACTTGAGCCCTGCGGTGGTGCCGGCCCCCCTGAGTCAGACACCTCCACTGCAGTTGCCGGTGACACTCCTGCACCCACCTCACCTTCCCTGCCTCCTTCTGGCATCCCCTGATCCTGTCCCTGCGGTGCCTGGCCTGCCCCTCGTATGCCCCTCCAAGGGGGATGTCCCCTGTTGGTACCTGTGCAGGCAAGCAAGTTGTGACGAGTAGTCACACATCACCCTGTTGGGACTGTATATTTGGACTGGACATTTGCCGTTGTTAATTTTGGACTTTTGATTTGAGTTGCACACTTGCTGAATAAAGCCTCTTTTTGTTTACTTGTGGTTAATCTTTGGTGGTACATGATGTAGATGTGTAGTATCATGCATTTGCTGTTGTAATTGTGTTCAGATCAGGTAAATGAAGTTTTGCTGTGATGGGCTCCATGTGGCCCATGGGATATGTGTCCTAATCTAGTCTGGATCTATAGCATCCCTTGCTGCAGTCTGAGGGTGTAATGTTCAGCATTTGACACAGGGATGTACGTTTAGCATTTGTATATTACCATCTTTGTCCTACACTGTTGCACATCTGTTGGGCTTACCACTGTCCAATGTTCCTAGTACCCTGACTGTGTGCCCGTCTCCACTGGACATGCAGTTTTGCACATCAATTTTGGAGGACTCATCTGTGTATACAGTACAACTGGATTGCCACGTGTTTTGGGTGTATGCAGATGACTGACGTGACACTCCCGTACCCAGGCTGATGTGAGCAGAGGCTTCTGTGTGTTGTAGTTGTTGACTCACTGACGGAGTGTCCTGCTGATATGTTTGAGTCGTGCACAGACAAGGTTTGGCACAGCGGAGCTTCCACAGGAGTGGAGTGCCCTCATGGCTGTGTGTAATCTGGTGACATTGCGTGTGCCCGTGTTGTGTGTTGTGTGAGCATGTCTGTGCATGTTCCCTTCCCTTTTCCTACACAGGCTGTGTCCCTAGAGATGTTCCTGTTTCTGATGGTTGCAGAGTTGGTATGTGTTCATCCAGCATCTTGGACCTGGTTTCTCCGTGATGTGGTTGCATGGCAAACTGATGTTCATGAGGTTGTCATCCCAGGTTGTCTTTCTTGTCAGGGCTGGGGATGTGGGCAAACGCAGATGGGACACATTCAGGATTCCCCTTGGCACTTGTTGTTTACACAAGTAATGTGATTTTGAGTTTGTGTTAGCTTTCAGTGATTGTGACGCGTTGTGTGTGTGACTGCTGCCACTCCTCAGGGTCAGAGCTGCAATGTCGGAAGTTGTGTACGTGTGTTCTTTGTGTCTCACCTTGGCTTCTTCGTTGGTGTGTGACTATGGCCAGGATCCCATTGTTTGTGGTGGATTTCACATCATGCGCAGTACATGCAGGCGTACTGTGCAGTGTGTCATGCATAGACGAGTCATGTTGAGTGGGCATGTGTGATGGGTTTCTGCACCTTAGTTCCCCCCACCACCCCTGGGATTGTCATGGGTGCATGTGCAATGTCACCAGTCCATGTGAGCTTCACTGCTGCACATTGTTGCAGATGAGGGTGTGTGGTGTTGAGTGTGCACATGTGAGTTGTTGCACGGCTAGACCACTACCTCCATATTGGCCTTGGCTGGCAGGCCCTGCTGATTGATTGGAGCTTGTGTAGGTGTGATGGTAGTTTGTAGCTGAGGACACATGGCTGTGGTTCACAGTGTGATCAACATCTACCTTTGTCATCACAGTGGAATTGTCATGCAGGCTAGTGTCTGCACAATGTGGGGTCCCTGGGGGTAGTGCTGTGGTGGGTGTGTCTCTTGCTGTGTTAGTTGCTGTTCCTACAAGCTTGTGTGACATGTGTAATTTGGGCTCCCTCTCATCTGACAATGCCAGATTTCCCACATAGGGGAATCCAATCCATGAGTTACTTGTGTGTGGCACTGTATACACATCTGTGTAATTGGGATTCAGGCCTCCTCATGTGTTGTGTGGTTGCCTGGGGACACTGGCACACACCCCCATCACCTGTTGTCTATGATAGGATGTGTGAGTCTGCCTGTTTGTGTCAGTGCATTTGCATCACTGCATTGGCATTTCTGTAATGTGCCATTGGCTGTATGTGGTTTGGTGATTTTCCCCTGCTCTCCCTGGTACTCCTGGGTCATCAGTCAGCACAATGATCATGGTTTGTATGTCCCATTGCTGCCATGGTATGGTATTTGCTCACCTGACATCCACAGTCTCCACAGATTATGTACATTTGTGTGTCCATAGGTGCAGATATGTGGGTCAGCATCATGATGGTCACTTCTGTCATTGTGGAATCGGCTGATTGTTGGCAATGTGGTCCCCCATGTGTGATGTTTGTATGCACATGGACATAAAGCGATGTTTCTGTGACACTGCACTGTTAGCCTCCCCCAATATATGTTGCAATGGGACACAAGCAGTACTATGCCACAGATGTTTTGGTTGTTGTGTGACCAGGATTCATCCATTCAGTTTGTCTTTGGCAGCTTTTACCATGCCTACACTTACCTTATGATCACCGTGGTGATGGGCCTTTAGGCACCATTGCCACACTGATCAAAAGGTCCATCAGCCTTGGACCCCACACTTACCTTTTGGTGACTGTGGTGATGGGCCTTTAGGCACCATTGCCACACTGATCAAAAGGTCCATCAGCCTTGGACCCCACACTTACCTTTTGGTGACTGTGGTGATGGGCCTTTAGGCACCATTGCCACACTGATCAAAAGGTCCATCAGCCTTGGACCCCACACTTACCTTTTGGTGACTGTGGTGATGGGCCTTTAGGCACCATTGCCACACTGATCAAAAGGTCCATCAGCCTTGGACCCCACACTTACCTTTTGGTGACTGTGGTGATGGGCCTTTAGGCACCATTGCCACACTGATCAAATGTCCATCAGCCTTGGACCCCACACTTACCTTTTGGTGACTGTGGTGATGGGCCTTTAGGCACCATTGCCACACTGATCAAAAGGTCCATCAGCCTTGGACCCCACACTTACCTTTTGGTGACGGGGCTTTAGGCCCCATTGCCACAGTGGCCATGGTCGGCTTGTATTGTGGAGGCCACACACTTTTATGTGTGACACATGTGTTAGTGGGTCACATTGTATGTTCATTGTCATGTTTAGTGTTGTAGGCATTTGACATGGACTACACACGCTTGTCATGTTGTTTGGGTGGATGTAATTTTCTGTTCTTCCTTATGTGGGAGTATGCTGGTTGTGTCATGCATTACCCGTCCTATGAGTAGGGTTGGTGGTAGTGATAGGCATCCAGCCCCCATGAGTAGGGGGTGGTAGTGATAGGCATCCAGCCCCCCTGAGTAGGGGTGGTAGTAGTGATGGGCATCCAGCACCCCTGAGTAGGGCTGGTGGTAGTGATAGGCATCCAGCCCCCCATGGGTGGGGATGGTAGTAGTGGCAGCCATCCAGCCCCCCATGAGTAGGGGGTGTGATAGTGATAGGCTTCCAGCCCCCCATGAGTAGGGGTGGTAGTAGTGATGGGCATCCAGCACCCCTGAGTAGGGGTGGTGGTAGTGATAGGCATCCAGCCCCCCATGGGTGGGGATGGTAGTAGTGATAGGCATCCAGCCCCCCCCTGAGTAGGGGTGGTAGTAGTGATGGGCATCCAGCACCCCTGAGTAGGGGTGGTGGTAGTGATAGGCATCCAGCCCCCCATGGGTGGGGATGGTAGTAGTGGCAGCCATCCAGCCCCCCATGAGTAGGGGGGGTGGTAGTGATAGGCATCCAGCCCCCCATGAGTAGGGGGGGTGGTAGTGATAGGCATCCAGCCCCCCATGAGTAGGGGGGTGGTAGTGATAGGCATCCAGCCCCCCATGAGTAGGGGGGGTGGTAGTGATAGGCATCCAGCCCCCCATGAGTAGGGGTGGTAGTAGTGATGGGCATCCAGCACCCCTGAGTAGGGGTGGTGGTAGTGATAGGCATCCAGCCCCCCTGAGTAGGGGTGGTAGTAGTGATAGGCATCCAGCACCCCTGAGTAGGGGTGGTGGTAGTGATAGGCATCCAGCCCCCATGGGTGGGGATGGTAGTAGTGGCAGCCATCCAGCCCCCATGAGTAGGGGTGGTTGTAGTGATGGGCATCCAGCACCCCTGAGTAGGGGTGGTGGTAGTGATAGGCATCCAGCCCCCATGGGTGGGGATGGTAGTAGTGGCAGCCATCCAGCCCCCATGAGTAGGGGGGTGGTAGTGATAGGCATCCAGCCCCCATGAGTAGGGGGGTGGTAGTGATAGGCATCCAGCCCCCCATGAGTAGGGGTGGTAGTAGTGATGGGCATCCAGCACCCCTGAGTAGGGGTGGTGGTAGTGATAGGCATCCAGCCCCCATGGGTGGGGATGGTAGTAGTGGCAGCCATCCAGCCCCCATGAGTAGGGGGTGGTAGTGATAGGCATCAAGCCCCCCATGAGTAGGGGGTGGTAGTGATAGGCATACAGCCCCCCATGAGTAGGGGTGGTAGTAGTGATGGGCATCCAGCACCCCTGAGTAGGGGTGGTGGTAGTGATAGGCATCCAGCCCCCCCTGAGTAGGGGTGGTAGTAGTGATGGGCATCCAGCACCCCTGAGTAGGGGTGTTGGTAGTGATAGGCATCCAGCCCCCCATGGGTGGGGATGGTAGTAGTGGCAGCCATCCAGCCCCCCATGAGTAGGGGTGGTAGTAGTGATGGGCATCCAGCACCCCTGAGTAGGGGTGGTGGTAGTGATAGGCATCCAGCCCCCATGGGTGGGGATGGTAGTAGTGGCAGCCATCCAGCCCCCCATGAGTAGGGGGGTGGTAGTGATAGGCATCCAGCCCCCCATGAGTAGGGGGTGGTAGTGATAGGCATCCAGCCCCCATGAGTAGGGGTGGTAGTAGTGATGGGCATCCAGCACCCCTGAGTAGGGGTGGTGGTAGTGATAGGCATCCAGCCCCCCTGAGTAGGGGTGGTAGTAGTGATGGGCATCCAGCACCCCTGAGTAGGGGTGGTAGTAGTGATGGGCATCCAGCACCCCTGAGTAGGGGTGGTGGTGGTGGCAGGAATCCAGGCCCCTATGGGTGTGTATGGCATTGGTGATGCCCATCCCACCCCTATGATTGTGCAGTTGCTAGTGTACGTCATTTGTGCATCCCTATGTGTGTGTGACATATTTTAGGTACGTGTAGTTAGTTTGTATTGTTGGTGTTAGACTTACCGTCTGCGCCGTACGCGTCCGAATTGGTCCCGGTAATAGATGTAGAGTATTGGTAGGACCTGCGCGATGGGATTCATGGTTGGTTCGTCTCATTCGGGTTTCGCGTGTCTTCGACTCGTACTCGTCGCTGGCTTGTTCGTCTCGTAGCCGTGGATCGTTTAGTGACGCGAAACGGAGCTTATGTGCGGCTCTCCCGGATGCTGAAACGTGCCGGACGTAGCGACGGGTTTGGCGCGTACGGAAGACGCATCATACTAGTCCGGCCAGAAGGTGCTGTGTATTTGGTTCCGTGCGACTCGATTCGGCGATTACGGATCCGGCTCGGGCGGAGAAAAGGAGCTGGATTGGGTAAGTTCGGCTCGTTCGTAATCTGGGCTGTTATGCGCATCGTACTTGTTCGTTCGGTAGAGTGTTCGAGTCGGTCGGGAGACACGCGTTCGGCTGGTAGTTTTTCCGGACGAATACTGTTGGGTGCGCTTCCGGCCCGAATCGGAATCGGCCCCACAATGCTCTCTTTTGTGGTAATGTGGGCGAGCAGTTTAGGCTTATCAGAGGGTAGTGCTAAGCATTTGTTGTACTCACAGAGGTAATAAATGAGACACACACTCAAGAATAAATCCAAGACAAATTTAGAAAAATAGCACGTATTTTTATATAAATTTTGATACCAAGAACTTCGTTATCAAGGAAGTACTTTTTTAGATATTGATTTTTACAGGTAAGTAAAATGTTCACTTAAACGCGTCTTTATGCAGCAATGCTTTCCTATGGGAAAAAAGGCATATGTTGGATACAGTTATTTACGGTCGGTTTCTAGGGGTCTCCTTCGGGACTTGGGGTTATAGGGGGCCAAGGTGCAAAGCAGTTACTTGTTACCTGCTCTGTGGCGTCCGGGAGCAGAGGTGCTGGTCGGGTTGGTTGCTTTGCATGCTATGAGAAGAAGGGGGGCCTCCTAGAAACAGGCTGCAAAGGGAGATTTGGAGACAAGTCCGGGAGCTCCCAACTGGGTGCTTGGGTCACAAGGATCCTGGGAGCAAGAAGGCACAGTCAATTCTTGGGTACCTGGGCCGGGGCGCTTGGGTGCAGAGTAGATAGGTCGGCTGGGGCTTGGTGCCTTAAAGGCCCTCACGGTTGTCGGTCTCGCTGGTTGATGGTGCAAGATCAGGACAGCTCAGCCACTCTGGAAGTGAGTCTTTGTGGTGCTGATGTTCCTTGATGGCTGCTCGGTCTTGGTGCAGTGGGTGTCTGGACATGACTCACACAGGCTTCAGTTGCTGAAGGGGTTCCGGTACCCCTGGTATTGGTGCTGTGTGGCTTTGTTCAGTCCTGGTGTCCCCTCACTCGGTGGGGGAAGGGGCAGATCTGACCTTCTGGGGCACAGGTACCTCTTTATGGGTGACTGCTGTGTCGGCCTGGCAGGGGAGCTGCAACACGATGAACCAGACTCAGCTTCTTCAGTGCCTGTGGACTGCACGGCAGTAGCTCCTCTAATCCAAGGGAGATTGCTGCCAATGTGCGAAGGGCTGGCAGTTTCACAGGGTTCTTGGTAGATGCTCAGCTGCAGGATGAGTTACTTGGTCATCACTGTTGAAAATGGTGCAGGCCGGCAGGGTTTAGTGCCAAAAGACCACAGCAAGACTTCAGTTCTCGTTTTCTTGCAGCTCTTCTTTGTCCTCTTCTGGATCCTAACTTTGTGAGTTGTGTTTTTTCACCTGGCATCCACACAGTCACCCCATTCAATTTAACATGCATATTTAGGTTCCAGGTGAGCTCATTTATTGCCGGGATGTCCACCTTTACACCTATTTCAAGAATACATCTCTTTTCCTGAAATGACAGCGTAGGGTGGGTAATGCATCATTGATATTTCTGCCATGTTTTGTAGTTACTAGGATTGGTAAGTCAGCCACTGGATGAATTTAGATACTGATAAAGCTAAGATCATAGTGGATAGTGGAAATTGTAGTGGCAGATGCACTGGTGCCCCTTGAGGCCATGAAATCAGAGTCAGCCCCAAGCTCCTCCTTTATGTGATGAACCTGGGCTTTATTCTTAAGGTTTAAGCTTAATGCTGAGCTCTGCTTCTTCCATCTCAAAGTGCCCTACACGATTTCTCTATGTGTTATGTGGAATGCCAAGATTTCTTTATACTGTAGTAACATGAATCCCATTATTCACCGCTAACTAAAGCACTGAGGTCATATATTAACTACAGATTTGTGGTTTATATATGTCAAATAACAATACATACATCAATATACTTCTATGTAAAACCAATCAGTCTGGGCACACCCTTGTCACAGGGTTCTTTATAGCATTCTGTTCCCCAGGATGAGTGTCAGAGGTAATAGATTATTTAGTGGAACAAAAGGCTCCAGGTTATACGGGGACAAGGCTCACCTCAGAGAGCACCTACCACAGGACTGGACTGATTGGTCTCACAGTGGTAAGTCTAGGAAAGTCACCTGATCTGCAGATCCAATATAGCCTAGTACCAAGTCATAGTTCCCTTTTTTAGGTCTTGCGCCTAGCATTGCAGTGCGCAGCACTGCTCGCGCAGCGCGAGACCTCTAGAAAGGGCTTCTGAAAACGACCCACACGCTCGTGCGTGTGATTTTGCTTTCGGAAGCCCACATTGGCTGGAGCGTACGTTTTTTTTACGTAGTCGGCACGCGATTGGTCAAAGGCGGGCGCATGTCCCGCCTTTGCCGCGCCCATTCCCGACGGTGGCCAGAACGCGCAGAAGCGCGCGTTCGCCTAGTTTTTAAAGCAGCTGTATCGTACTTTCAGTGTTTGTACACCCCCCCTCCCGTGAACGCTGCGCCTTCCACGCGCCTAGCAGCTTTCATGCTCCACTGACACGATAAATCTCTTGTTTCATTCGGCATCCTGCTTTCACTTTAAAAATAGCTGCCGGCCCACTCCTGCGAGTGCTTTGTGGGCGGCATCTATTGTAAAGTGAAAGGAGCATGTCCGGCATGATCCGTATCGTTATCGAGGGGCCCGGACCCTGGGGCTTCAGTCTCATCGGTGGGAAGGACTTTGACCAGCCTCTCACTGTCTCCAGGGTAAGTGCTTCATACACCAGTTTTCTTGGGCGCGTGTGCTCTGCTCCCGGCGTCCATTCTGAAACCTTGGCAGCTATACTCTACTACCTCGTTGCTAAGGTCCAACTGTTCTGCCCGTCCAGCACCTCTGGCCAGATCCCAGAGCGTAGGCAGCTCCCGTCCCCGGAGGAGCGCCAATGTCTGCTGTGCCTCTCCCAGGGCAGCCGGTGCGCTCTCCACGGCACCCCCGCACCTCAGTCTGAGCCCTGCCCTCAGCCATAAGCAGTACCCTGCAGCCATGAGCAAACCACAAGAGAGGACCCAGCCCTCGCCAACAGGCATGAGAGGACCCGCCTCTCAGATAGACCGCTGCAGTGGACCCAGCCCCGCCAGCTCCTGTGCCTGCCTGCCAGGACAGACTACAGCAGAGGACCCAGCCCCGCCAGCTCTTGTGCCCGCTACTCGAGCAGACCGCTGCAGCGGACCCAGCCCTGTTGGCTCCTGTGCGCGCTGCCTCTCCTGGCTTCCCCGGTGCCACCCTCTCAGGGGTGATAGCCCCCGGGCTGGCTATCCATCTGCTGTCGGCGCTCCTGCTCAGCCTCCCCGCTCAACACCAGGGCAGGACCTGCCTACCAGCACCCCCGGGTGAATGAATACAGCCTGCACCCTCCTTCAACCTGGCCGATTCCTTCGTGTCTGTCTTAATGCATCGTTAGCTTTGGCAGGCTGTTCATTTTTCTGTGGTTGTGCATTCCTTTCTTTGCAGTTTTTATTCTCGTGTGACAGAGTAATGTTTATTTTGAACGATAGAAGACTTGTCACTTTCTTGTCTTTCATATTACTTATTCTTCTCGCAGGGACCTACCCTGAGCGCACTCAGTAAGTGTCCCACTCACTGTTACCGGTTGGTGTCTTCAGTTTGAGTAAGTTGAAGGGACGATACCTTCCTCTCTCCTGAGCCAGCTCCACTGAGTAGCCTTGGGCGTTACTCAAAAGTTAGGAAATTTCCTCTTATGTAAAAATTTTGCCCAAATTCTCGGCCGTGGGAGGCTGGTTCTCGCAGAAAAGGTCTCCCTTGAGATACATTTTGCTCAAACCCGTATTCGTCCGTATCTCGTGTGACTTCTTCAAAATCCTTTATTTAATACTCTAAGTACTTCCGGACCATTAGCTGGTCCTTACATTTAAAAAAGTTAAAAATAAATGTGTACGATTTCTAAAAGGAACCATTGTTGCATAGTAGATAATGTTCCCTGGTTCCTTGTTTTATTCTGGTGCCCTTGTGATGATCTGTTCAGAAGCAGAATATATCCAACAGACTGCCAGAGAAAATTCAAATTATGCTTGAGAAAGGTCTCTAGTGGGTCATTTCTTCAGGTGGAGATGCAGCCTGCAAAGTATCTCGAAGAGTTAAACGCTCGCTGCTGACATACGCTCTGACCTGCAGGTGATTGCTGTAAATCCTCAGAAGGCCACCTCCGCTACAAATCCTTCTCAGCTCGGTAAATTGTGTATCATTCATTTGGATAACACTTGTTATACAGTGTCTAGAAACAACAAAACTTTTATATGAAAATACTATATTAAAAACCATTTTTTTTGGTCAGAATTACTCTTACGTACGTAGCACTTCGTTGTCAGGTGTGGTGCCAGAAATGTAAGTCCCTTTGGTCGTACGGGTGACTCAATAGCTAGCTCAACAGTTTTAGAGGCACACAAGAGGGTGGGAAGGGGGGACGGGAGGTTCAAGCATGCTGAAGCTTAAAGTTTAACCTTTGCCATTAGACGTACAGACTACAATTCCCAGCATGCTTGGTGCTGCTGTGTAGATGCACAGTCAGCCACCCCACAACACACCGGTGCCAGTAAGGAAGGAGTGACCGGGGGCGCTGCAGCCTGCCGTATTCCGTCATCTGCTCTGACTGTCTGTAGGTGAGCCCGCAACAATGTGCTTAGTCAACACACCACATATTTATTGCACAGGCTATGGGGAGTTTGGGAGGTTTTTCTGTAGAGATGTACATTGTAGGGCACAGTGCTTCTGGCTTGGCTATGGTACAGAGGTCACAGGCTTACAAATAAATTGCAGTAATGCATATTGAAGGTATTGTTATTTACAATGCCACTAGCATTATTAAAGTTTGAGCTATTGGTGTTGCATTATTTAGCAATGCCAATAGCTCAAAGTTTAATAATGCGAGACCTATTGCATTGCAAATGCTTTTTTATATTTAGCGATTGTAGCCTATCTTGACCTGGTATAGGCCAAATGTAGACTAGAGTAAAGGCCGAGGGTGCTGCCCAGGGTATTAGCTGTGTCATTTAATCCATCAAAGTTGACCCAGAGCGCACAACTGGAGCTTCTGATTGGCCTCAGTGAAGTGTTGAAGGGGCAGATGTCAGTACATTTTCTAATTCCTGTGATCCCGTCAACTTGCCTGGCACTGTTAAGGAGTTGGAAGACCTCCTTTCTGTTTGGGGAATGGGCCATTAATGCTCCTACCACTGGAGTTGTATGATACCATGGCCTGCCAACACTCATTGGTTCATGTACTGTATTTGGCGCTGCTCAGACTACACTGGTGGCCAGCTGAGCAGTGGCACTACTGACAAGAGAGACCCCCTATTTCACACCATGAGTGGATTTCCTTATGACCTGGTCGCTGAAGTTGAAGAGAATCATGAGTGTTACCAGATGTAGATACCAACTGCCACAGCTCCCTTAGCCTCACTGCTGCTTTCCCTCGAAATAAAAAAAAATCATGCAGAGACTTTCAGAGTTGTGACTGCATCTTCCTGCAAAGTGGAAGACGGCCCAGCATATGTCAGCCATACGAGCACTTCCAGCTTTGCTGTATCCTTCCGTTGCTTGGAATGAGACTACAGGCGATGGAGGACCACACAGTGGAGGCGCTCCCATAATTTGCAATGCATGGGAAGAGAGCATATCACAGTTTTTCAGTCAAGCTCCCAAAATGTGTGTCCATTTTGGAAATTTCCTAAATTGTGTCTTAACACGGCACCCTTTTGGATTGTATTTAAGGTGTGCTGGGAAACTCAACAATTGCAGGGACATTTTGTGAGTTCTATGATGTTTCCACCCAGGATATCTCTGATAGTGAGGCTTTCGCATGAAGTTCAAAGTTTGTCTGAAATTGCATATTTGCACCAAACCTACTTGCTGTGGAATCATTCAGTAAAGATATACACACAAATGTATTATAAGCTTTCGAGAAGTGACTATCAAACCTATGCTTGGAAACAGTATTTTAGGGAGAACAAGAGATGTATTTAGTGTGATTTGGAAACATTTTACAAATGTTCTTAGGTTCGGAGTACTTCCTAGGTTATATCCGTTAAAGGCAGATTGCCACAATCCACTGAAGATTAGAAAATCAGGGAGGTTAGAGTTCATCAAGATTAATTGTAAACATGTGAAATTGTTACTTTAATCGCTGCAATGCAGCTCTTCAAACATATCTCTGAGAAAGGTACTGAAAATATGTTGATCATAATACTCATCATGGGCTAGCTCATAAAGATCAATGGGGTCTCGCCCAACTATGTGTCAGTGGCAGCCAGTAAGGTACGGGGGTGATGGGGCGGAGGGGAAGGGGTTTGAATTAAAAAAAACCCAGTCACTTACATGATCTCGCCGCGTCTCTCCCGCTTCCGGGAAGCACCCAGGCTCCTCACAGCCAATCACAATGCTGCAAAGCAGCGTTGTGATTGGTAGGCACCCAGGCTCCCCTGAGCCAATCACAACTGTGCTTGGCCTGAGCGCCGTGGTTTGGCGCTCAGACAGGGAATGGGGGCCTGGGCATGTTGTCCATGCAGGCTGTAATGCAGCCTGCATGGAGAACATGCGAAGTGCGAATGACAGTTTGGCCGGCCCGAGAGGGACAGTCAAACAGTCATGCATACTTTACAGAGTGCACAACCACTCCTCCTCCCTGACGTCAGGGGAGCCAAGCCCCACCCCAGCCTGTCAATACGAAAAGTAAAATGATAATAACTTCAGTTTTTATCATTTTATTTTTTCGTTTACACTGCTCCGTAAGCAGTGGAGCGACGCTCCTTGCCTTAGTGGAGGAGCTGGCACTACTATGTTAATAAATGTGTGATGGGAAAATCTGCAACGTCCGTGATAATGAGCACTTGCCATCTCTTCTTCCACATAAACTGTGTACAAAACACATATTTCCATGCATTCCCGATAGACATAAAGACCACTAATTATCGGTGTCCACTTCAAAGTCTGAAATGGACAGTGGTGGGGGCAGAAGAGTTATTTCTGGCCCGACCAGATCTATCATTGTCTGAGGTGGTGCATTACAGTGACTTAACACAAGGCCCTGCGGTCCCTGTGGTATGGGACCCCCAAGGGGTCCCCAACCCTTCAGGGAGGCTCCATTCATCCCAAGGACAATAAATATCTGCGAGGTAATGGAAACTCTGTGGCCCCCATCAAATTCTGCAGGGGGGTAAGTAATTCATGTTATGTTATATGGATTTGTATAGCGCACCATGAGGTTATCCAGGTGCTTGCATTATATTACTGGTGCACTACAACTCCCCCTCCCTTACCACAGTGTAACAGAATTAAAGACTCGTGATGGGCAGTTTCACTAATGGAGTAATGAAGGGTATGTGGACTACGGGATTTCTACGGATGGAGAGGTGGGGTTATTGTTAGGTGGTGACTGGGGAGTGGAAAGTGTCTGTGGTTGGGTGAGAGTCTGTAATGAATGAATGGTCAGTCACTACCACAGTGAGTAATATTTACCCACACTTTTGATGTTCTGCCTCACGGAATTTCTGACGCAGGAAGTGAAGATTGGCAAAAATGGCAGACAGACCTTACCAATTTTTGTCAGTTTTTAGAATTTGAGTAATAAAGTCCCTTAGAGTTCAATGTACTACACAGCTTTCTTGGGGTTTCACTAGCTGTGTCTGGCATTTTACCACCCAGTCATGTCTTAAATGAGATGAACAGAATTCTTATTTTAAAAGTGATGATATAGATGAATTGGTGTTACAAAAAAGCTTCTCTAAAACACCTTTATATCAAATCCTTACTTTAACCCTTCAAGGTAAGCTTCAATTTAGCATTAGACATTTTTTTTCTGTTGTTAAATTTAAATAAAGTATGGGAATGCATGAAAATCTGAACTGTCCGCTTTGGGTTACTCCCTGTAAGGATTTATAGAAACGTTTTAAAAAAATGCAGAACAGAACAGCAGATTCTACTTGAGAAAACACAACTAAAGGAATTACACTCTGAAGCACTCCACTGGTTTGTTGTGGAACAGACATTCAGCTTCAAAATTCTGATTGCTGTCCCAGACATTCATGGGTAAGATGAAATATGTCAGTAAATTGCACCCTCGCCGCCACTGCACTGGATTCTCTGCTCCAGCTACATTATTTGATCCACTAGACCCAATACAGATCGAACAGGCACCTAGCAAATCCCTTCTGGTTCAGGGCCCCACCAGAAGAACCCTGTGGACGACAGCACATGAGTCGAGCGAACTATTTTAGCTGGCTGGGCTTCATTTACACATCCATAATATCCAGATTCATGAGTTGAAAAATGAGCAAGACGAAGGCTTTTCTGTGACTGATTGGATTCGTTTGGCACTGCCGGTTTGCTCTCCAAATCTTTGTTTATTGTTTATTGTGTACTGTTGTCCTACCACATGTTACAGTCCCGGTTTCCTGTTTGCTTCTGCTGTTTGTAGTCCAGTAGCATTAGGGCAGGAATTTTATCAGCTGGCTGGCTTTGCATCTCAGCTGTCTGTAAAAGAGTGCAGCAATATTCTTGATTAAATGTCATTACTCTTTGAGAAAAGGGAATATTGACTTTATTTTGAAAGTGTTCTTTTTAAAATTCAGAAGTGGTGTGAAATTACTTTTCAAATAGATTAAACTCTACCATTTCTGATCTGCATGTTTTGCGTGCCTTGAAATTATCATTAATAATGTTATACTTGTTGGATTGTGGCTCCCTGCGGTCCCCCAGGGAGGGAATAAAAACCTTGTCCCGTTGTTACTGAATATTGAGAATCGTTGTTCCTTTAACTTTCCAGTGATTCATTCTTGAGGGGAGAACGTTCTCGATAAATTCTTACAAGGCAGGACAAACTCTGCTATTTTCTCAGATTTTTAAAAAAAAATAGATAGTTGCAACATATGATGAAAAATAGCTGTCTGTTATAGGATATCAAAATAAATGCTTTGTTCTTTTGCCAAGATGGTCAATACAGATTTGTGCTAAGTATTGCCATTTTGTAGCCACTGAAATATTTATGAATCTTGTGAAAAATCAAATGAACCCTCACCTTTGTCAATGATGTAATTTTACGGTCTTGCCTGCACAGCACATGGGCTGTGCTGCAAGACATATTGTTTACAATTCAGTGGCCTTAAAACCCCGCTCATAGCATACCATTAGCTGTTTTCATTGTCACTTTCATTTGCTAGCTTTCAATTGCTTAGCCCCTTTAGGCTTCCCTTCTTTCCTTGTATTAGTTCCTCCATAAAGCATGGGCCAAGAACATGTGCCCTTCCTTATCTTTGTTCTTTCTCATCTTTTTGCACCACACAATTTTTTTTTTATTTTGTAAGTGTTTCAGTACTATTCTTGAATGTGCAATGTGCTTTCCTACTTTTAATGCAGGCTTAAAAGTTCTTATTTATGTTGCATTCACCCTGTCTGCTTTCTCTATTGCCGCTCTAGTTACTTACACCCACACAACTGTACTACTCAACTTCATTCTACACCACTCCACCCAAAATCACTCCACTCTATGGCACTCTACATAATGTCACTCTACTCTACATCACTCCATGCCACTCTACTCTATGCCACTGCAATCTACTGTATGCTACTCCACTTTATTCTACACAACTCCACTCTACGCCACTCCACTTCACTCCACTCTACTGTACACTACTCCACTCTACCCCACTCTACGCCAATCCACACCACTCTATGCTACTCTACTCTACGCCACTCTACTCTATCCCACTCCACTCTACTCTGTCACTCCACTCAACTCCACTCCACACAGTGCCACTCTACGGCACTCTAAGTCACTCCACTCTATACCACCATACTCTATGCCACTCTACTCCACTCTATGCCACTCTGTATCACTTCACTCTACACCACTGCACTCCTCTACACCACTCTACTCTATGGCATTCCACCATTCTCCAGTCTATACCACTGTACTCCATTCTATGCCAGTCTACGCCTCTCTATAGCACTCTACTCCACTCTGTTCTGCCATGCCACACCACTGTACTCCATGCCACACCACTCCACACAGTGCCACTCTACTCTACACCACTCTACGCCAATCTACACCTCTCCACTCTGCTTTATGCCACTTTACTCTGTGCCACTCTACTGTACGTCACTCCACTCTATGCCACTCCACTCTACACAACTCTACTCTGCGACACCCTACTCTGACACTCTTTGCCATTCCATTCCATGCCACTCCACTCCACAGCAGTCCACGCCACTCTACTCCACCCCACTCTATGCCACTCTACTCTACGCCACTCCACACTACCGTATGCCACTCTACTCTATGCCACTCAACTCTAAGCCACCCCAATTCAAACCATCCTATGCCACTCCACTCTACACCACTCCACTCTAATCTATGCCACTCTACTCTACTCCACTCCACTCTGCGCCAATCCACTCTAATGTATGCCACTCCCCTCTACAATATGCCACTCCACGCCACTCTACTCCACACGACTGTTTCTATGCCACTGTACTCTATGCCACTCTGCTCTCATCGCTCAACTCTATGCCACTCTAACATGTGCCACTCCATGCCACTTTACTCTATACCACTCCACTGTATGCCATACCACTCCACACCACTTCATTATATTCAATGCCACTCTACTCTATTCCACGCCACTCTATGCCAATACAATTTACGCCACTCCACTCTACTCTTCTCTATGCCACTCCCCTCTACACTGCACATCACCACTCCACTCTACATGACTCTACTTTATGCCACTCCACACCATTGTACTCTACGCCACTGTACCCTATGCCACTCTTATCTGCGCCATTCCATCCAAGCCACTCTACTCCACACCACTCTACTGTACGCCACCACTCCACTCTACTCCATGCCACTCTACTCTATGCCACTCCACTCTACGCCACTCCATTCTGTGCCACTCCATGTCACTCTACTCTATGCCACACTACACCATTCTACTCTACGCCACTCTACTCTATGCCACTTCATGCCACACCACTCTACTCTACACCATATAAGTCTGATTATACTTGCGGAGACCACTGTAAAAGTGCTTCACATAGGTACAGGTCCACAAAACTACATTTTCTCTAACTTTCTCTGCTCTGATAATCATTTAGCTGTGATTCAAGGCCTGGAAGAGAATTCATAGATCATTTTGCCAAGCTTGTTCAAACAGCATTACAAAATATCATTATTTGATTAAAAGGATCTTCTTAAGAACAATGCCTTCTCCGGGCTTTCCAGTATTTGTTACATAAACATATTGCTCCAAATTTCCATGCACAGAAATCAACCACTGAGAATCATCCAATATGGTATTTAAGAAAATCAAAGAAAACATTAGTGGAGGCTTCGATTGCCTTACTGAAAGGAATCTATCCCGTAGCCTAAGTGACCATATCATGAACAGTTGTGGTTCTCCAGCACAGAGCTGAGCACCTGTTTTTATGTGATTGAGGTGTCTAAAGTTCATGCATATGTAACTCAGAATTCCTCTGAGGTAATGCAATAAATGCTCTCCTTCTGACTTGTGCTGTCTAAAATTCATAAATTAACTTGGAGAAATTCTGAGTTATGTGTAAGAAATGTAAACACTCCAAACACAAAAAAACGGTGGATCAGGTCTATGCTGAGCCAGCACAGTATTCAGGCAAAATACTGAGTCTCAAATATCATGGGACAAAAATATTGTATCGAAAATATCATGAGACGGAATACAGAACGTAAGAATATCACTTTTTAGATACTTTACATCTTATTTATAATAAGGCAGCATATAATATTATTTATTTTTTTCTTTGCTGTTTTGTGCTTTGTTAGTTGTTTTTTTAAAGTTATTTTTGTAAGTTATTATTATTTCAATGTCACATTTTTGTATTTTTTGGTAGTTTTTTATTTTATTTTGAATTTGGTAATGCAGTTAAATATGTTAAAAAAGTTTATCTGAATTTATCTAATGACAGGTTTGGGTTGTAGGGCAACAGGGTGGGACTTTTTCAATATTTATTTTTAAATGTTTGCAAATATTTTTATTTCTAATTTGTTAATTTGATTAATTATTTGTATTATTTTATTTGTAAACTGTTAGCTAATTTTAAGTAAAAAATTTTTTTTTGTAATTTTCATTTGTTTATTTAGATTGTTGCTTTTGTAAATTATTTAACTGATTTTAATTATTTGTGTATTTCATGTTAGTAATATTGTCATTTTAATTATTTCTGTAGAATTATTTATTAAATTAACGAGTTATTATTTTTTTTCAAGTATTATTATTATTTGTTTTTGTGTGTTGGTCTTTTGGGGCAGTAGCTTGGGAGTGTTTTAAGTATGCATATTTTGTAATGTCTTTAATTGGTGAATATGTTTAGGTTTTATTTTTGTATTCTTAATTGTTTATGTGTTAATATTAATTTATAATTAGTTTTAGAACTTTTACAATGTAAAGAGTACTATATTTTTTTTTTATAGATTTGTTAAAATGTATTTTATGTCAATTTAATTTTGGGGGTATTTTTTCAGTTTAGGAGTGGGAATGGCAATTTTAAGCTTTCCAATGTCCAGCACTTTCTCTACTGTTGCTTACATATGAGTGTGACTAGTAAATCTGGCTCCTCCAAAGTCCAGCCCTTTTCCTATTGTTGCTCAGGTTGGAGTGGGAATAGTAAATCTGACCCTAACAATTCCAACAGTTTCACTACTGTTGCCTGCAATTGAATTGGAATTGTAAATCTGACCCCTCCAAAGTCTAACACTTTCCCTGCTGTTGCATGTGTGGAAGCAATGAAAATAGTAAATTTGACTGCTCCTAAGTCCAACCCTTTTCATCATGTTGCTCGGGTTGGAGTGCGCATAGTAAATCTGACACCTCCAAAGTCCAACAGTTTCCCTACTGTTTCTTACATTGGAGTGGGAGTAGTAAATCTGATGTCTCCAAAGTCCAATGATTTCCTTACTGTTACTTGGCTTGAAGTGGGAATAGTAGATCTCAACTGTCCAAAGTCCAGCCCTTTTCCGACTGTTGCTCAGGTTGACATGGAAACAATAAATTTCAAACCTCCAAAGCACAACACTTTTCCTACTGTTGCAAAGGTTGGAGTGGGAATAGTAAATGTGACCCCTTCAAAGTCCAATACTTTTCATACTGTTGCTTAGGTTGGGCTGGTATTAGTAAATCTGACCCCTTCCAAAGTTCAACACTTTTGCCTACGTTGGAGTGGGATTATTAACTCTCCCCCCTCCAAAGTCCAATGCTTCTTGTACTGTTGCTTACAATGTGATGGGAACACACACTTTCCCTACTGTTGTTTATATTGGAGTGGGTATAGTAAATCTGACCTCTCCAAAGTTCAACACTTTTCCTTCTGTTGCTTACTTTGGAGTGGGACTAGTAAATTTGCCCCCTACAGGTCAAATTTTTTTAATGTGAAGTTTTTGTTTTTAATTTTATAAAGATTACATTTTTATCCAGTCAGGCCAGGAAGATCTACTAATTTATTGCCCCTAGGTTACTTCTACCCTCTTGGTCAGCATCCACAAGAGTACAGAGGAGCACGTTATCCGAAGTGGGCAATTAACCAGAATTCCTTACTTTTCACACCCTTGCAGGCCCAAACAACTCCACTATTTTTTAATATCCCAGTGACTAACAGGTTTAGTCCTCTTGAGGCTGTAGACTGACTAATGAAAGTGGTAGTCCCCACACAAGATAGAGATCAATCCTGCATGCATACCACACAGACAAGAGGGACCGCTCAAAGAAGTGACTATTCAACACTAGTTAAGACCATAGTTCAACCTTTAGATGCGGGGAAAAGCAGTTTAGTAGAGGACAAACCGAATTTTGATTTTGAGGACATACCGAATTCAAATAGACCCCTTGCTGTTTTGCTTCCAAGTAATTCAATAAACAAGGATGGAAAACTTTCCCCATTAGCCAGAAAAATGTCCAATTCAAATGCCAACCCAAGCTCAATTCATCACAAAGAGTTCACTTTAGATAGTACAACCATCGACCCTTCTTTATACCCCACCTCAGTGCACATCCCAAGTGTGAAAATATTGTCTTGGAACATAGCAGGATTAACATCTAAATGGAAGAACCCTGAATGGGAACTCTTCATTGAACATCACGAAATCTGTATGTTCCAAGAAACATGGTCTAGGGACGAATTGAGTAGGCAGGGGTATGTGGTCTTTAGTATTCCAGCGATCCATACGGGGAGAGGTAGACCATCAGGAGGATTGTCTACTTGGATTGGAGTTCATCTAGGCTGTGAGGCAAAATTTATTGAAAGCTCCTCTCGGGATATTCTATGTGTCCTTTTAACTTTTCAGACAAAACAAAGCATTTTGCTTATAAATTTATATTCACGCCCGACGTATAGGGGCCAAGAGTCTAGTACTCTAGACCTACTTAATACCTTTCTCTCAACGATCCCAATAAATAGCAGAGTAATTATTGGCGGCGATTTTAACTGCCAATTTGAGCCCCTTGACGGCTTGGTAACAGGTCAACTAGATGAGGAGGACCTATACTGGTGTATTCCTGAATCTAATATTTCACCAGTAAGGGTCTGGACCCCGTTAGCACTCCAAATACAATGTCTAACATTAAAATTTTCCTTAAGAGAATGTAATGGACGTACTACATCGGATAATCCGGGGAATCACACCTTTAATAGAACGGGCCACACCTCAACAATTGATTATATTATGCTAGACTTGCAGTCCAGGCATAAGGTGTTAGACTTTAAAATCTGCCCGCGACACGATAGTGACCATGATGCCCTTATCTTACAAATAGTTATCCCAGGTAATACGAAGGCACAGGTTAAACCCTCATTATCAGCCCAAAGTATGATCCTGACCAATGGAGGGAGAAGAATACGTTGGGCCAAAATCTCCAAATCGCAAGACAAATTAGTCAATCTCTACCATCAAATAGTCCCTCACCTCCTAACCATGTCCCAACTAATTGAGAGTACTGGAGCCCCCAATACACTTTCAAAGATCTCACAAAATCATCAAGATCTGGTTGACATTATGGCCACTTTTTTTTACCAAAATAAAATACAGAGAGTGCCCAAAAAGACCAAGTATAAATGGTTCAATGCCAACTGCCGAGCTGCTAAAACTGACTTAATCTTAGCCATTAAAAGTAGCGATAAAATAAAAACGAAAGAATCTAGAGCAGTATATAAATGCGCCACAGTTAAAGCAAAACAGCACTGGGTTGCTCAAAAATGGGAAGATCTCAGAAATGCATTAATTTCACATGATCTGAGGTCCTTCTGGAACATCGTAAATACTGACTCCCAGGCTGGTAGAACGGCCATTGAACCCAACTTAGATGAAGGTGTTTGGAGGGCTCATTTTGAAATCTTGTATAGAAGGGACAAGGAAGGGGATGATAGTATGGCACGAGCTGTGCCGCACCCGGGTCTAAACCAGGATGATGTTCCCCCAATTACGGTAAGAGAAGCCACCGACGCCCTAGGGAAAATCCTACCTGCAAAAGCGGCTGGTTTGGATAGGATCCCTGGCGATCTTTACCGATCTGAACTAACCATCTGGGCCCCTTATTTGGCTACTTTGTTTAATGCCATATTACAAGGCATGGCAATTCCCACTACTTGGGCGGGAGCCGAAATCATACCGATCTATAAAAAGGGCTCCCCGCTCCAGCCTGCTAACTATCGCCCGATCAGTCTTATAACGTTGGTCAGAAAATCTTCGCCCGAGTTTTATTGGGGCGTTTACAATCCTGGATAGAGGATCACAATATTTTAACCCCCCTCCAAGCCGGGTTTAGAGCTAGGACATCTACGATCGACCAATTATTTAGACTGCAGACGATATATTGGAAATTTGTTACCATCAAGGGGGTAGCCTTTATCTTATATTCGTAGATTTAAAATCTGCCTTTGATTTGGTTCCAAGGGAGAAATTATGGGCAATCTTAAGAGATATGGGAGTGCCAGAATACCTGTGCGTGCAGTTAAAACGTCTCCATGAGGGTAATTACGCTTGTATTAGATATGGAAAGTGCGGTGAACTTTCAGCCCCTTTGCCCGTGGAGAGGGGGTTCGCCAGGGCTGTGTCCTGGCTCCCACACTTTTCTCCCTCTACATTAATGGCCTAATTGACTTTCTGAGTGCCGGAAAGAACATAGACGCCCCCAGGTTGGCGCAGCGCAAGATCCCGGCCCTGATGTTTGCAGATGATACGCTTCTCCTCGCAAAATCACCGATGGGAATTCAGAGGACTCTTGACAACTTTAGCGACTTCTGCAAACAGCGGGGCCTGGAAATTAACCTGCAAAAATCTAAGTACATGGCCTTTAATGTAGGTAACACCACTCGCCCCAACCCTTGCTTGGACGGCAGACCCCTTGAAAGAGTAACCACCTTTGATTATTTGGGACTGACGTTGACTGAGAAAATGGATTGGGGTGCACAAATAAATAAAGCAGGGCTGAAACTTACCCAAAAAGTGGGGGGTATTTTAAAATTATATAGGAGTTGTCCCGAAAAAACATTAAGCCCAGTGATGGAAATTTACAAGGCTCAGGCCAGGTCTGCTGCCCTCTATGGAGCAGAACTCTGGGGTCATTGTGCATGTTAATGCGAACAGAGAATTCTTTTATCAGACAGCTTTTGGGCCTACCCATCAGTACTCCATTAACACCACTCCGTTTAGACCTATTGTGGAAGAGGCGGCCCTTAGGCCCCTCCTCTATTGGCGTCGCCTTTGGAGTACCCCGGAGTTATCCGCCTACAGGGAGGAATTAACTGATATAATGGGTATGCGAAGTTCAGGGAGGATACCTTGGTTGTCCAATATTAAGAACATTTGTGAGGGCTTGGGTAGGGGCAATCTATGGCACAATGCGGAATATACGTCCCAAACAACAGCAAGAAAGACCCTGATAGAGAGCTTCAGAGAGCAAAAGCTCAATGAGCTTGAAAGAAGAAATACCGCTGGTCGTTTGACGGTGGAATTTTTAGCAGTAAAAAATAGGTATAGTTTAGAACTGGTGCTGGATGATATCCAGCCACTTCTCGCTAAAAAACTTTATGTCCAGTTTAGACACGGAGTCCTCCCATTACGCGCCTTTACTCGCAAGTGGGAGGGGCTTCAAACGGGGGTTGCCCGGCCTGTAACTATACCGATGAAACGGAACTGCACGTGCTATTTTTCTGCAAGGGTTATGGAAAGGCCAGAACACGCTGGCTAATCCAACTTTGCAGAAACTTGGGGTCAAGACGCTGCTCTGAAGTGTACAGGATATTTAAATCAAATACACAAATGTCTATTGTTTACTCTATCTCACGGTTCTTATTCAATATGTGGCACACCCGAAGGGCCATTCTCAAAAGAATGGCCCAGCAGAACGATATTGCAGGAACTGTATGAGTGAACATAATATTGCATTCCTTTGGTCACATTTCGGGTTGTGTGAGGTGCTACATTAATTTTATCAATTGGATTACTGGTCAGCATTGTATCTTATTTTTATACTACCTTTTCAAACTGTGTATATATTATGAATTCACTTTATCTTATTGCTTGTTTTTATTGATGCTTTTATGGCAATTGATTGCCGAAATAAAGTTTTTATGATGATGATTACATTTTTGTGATTTATTTGTAAAAGTTGTTTAATTATATAGTTTTGTTTTTGGAATAATATTAATTGTATTACATTATTATTTTCATTTTCTAGTAAAGTTTTTTTGAATTTGACTATTTTTAGTATTTGATGAACAATGTTTTATTCATTGTTAATTATTGTTAGTGTTTTTATATTATTATTCAAAAAATTTTATAAAGATTCATTTTATCTTTTTAGAATATAAATGTTTTTAAATGTATTTTTTTAAGTAAATATATATTTTTTAATTTATACTGTTGGGACCGTTTAGGGCAGCTCCTGAGTGTGGCTGCACACAACTGTTCTGTGATGGTCAGGAGTGGCCCGGAAACACCAAACCTGTGCAGCAGGATGACCCCCTCACCTTGACTTAATCGGCTGCCGGTGAGACTGTGGGAGCTGACAATTGGGGGCTGACAAACAATCTCAAATTAGGTGCCGAGATGACCCTGCATGGTGTTTGTTATTGGCAATGGTCCGAGTATCTATGTGGCCCCACCTGGGTTTTGGTCCCGCTTGCTCTAACTTTTGGGCCCCCATGAGACACTTTTCCTCCATTGCCGGTCTACCAGAACTCATCTGCTTCCCTGACCCCTGTTTTTCTTCTCCCCTCCCTTATTCCCTCCTTCCTCTACTGGGGTCTTGATCTCCTATGTTTGATTATGCAACTGTTAACTAACGTAACCGTGCAAATCTGTTATCCTTGTTATACCATGGGCGAAAAACCGAATCTGTTTGTAATTACCGCGGAACCCAAGTACCATTGGCCGTTACCCGGTGGAGCTGTCCTATGCAGCTATAGAGGAGTCTGGCCATGGTTCACCCCTTCGGCCGTCACCTACCCAGCCGGACATCGGACATTGTTTTTTAACGGTGCTTCACGGTCTTGTCTATCTTTCACTTTGACTGCTTGTTTCCCCTGAAGTCCCTTCCCCCCTCTGGTCAGCCTGACGCTATCTGCATTCCTTTCTCCCCTGTTTACCTTTCCCCCTCTACCTTCCATTCCACATAAGACGTTTTGTCTTTGCTACGTAACGCGAAAATAACCTATGTTATCATGTAATCTCATGTTTTTCTACTGTCTGTTCTCACCGCGGAGTCTGAACAACCTTGGCCGATGCCCGGTGGAGCTGTCTTATGCAGCTATAGAGGAGTTTGGCCCTGGTTCACCCCCTCGGCCGTCACCTACCCAGCCGGACATATGACATTGTTTTTCCTCGCCTCCCCGTTATGTTTCCTTCCCTCTATCTTTCTATGATGTCTATTCTTGGAATCTGTAACTGAAGTAATTATGTAATCTTTAACTTGCTGATCCTCATTTAAAGCGCTCTGATACCTACGGGTCTAGCCAGCGCTATATAAAACTTTGCAAATAAAATAAATAAATAATATTAAAAATTCGATATACCTTTTTGTAAAAGTATTTTGGTCTTCCATATTTTCTTAGTTAATATTTTGACCTTTCCATACAAAGCATATAAAGTTGATATTTTTGCCCTCAATATTGTTTTTGCATCATTTTTGTATTTCAGTAGTTTTGGCTCCGATATTTTATCAGCCAACCACCAGGGCACCTGTTCATGATACAGCCCCAGGTGTTCTCTCAGTGGGCCTGTGGCAGAAGGAATTCCTGATTATTCGTAGTGTGATCCCTGTTTACTCACACAGGGTAATCATTGTTCTTTAAGGAAAAGAGTAGAACTCAGAAAGACTTTCTTCTTAGTCATTTAAAAAAAAATCTTTTTATTGGCATTTTCAGCATGCATCATACATTGCATATCTTGGGGGTACATAGATTACTATACTTTTGTCGGTCTCTCTTTTTACTCTTTTCAACTCACAGATGTCTTTTTTTTCATACATAGCCACAATTCAAGGCTGTATTCTGAATTTGGCATGAATCTGTTTTTGTGCTGGGGTAAACTTAGTCAATAGCGATACTCTCCAGCTGGAGCAGCATAAACTATATAACTCTTGCTGCTCTGAACCAAAACCTGTCTTTGATTAAGTGTAACAGGGGTGGCTCCTACATTATAGCGGAGGAGCGTTGCCCCACCGAAATGCCTCCAGAGATGAAAAATAAAATGGTAATGAATTTAATTCATTACCATTTTATTTTTCATCACCCCGTCCCGAACGGAGTGTCAGGATGGGACTGGGCCTGCTGAATGGCAGCAGCAGCCGAGAGGAGGGTGGGCTGCCTTTGCACTTGTTTAAAGCTCGCATGTCTCTTTGCCTGACCGTCTTGTGACGGCCAGCCACACATGGGCACTTTAAACCTCTTTAATGGGTTAGAGAAAGCAAAAGTCTCCAGTCCTCTTGTGAGCGATCATAGAGCTGCTCCCACTAATCCTGGCCCTGCTCTGACACTGGTTTACAGCACGAGAGCAGCACCAGGATTGGTTAAGAGATTTAGCTGGGGCCCTGGAGTCACAAGGGAATAGGACCGCAGTGAGGAGGACGCAGCAGCAACCACGGTAAGTAAATGTTCATTTTATTTACTTAATTTGTTTTTTTTATGAAACCACACACCCACCGCCCATTTGCTCGCCCCTCCACTTGCTGAAATTGGAAGCCACCACAGAAGTGTAAGGCTCTCTTCTAGCCCTTGCCAACAAGAGGGACTTTGTACTTGGGGTGCCCTGCTCTAGTAACAGATAGTTAATGGAAATGTCTTGTTTGTGAATGCGTCTGCGCGTTCTTTCACTTCCAGGACAGATCCATTCACAGAATTAACTATAAAAAACTGTGAAAGCTGCCACTCTGAGCTTCAAGGTAACACAAGAAGTAAAGAATTCACAGGAATTTCGTCCAATCAGATTTTGTGATCTCAAAAAGTATGTTACTTCGATTCATGCACAACCTTGTAACGCTGTTCTTCATTCAGCTGCATGCACTCTTCATCATTCAGCTTGTCGAAAACAAGAATGACAGCGAAGAATACTTGCATGGAGGGTTCTCTAGTGCCTAAAAAATGTAGATCAAATAGTGTGTGAAAGCACTTGACTGATTCATGCGAAATGGATTACAAAAGGACAAAACATAAAAGGAAAAACACACTCTGTTATAGCTCCCTTTATTGCAGGGACGCACTGACCTTGCATGGCCAGAAGACCCCATGTCTGGAACAGAAAATCCCCGACAGATGTTTGCTGTCCAGCGGCATAACACAAAAATATCGACCCCCATGTAGAATGTGGTGAGGGGCTCCTTCCAATCCCATGTCTCACAGATGTTTATAAACCTTGGGCTGAAAGGCCCCCCTGAAGAGTGGGACGGTTGTGCACTGGAGGGCGCTGCATTACACCCCTGATGCTATCCAATACATAAAAGAGACTGTAGCCAAACCAGTGATATAAACACGCAGCTCTCGCGGATCTGAGGCTGATCTGCCTTCACTTCACTCTGAACAAACATATTTCTGGGCTTTTATTATTATTTGGAACTGCAGTGTGTGGTTGAGTGAAAGGCTGACATGCTTCTTGGCGATACACCATCCAGGGTCTGTGATGGAGAACAAACATTTAATTTTAGTTGTGTAGCTGCACCTTTTGACCCAATTGAAACCAATAGCTCCCAATTGAAACCAATAGCTCCCAATAATAGAATCTAGCTTCATCCCTCAGAATAGTGACAACGTATAGCTGCTGGTTGTGGAGTGGCGCAAACTTGCCACAAACAAAAGACATATTTTTGATTTTGTGCAGGTGCTTTCCATGATTAGTTGGAACATCGAATTCCTAGAACACTACATTGAGGTCGGTAATTTCATGCTGACATCTTTCCACAAGTCCATGTAGAAATTTCCTTAAACCACCCTCTTAAAGTTTAACTGAATACTGATATTTCAGAGACATTATGAAAAAGGCGTACATCATCAACAGTGTCACAAAAGGGTCAGTATATTACTCAATTCAGTCACGGAAGAGAGGGATACACTAAAGGTTGGTTTCCTTGGATGTATGTAAGGCAGCACCGGGTGCAAACACCTCTAATCACCACGGGAAACAGCGTTTACAACGCATGCTTTAGATCGCATGCCATTACAACGCAGTCGTTACAACGACTGCGTTGTTACAACGTGAACCATTACATCACAAGTTGTTACAACGACTTGCTGTAGGGGGCAGAAGGTGTTGGATTTACAATCCAACACCTTCCCTGCTGTTGCACAAACTGGAGTAGGAATAGTAAATTATACTATTCCTAAGTCCAGCGCGCCCCTAGCAAGTCGTTATAACGACTTGCGATGTAATGGTTCGCGATGTAACAACGCGGTCGTTGTAACGATCGCGTTGTAATGGCATGTGAGCTAAAGCATGCGTTGTAAAGAGATATATTCATCACCACACTAGAAAAGCAGACTTCTGGGATTAGCAATGTGTCACAAGAATGTTTCTGCATATTTGTTGCGGTGATGTGTTGTATTGTTGTCTGTGCTATTGTGTTTCTGTGCTGCATTATTGTGATGTGATGTTGTCTTTTAACATGGTTGTTGGGTTGGGTTCACATTTTTAGAGTTCTGTTGTTTTGTGTCTTGCTCTCTTTCAACGGTGTTTAAATTTTCCTTTGTGTTCTGTTCTTCACGTTTGATATGTCAGCAAATGATCCAGCCAAAAACATCACATCCCTTGAAAGTTCTAAAAAAGCCACCACTTGCTACTGTCCAGAGAAGTAAAATAATGATTTAAATATGTCTTCAACATATGAAGATAGCAATCAGCCAAAACTATGGCAAAAAAACAGTTCTAAATTAGCACTTTTAGTGCTCACCTTCTGTGACCCGGCCCTTAGTCTACATTCGGTACTCAAAAAGATACTGAGAAAATGACAATTCAATTGCACTGGTTAAAAATGAGTCCATTTCCTGAGACCTGTTTTAACATTAAGAAAGTTGGGCCCAACCTGCACTTTAATATTTAGGAAGGAGCGTGATCGAACTACATAGTAAATGAAATTAAGGAAGAATGTGTTTGCATTAAAGCAAAGTCTTTTTCTCCACTTCCTCCCTCATGAAAAAAGAGTATGTACATATCCATATAGCATTTCTATAGCACGAACCTAGCCAAAAGGCAGCTATATCGTAGCCTAAGTGACCATCTAATGTATCATGAACAGTTGTGGCTCTCCAGCACGTAGTCAAAGACAAGCATGAAGTCCACAAGTAATAGACAAGGAAGCTAGGCTGTGGATAGTTAAAGCATTGTGATGCAGTGTTTTTAAAGAGGTGAGTCTACAACTTTTTCCTAAATTGAAGCAGCACTGGGGCAGTCCTGATGGATACTGGGACAATGTTCTATATCCTGAGTGCATAGATAGAAATAGCCTACTGTGTTGTTTTTTACTTTGTTACACTACTTAAAACTGCAGTCTGATGGTGTCCTGGCTATAAGTGTACAGAAAAACCACCAGAGATGGTGACCTTGTCTGCAAGATAAGAAAGGGTGTTGGTTATGATGGTTTTGTAAATGATGCAACTGGTTTTGAAGGTGGTGCAGGGCACTAATGTGAGTCAATGGGCTTTCACCCAGAGAGGGGTTATCCGATGATTGTCATAGTCTAACCTTCAGCTCACGTGACACAACTGAAAACATTTACTATTCCCTGCCATTAGTCCAGGGAAGTAACATATACTTAGATTTATTTGCTTACATTAAATAGGGAGTGGAAGAGCCTCTCTACAATGAAAACTAGAGGTCCTTTGTTTTATGTTGTGGTTCACCGGTCAAAGCTGATAATTTGCTTTTGAGTTCAGTGTTGCCCAGTGTTGTCTGTTATCACCTTGCCATCATCTAGATTGTCTCTGCTGTTGTTTCTGTGAAGTACAGGAGTGAGTGTGTGAAGCTGTTTAATACCATTGATGAACGTACTTTGATTAAGCAATGCTTAAGTAAAACATTTGTGATGTCGCACGAGCCCCATGATAGTTGTCGCTGAACAAAAATGGTATGAGATGTTAAAATTACCTCTTTAACTAGGACATTCTGCAAATGAGATCTTCAGTTTCTGCATCATACTTTAATTGTTCAATTTACAGTGCAATGAAAGACAGCCTATTGAAACAGAGCATACAGGGGGAAGGTTACCGGTTTATTAAAGGACGTAACAGATTATTCACTACTTAAGTAGTTAAGGCATTCAATGCCACACATATTGCACGCTGCAAGCATGATAAGTCCTATTCCTAAATTCTATGCCAGATATTGCCTGAAATCTCTGTTACCAGAAAAGCAGTGGTTCCACATCTGGTGTGTTTCAGTCTTATATCATTAGTGCCCTCACTATGTAACTTTGCAGGATTAAATGGGGGATACTACTGTTATTGGCAGAGGTGAGACAAGACTTATTGGCTGCGCTTTCCTTCGTTGTAAAATCAGGAGTCTCCTATCTAAACCCCACATCAACACCTGTTACCTGCATAGGATGTCTCTTTATCATCGTCATTGGAGTACACTATTGATCTACATGTGACGACTCTATTCTCTTTTAGGTCATAACCATTCAGCCATTCATTCAGTCCCTCTGTTCCATTAAAGCAAGGTAGTGAACAATGCAACCACAGCGTAAGTAAGTTCAATTTGGGAAGCAATAGGACATGTTATGTGTATAGTGAGAGGAAGGGGTAGAATCCTGCTCAAAGCCACAGTACTAGAGGAAGAGGGGTTAGGGGTTAGGGGGCGGGGTTGTTAGGAGAGGAAGAGGCAGGGCATTTCGTACAGGACTTTGAATGGAGAGTGTGTGCTGTGCAAAACAGCTATGAGTAGACTAACAAAGCTGTTAAGAGTTCGGACACAAGACTTTTAATGCTGTACCAGTGGCGCAGCAGCTGTCCGTGCAGGTAAGCAAGGTGAGGCAGGACGGGGCAGCGTCAGATTGGTAACGCGGGCACTCGGGCAATGCCCGAGGGGCCTGTATGCGAATTCCAGCTGTGGGCTCCTTTTTCTGAGCAGCCTGAGGGCCGATATGGGCGGTTTCTGCGTTGCTCAATGCCGCCAGTGGGTGCCTAAGTGGCCTTTCTGGTAGTAGATGGGCGTCCATTACCTCCCTTTTATCAACGAGGCGGAGGTGTCACTCCCTTTCTCTCGCTGGGCCGGCTAATTAATATATGCATATGGAGCGGGGGCAGGGGGGCCTGAGCAAAAGTGGCATCACTTGTTTTCAGGTGTGTTTCACCAGTGTAAACTAATCCGTGCATTTTTTTTACCCCCCCCCCCCTGTTTTTTAAATAAAATGTCACTGAAGCAGTGTTTTGCGGAAAGGCAATATGCAAATCTGGGCCACTTTTTTTTAGCGTGCCCGGGCCGATTTTTAATCCCAATCCAACCCTGGATGGGGGGATGTCGACAGACAACGGAATAAGAATTATTTATTTATTTAGTTTTCCCTGTTCCTTCGTCTGTCAACTTCCCCCCTCCTGCCCCACCCCGCCTACCTGCATGGACCACCACTGCAGTGGTGTAAACCACTGTAGCCACCTTCAGCCCCCACTTTGTGGGGGAACCCCTAAGCTCCAGGGGCCCCCTCAGCAAAGTACTGTGACCTGAGAGCTCCTGATTAAGTCCGGAGGGGGCCCCTCCATGCACCTTGCAGGGGGCCCCCCTCAGGTTTCGTTACGCCACTGTGCTGCACAACACAATCAACAATCCTTGATACCTGCTAGTGGAACCTGAGCTTTTAGCTGTCCAACTTCTGGAGAAATGTAGAGAGAAATTATGACATAGCACCTTGTGCAGTTCTGTGTCTTGTGCTAAAAGACGGGCATAAGACGAGCACCTTGCACTCAAATCCAAAAAAATGTGCGAGTGGAAGCTGCCACAAAATGCACTTTTATACAAGCATACAAATCTCTGTTTGCAATATTGGAAAAATAATCAAACAGCCAAGTATAGAACTAAGCGTAAGTCCAGAGTGAGGATCCGCAATGACAAGTAAGGGTTCTGTATTTTCACTTCCATGACACTGAGTCATACTTTCTCGTACACAGAGAGAAATATCTCTAGGAAGGTTCCAAATGCTGATGTGCTCACATGCAGGATACAAATCACTGTGTGTAATCGGACCTAAATGAAGAAGTAAACTTGCATGGGCCTGACTAGCAGAGCGCGAACTTGCTGGAGTTTGTCTATCAGATTTTTGTGTAATACTAGAATAACTTTACAATACTCGTGAGATTTCGTAAAACCTGTATTTACCTTTAATTATAGGTGAAAATTCTGGAAGAGTAATTTTTTTGTGAGAAAAAATCAAAAATCCTTTTTCCCATAGAAGTATTTTGCTGGTAAAAAAATCGCTTATTTTTGGGAACAATGTTTCCCCATAAAAGAGAAGCTCTCCAACACAAGGAACAACTGAAAGAAAAACATCAACATTTTACAATATTATGACATTGCCAACTTACGCATTTTATCCAGTCAAACCAGCAGAGGTATATTTTTGCACACTCCATGTTTTGTACTGCATGAACGGAGTAAGCCACGACTGTTTATTTCTACTAGGCCAGTGAGAAAGCCAAGGCACGAAGGACCTACATCACTGCTGATTCAGTGAAGAGTCAGGTTATATTGCCATAAATAAGCATGTAATCCATAACGTATCTCCTGTTTGTCTCTGGGTTTTGTAGGGCATAATGCAAATGCATCAAAAAACACCTGGCCACCATTTGAGAGGGCGACTCAGATTAATATTGTTGGCCATAACGGGCGAAGAACCGAAATCAGTTTTTTTTTGCTTCGCAGTACAAGGTTAACCACAAATACTATGGAGCAATGTGTAACAGATTCCTTCAGCAACATTCGTTAATTTATGCTAATTTTCACCACGCGTCGACCTCTTCCGCTTGAACGTCGCGGCGTGTTATTTTTCATGACTTGTTTTACAGTTGATGTGCCTGACTCTGGTATTTAAATATTTTCCTTCGACGCCGAGGAACGCCTGCGGGCTGATATCCTTGGAAGCGGCTGGAAACAGTGGCCTCTGCGGAGGTCCCGACTAAAGGATACATAAAGGACACGCAAGCGCCTCCCCCCTTCAATTTGAGCCTCTTGTCCACTTCCTAAAGCGCTTTCGCCCCTTTTCTTTCTGTCTGTGTGACCGTTTCTCGTAAAGCCGGGCTCACACACTTAAATCTCGGTCTTCACGCGGTCTCTGGATAGCACTGCACTCTGCACCGGGGGCGGGCAGAGAAACGCACAATAAAGAGCCTGATTTTATTATTTTCCGTTTGTCCTTCAGGACATTGTTTACCTTTACACTGAAAACGGGGAGGGAAGTTACGTTCTCGAAATGCGCCGGAGTTGACCGCGCGCCCTCAGGTCCGGGAACTGGCGACGGCGGCGCGGATACGTCAGCCTGGGGGTCCAGACAGGCGCGCGGGAAGAACGCGCCGCCTTCTCTTCCTGTCAGACCCTTGCTTTTCATTTCATCCGACATGCATCCCTCTAAATTTACTTCCCAACAGATTGTCTCGTTGTAAATCACCAAAAACCCAAATAGCACTAAAGCATTCCAATACAACATTAGCATTTGCTTAACAAGCACAGGATAAACATTAAACAAAGAACTGCATTTCTTTATTAGAGGCTGCAAGATACATAATCCATGAGCCCAAGAAACATGGGACCCAGCGGATATGCAGATGTGTGTTATTTCATTGGCGCTGGGCGGCCTTGTTAGAAAAGGTTTTCATCTGAAAGGCTTGGGGGTGGATAGTTGCCTGTCCCTGGTGGGCCTGTAACTAGATACAGAGACTGTTTAAAGCCAGGCCGGGGCTCCCTGGTGGATGCGCTGATTGGACAGCCTGAGGAAAAGTTGGGAAGCATCAGGAAGTGAACTAAATCACCTTGGGAGTGATAGGCGAGAACCAGATGAAGGCATTTGACTTCTTTTGTAACTCCCACTAAGGACAGATTGCCAGCGCGAGCCAACCTCCATTACTGCAAATCAGACCCTTTCCCCTATGCCGATTTCATTAGAATGGCCAGCATGGTGCAACGGAGAAAAAAAAAGAGGTTAGACACAGTAATTTTACAGGCAGCCGGGTACAAAAAAAATCTGCATAATTAAGCAGTCAAGGCTGCTAATAGGGGAGTTTATATGCTCTGGGACCAGGCAAGGGCAGCACATATGGATATAGTGCTGGATATTAAATCGACGGCGTGCAGACCTACTCCAGGGCCCTTGGAGGAACAGACTAATTATGGAGAGAGGAATTGTGTTTACTGGTCTATCTTGGGGTCAAAGATGGTGAAAAAAAGTGCAAGCAAGTTGTGTCGTTAAAGCAGAACATGCTGTTAACAGAGAGGCCACAAGCTGGAGAGTTCTTTATTTCTACGAAAGAGGAAAATCCCAGCTCCCAAATCTGCTCCAAACTCCACCTCCTTTCCTAAACGTGTATCTATGCATGTGCTTGTGTGTTTGTGTGCCCGAGCACACGCATGTGTGTGTAAGAGAGAAACAGAAAAAAGCGTGGGTGTGAGAGAGTGTGTCTGAGTTTATACGTGTGTGAGAGGGACAGAAAGGGGTGTGTGTTTATGAGAAAGTGGTGTATGGTGGGTAAGAAATAACATGCCGACTTTGAAACTGGGGAAACCAGGTTCGAATCCCTGCTTCGGCTCAACATCTTTCAATTCTGGGCAGATCTGATCACTTAATCTCCCAGTGCAAAAAAAAAAAAAATATATATATATATACACAATGAAAATCTTACTTTGTGTAATTTAAAGAGCTCTAATGCCCTTGGGCCAAGTTAGCGCTATATGGAACTGTAAACAATAATAAAAAGAAGGAGCTAGTATATGTGTGTGAAAGTGCTTGTTCTGGCGGCTGCATGTCGTTGTCTTTGTTATTTGTGAGGAATGGAAAGTGAGCTGTCTCCTGTCAATAAATTATAGTGTGCAGATTATTCTGCGTTGCTGAATTTTTTCAATGCAACCCATTTTGTTACCTCCTCAAAACCGTCACTTAATATTTGGGGTGCTCTTTGAATAGCGGCTGTGCTGGGTCAAGCTGACTGCTCAGATAAAGGGATGCACCATTTTAAGGAATCATGATGCGATGGGCATTAACATTTTATGATGTAGATCAAAGTTTTGCAAGGAGACTGAAGACTATGAGGCCCTCACAACTGTCAAATATGCCCTGTGAGAGATATGTACAGAAAGCATGAAGTAATTGATGCTCGCCCCCTCCTTCAGTTATGTACTACACAGTATTAGAGGAAAAAGCAGAGGTATTACTAGAGAGGCTTTGCAAACCAGCCCTCCAGTCACCAGACCCTAAAAGCATTGTTGCAGCACTCCAGCCCCTTCAATTAACAAATGCACACCCAGCCCCAAGATCAGTGTGCTGTACTGAAGAGTTTAATTTTGTATCGGAGTGTAGGTATTTTTGGTGGGAGCAGGCAATGTTTCTCTTCCTTATGGCTGTGTGCTCAGGAATCAGTTTAAGTATGGGGAACCCCTGCATCACCCTCGTGTTACGGGGAGAAGATAAGTCAGGCCACAGTTTGTATCCAAAGCCACCCTCAACCCCTGGGTTAGTTGGAATGTTAATGGAGTGGCGTAGCTTGGGGGGGGGAGGTACACAGGGGCAGTTGCCCTGGGCGCAAATTTCTTAGGGGAGCAAAATTTTAATAGGGGCGCAAAATGTTAAAAGAAAAGTGGAAGGATATTTGCTTTCCCCCCCGGCGCTGGCAACCCACGCTATGCCCCTGGTGCCTCCACTCCAGAGGCAGCAGGGAGAGGAAGCAGATTCTAGTAGCCGCACCGCTTGTCCACCATCGCAGTCAGAGACCATCTCTACTGCCTAAATATTTCAGGCTTGGCGCAAGCAGTGCGAGCATGCAGTATAGTGTTTTTTTGATTAAAGATATAATAAGGTCCGAAATATGAAAATATTATAGCTAGTGTTCTAGGACTGCAGTATTACATAGAATAGTGTGACATGCTACCTGGCTATCTCGATGTACTCACCAATCATTCACACTCCCCAAAACTATCTGAAAGACAACTTTACCTCCACCAATAGGTGTGTTCTATTTCTTAAACTATGATGCTGGTCTGCGCCAAGGTTCAGCTTCCTTCTCTTAGCGTTCATGATCTTCAAAATCTTTTCGGTCCCCTCTGAAGCATCCAGACCCCCGTAAGCAGGAAATGATTTAAATTAAAAGCTGAATTTCTCTCTCCTCCGCACTGTGAACTGCTTCTTAGGGCATGAAGGCGCACCTGGCTCTTAGACCCGAACTAGAGATGTGTGGGAGGAATCATCCACAGTATCATTTACCCATATGTCACATTTTCAGTACACTCTAGCAGACAACAAAAGCGACAGATCCTGTCGGGCCTTCCACCATCTTAGAAGAGAGGGAAGAAACCCTCTCTCTGTAGTATCCAGTCCACGCAAAAATATTCAAGGGCAATTGTAGAGACACTTTGTACACTACCCTTTACCTTTACCAGAACATTAAAGTATAGGTGATTTAGCAGCCGAGTTCTTCAATTATCAACCACAAACACAACCAAGGATACAAATCTGGTGTGCAGAAGTGTTGGTGGACAGCAGTCAGCATTTCCTTTTGGAATGGCTGCCAGTGGCGGGCGTTGCAGGTAAGCGCAGTGGGGCGGTGGGCGGGATGGGAGGAGGGTAAGTCGACAGACGACGTAATAGGTAAAATTAAATAAATAAATAAAACCTATTCAGTCGTCTGTCGAGCCCATGCACTGCTCCACCGCCCCACCACGCTTACCTGCACCGGCCGATGGCTGCTTTGCCAGCAATACCGTTTTGTCACACGAGGTATAATAACCACTTTCCGCTTGGGCACCTGTATTAATTCATCAATAATCAAGAAAAAATGGTTGTTTGCCCTAACATAGTTAAAGAGCGTAACCCTCTGGAAATGGCATAAGATCACTGTGACAGATACTAGGTTGTACCCAGTGTGCAGGGACAGGGAAGTGGACAAGATGGTAAGCCCCAGGGATGAAGATGAGCATGTGCAGTATACCCCACAGAGAAGTAAATGAGGATATGGAAACTGTCAAAAATGTTGGCACTACACATCCCTTCTAACAGAATTCATAGGGGTAGCTATTGCTCTGGGAGTCGGGTCTGGGGAGAAGGGTAGGGATGTATTATTCTGCGAATAACAGTGGCTCCATTTTGATTTATATGCCTGTCCCTGTGCCTACACCTTAAGTACACCGGGGGCATGAATTAAATCTTCTATCATTTTCATAAACTGACATTACAATCTAGTTTCTCGTTGCTTCTCATCGACTTGAGCCTCTGTGGGGGCCATGCTTTGGATCTAAATGAGCTTAAACGAGAACCACACTGAGTAATGGCATTTTCAACATTATGATTCATGAAAGAACCGTCTCATTCACTTTCTTCTTTTGACTTTATACATGCAATACATTTTCAAATTTTGCCATTTTGTAACTTTCTGCAAAAACTGCCTTTTTTCCTCACCATTCCCTTGTTTTACTGTGTATTGTAAGATTGCGCATGTTTTTGTATGGTGTGGATAAAGACCCCTTCCAGACTGATAGTCCGAAGTTTGCATTCCAACTTGTCCCTATTTCTTGCTTAACAGTTTGGTCGATCAATTTAGGATTCTATTTGCAACAGTGTCCGTGTTTGATGGGTTTACTTTAGGATTTACCATATAAACACAGCTCAGCCCTACCAAAACCAGCTCAGGTGCCACTACTGTGACCCAAGTTACAGAAGATGAGAGCATTTCTACAGTAGTTTCTCTAGAGAAGCTCCTCTTTGTGAAGGAGATATCCACCCAGTAATATGCTCAAATTCTCTGAGGTAACAATGACTCAAGTTCTAAAAGTGCTAGAAAGTATTTCAGCACAGAAAAGATATGGGCTATACTGAGGTCCCACATTTACAGTCCGTACGGCTTTTACTCCAGCGTCACGAGTCCCTCAGGAATAGAGCTAAATCATGCTGAAAACCTTTCCGCTGTGGTATTTGCTGTCTAATTTGAAGAGCTTAATTGGGCCCAATCATCTCCCCAGCCATATATAGTCCTTTCCTTACTTTAGTCAACTTCTTGATGAGAAGGTTCAAACTTGCGAAAGAATACCATTTGAAGGCACATCGAATAATCTTATGAATAGGCAGTGGATTGGTTAGGCAAGACCACTCTTTCATATGAAAAACGGTGGAGTACTCTTGTAGGATATACACTCATCTCTCCTGGAAAATCGAATTTAAACACAGCCCCTCACTGCAAAAGCAAGCTTCTGTAATGGGTCTCTGCATAGCATAAACTATTGGTAGTTCATCCCCTTTCTGCAAGCATCCTTGTAAGATGTCAATGGTTTCGGAGGCTCCAAATGGATTTCTGAAGATAATTAATGGATATTTAGTTGCATCTGAAGCTTCCTAGATTGCCAAAGTTTGTCGCTTTATGTGGATAGGTTTCACCCACATCAGAGCTGCCTCCTCAGCTGGGCTCTGAATACGAGACCAAGGATGTTCTGGGGTGAGATCATTCTGAATACCTTAGCCATAGAAGCAAGTCTCTGTGTGTTACCTCTTACTTCATCAACAGACTAATGGATGATATGACAATGAGCTCTGTAGATTTTATTAGAGCCTTCTCAAACTACAGGTAGGTCGCTTCCTCTGGTTATACCTGTGACTGAAGAGTGACTGGTATGTCTGGTGACATCAGAAAAAACGAGTCTGAAACTGTTTGCAATTCCATGCTACTTTATTACCAATAAGATTCTTAATGTGGGAAACTCATCCCTGAAAACAGAGATGGCGACTAGCTCTTAAAACAAGCAACGGGTCAAAGCTAATAATCTGCAAATAGTTGGCCTATTTCCAATCTGCCCTTTGTGGAAACCATTTTGGAAATGAAAGTTGTGCTTCGGCACATGGAGCACTTGGAATATGAAACCGCCATTTGCTTGAATACCACAAGCAGGGTTTAGGCCTGCATGTGGTACTGAGACCACCTAGGCTGATATACGTTGGAAACATTTGAATGATGATGCAGTTTTGTTGCAATATTTCAGGATTTATCATATTGACATTATAGGAAATTGCGGTTTACTACATAGTTTGCAAAATTATATTAGAGTCTTTTATGAAGGGCAGAGAGCAATGGATGACCCTGGTAATTTCAAATAGATGAGGATTGCCCTTGGCCGATGGGTTCTCAAGGTCCTGGCCAGATCTCAAACTCTCGTTATTGTGCGAAACTGAGATATGGCATTGTACTGCAGCATCATAAGAGTGTATATGGCTGCAAAGGGATATGAGCCTGAATTTCATAGTTGTCGAACTCCCTTTTCCATGGGGCGCCAGAAGCCTGCATCTGGAGAGCAATGTCCAAGCAGGAGAACTATCTTTATTGCATAAGTAAGTACGTGCGGTGTTTACTGGGCTCCCTCCGACTACCAGCTCCTCTTAGATTTTACATTTCTACTGAAAGGCTGTCTCTGTCATCTCATTTGAAAAGTTAACACTGTCATTACAGAATGCATAACGGGATATTTCTGTGGAGTGCTCTTTTATGACCAGTTACACGAAGCACAACGACATATGTCACTCTAGATCATAACTTTTTGTGAAGCTGTTGACTGCCTGCTTTCTCCAGCGATCTCAACAGGAAGGTAGAACATTCAGCGGTAGTTTTCAGGGCTACTCTGCAATAACCTGAAACTCCTTGTGGCTACTTTGTGGAGGCATCTGGTAACTCTTTTCAATTTTAGCCCCAGAGCAAAGAAGAATGGGTTATGTTGGGTGTCTTAATTGAAAAGGAAGAAAATTACCTTTTTTTTGCTCTTAGACATTCACAGCAGCGCTCATGGCCTTGGGTAGTTTAGCTCAGTTTGTTAATTAATTCTTGACTCTGTTGAAATGGCCACTTTCAGTATGCTTTTGGGAGAGATTTGCAGAATTTGCATCGCCGGACTTTTATCAATTGTTTTAAATTACCAATTTTCCCCAGCACAACATATCAGTCACACAAATGAATTATATATAGAGTATGGAACATATTAAGACAATGACGGCAAAAAGATCTGAAAAAGAAGTGTCCCACTAGCCGTCGACGAAAGACATATTAGTCCATTGCTTGAAATGTTCACATCCTACTTTATTGTATGATATGTTAGAACCACACAGGGATTTTGGTTGCCAAATGTATAGAATTGATCGCAAATAGTTTACATTTATTCCATATCTAATAACTAGAAGTTTTTCAGTTACTGCTGAAAATGTAACCGCACATATGGATATGTGTTTGCTGGCATAGTTTGTACATCGAATGACTCTTATGGGTGCATGGTGGGCTGTTTTTACTTGGTGCCCGCATTTCTTTTAAACTTGTTTATTATTTTTTTGCTAAAATGCTCCAAGGCATAATCAGCAACAATTGATGCATCAGCATTGGGTACATTGTTGACTATTCACATTCCCTTCATCTCTTTTATTTATATGTTGATTGTATGTACTTATATATAAAATTTCATACATGTTGGACTGTGCATGTTCTTCTTATTCCCAACTCAATTCCTTCACCTTACTCACACCGTCTGACCCTATGTAAACCTCCTTCTTCTCCACTGCTTACCCCTTGACATGCCCCGTCCATCAGTAATTGACTATTGATTGAACTCCCACATAGGATCACTCTTTCTGACAACTGCACAGTAAACGTGCTATAGAAAGACAACAGGATCACAATTCCTGTTTGTTAAAGATAGTCACATTTTTACTGCCCATAAAAGCTGCGTGATCCTTTCCCCATGAATGTGTCAGTATACCTTCTCAAATGTGGGATTCCTTTTATTTGAAGAAATGCCTGACTCCTATGAGGGATAATTTAGCACCAGGAGGGAGCTTGCTCCATTTGCAAGAACTACTCCCTGCTGATAACAACAGAGAAGCAGATTCACACTTTGGCCTTTTCCATCATCCCAGCACAGTTAAGGGTATTATCACCTTTGTTGTTGCCTCGTTGCATTTGCCAGAATGATCTGTTGTTAAAGGGTGCATTCATTGTGCTTTACACTACTTCCATCTCTGATAAATGAGCTACAAACATCCACTGCATGGGACAAGACATTGAGCAATGTGTCTCATTCATATGTAAGTACTTTCAAGAGAATAACACTTGTTGTCCGTCAAGGAGTCTGGATTCGTCCTGGCTGTAGAAGCGAGCCCACCACTATGAAAGTAGTGGGTGCTCATCATGTGTTGGATGGGGTAGGCTCCTTTTCTTCTCAAACTCCTTGATCTCTCTGCCTTAAATATATTGGACAATAAAACAACTCATCAGTATCGCTGAGTTCTGCCTAGGCTTCCTCAGCTCTGGCAGTAGCTGGTTCTCTTCCTTTCTTACCAACTGGCTTGAGATGTTATGAACCAGGGACAACATCTTAGAATGGGACAAACGAAATGGCGTGTCCCTTTGAGGTTCACATTGGCCTCCACATTATTCAACCAATATCTGTTTGGATTAAATGAGAACAACGATGGAGGGGGCAGGAGTTCCATCAACCAATATGTTGTTGACACACAGAACTACTTTAAAATATTACACTTCCAAGGTAACTTCATTCTCCCTTGTTGCAACTACAAACCTTCATTGTGTTGAATCCACAAATGGCTTATTTCATTGTGAATCACTGGCATTTATACCTCTACTAGACAATGAATTAAGCATAAATGATTTCTCCCCTTCAGTCTGCCCTCTTGTTAAATCTCTGAGTTTCATACTTTATTCCATGCTCCCCCTCGTTTCCACATCAATAATGATGGGCTATTTGTAAACATTTATCTCCATGCGCTCCAATAGATAAAGCATCTTCTCCCACCATCCATCCAGCAGTAGAGTATCTTGTCAATGCACACCCAGGCTTTGGCAATGCCTTTCGCCTGGATCCCCCTACTGTGTTTGCTCCATTAAAGACTATAATGCACTTGCAGCCAGGGGAGCACCTCTAGAGAAGATTTGAACATATTAAACTAGTACTGAGAGAACGGCACTGGCTGACAATTGAACTCAGCATAATTTTCAGGGTTTACTGTCAGGCCTATTAGGCCATCCACAAGAGAAGCAACCCTATAATTGGGCAGCCTATGAACCATCTCTGCTGGAATGAAGGATCTGTGAAGCAAAGGTCATCTTTTCCAAGAAGCAACAACATTTGAGCTGGTAACCTATCCTTTGGGCGCTTCTCACATTGTAGTCATTGAAAAGGAACTTAAAACTCATTTTAGCACTTTTTGGGGACATTTCTCTCCCTTTCCTTGTACTCTATCACCACTTTTATCTATGGGTTCACTACTGATCTTTTATTTAGTTTGCTTTTTTGCCTTGTCTGCCAATCTTTTGCACTTTTCTCTGTTGGGTTGTTACTTTTAAATCACTATTGAATAGATTGGGGTAGATATGCTATATAAAACAATTAACTGATTATTAATAAAATAATTATCTGTGGGCCTCTCCCATCTAAAAATTGTCTGAGTAATGCTGCAGACAAATTCTGGTTGTAGGTTGCTAAGAGCATTGATCCCTGTGGGACTTCCCGTTTTTATATGCCTGTTTAAGTTTAGATCTCAATCTTGGGCGTAGACCATTAGTGATAGTGGTGCAGGTCGAACACAAAGGGTATAATGAAGATGTAACATTCTAAATATATCCTGGGGTGGATAGCAGTCAGAGGACCTGAGTCTGTTGCACCATCAACATAGAAAAATGGTCCATCTGCTTGCCATTCCCAATTAAGAACATGGCCTGGGATGTATCCTGCAGCCCCCATTTGAAGCGTGAGTGGCAGGATCTCTACAAGTTTATATTGAATGAATCTGAAAAATGAAACAGAGTGTGCGTAAAAGCTTCCATGTCTGAGATGGAGCCCTGATTTCCAAAGTGAGCTCAGAGCTCTTTGTCTTATTGTGATATTCCACAGGCACATACCTTTTGTCTTGGGGTGTCTTCACGAGTGCAAAAATAATAATTTTCAATTCCTTTGGTACTGCATCCTCCCTATATGTACATTTTTCTTTCCAGCTGTTATCTTATAAATGAGAAGTTATGTTGTGTTCAAAATATTGGTAACTCAAAAACATAGTGGTAGGAAGGTGTGGAAACCCGGGCAGCGTGATACAGAAATGAGAGCTGGGGTTACCTGCATGAAGATTGATATATTTATTGGCATCTTCATTTACATTGTATATCACTAGCATGATGTTGGTACATTCCACTATATTATTTGTAAGTGTTTTGTTATGAAGCTGCTAATAGGCAAATTTGCCTGAGCAGTAAGTTCCAAGTGTACATACTTCAATAAATGGTCTTCAACACATTAGGCTTGGGAGAAAATAATATGTATTTTAAGGGGGTCTGTAGATGAAAGGGCATTAGGCATTGAGATAATGCTTGCACTGATAGAGCTAAGGGGCAGGGAACATAAAACTGAACAACTGACTGGCCAAATGACGTATGCGTACCTGGTAGTAGCCTGTTATGTTGTCAGATCACCAACACACTGAAGGAATTAAACGATTTCTCTGCACAACATTCAGTTTAGATGGTGAGGACCTGTGGAGAAAACACTGTGAAAGTGCACTTAAGAAAGAAAGCAATTAAGTGAGATTGGAAGTTATTTACATAGATGATTCAATTACATGAGATCTTCCTGTGAATCCTACTCATACCCTTCACTTATGTTTATTCTGCACTCATGATCCTGGCAGAAGTAATTTCTACCTCTATTTAGTCTTTGTTCAAAGTTAATCTTCCATTCACAGTGTGAGCGTAATGACTGAAGAGACCATTGTAGAGTTCTTACTCTAGGGCCCCATATTTTCATTTTGTTGTAAAATATATGGTTTGAAATTATAAGCATAGACTGAATCATAACCATGTATCGCGCTATATAAAACTCCCCCCCCAAAAAAAGAAAAACATAGGATTTTTGTCTGTTCCCTGACTCAAACAAAATACCAATGGAGAGGAGGTGGAAGTGGTGTGGGAGGTCATAAACAGAACTCATTAAACTTCCCCACATTTTTAGTTTTTTATACTGCAACTGATACTTAAAGTAAATCCTCCATAGAGCTGTCTCCGATCCCTCCAAAATGTGAGAAAATGTAAGTCAATGAGAGGTTCTGCACTCTATGGAAAAGGATTAGCAAGCCTAATTGTAACCGGACATATTCTGAGCCTGTAGCCATTTTGAGGTATTACATTAGCACTGGGCACAGTTACCCTAAAAAGGAAGGTGGTAGAGGCATATATGTTGATTCACCACAGAAAATTTGATGGACTTGTGTTTTCTACCTGGAAAACAGAGGTGATACCAGCTCCATAAGGCAAATGTTAGGTACCTGTGGACAGTCACTGAGGAGTAACATGAATAAACATAGAACTCTTAGTCCTGTCATTCTTCAGGCATGAAGCGCTTCTCTGGATGGACCGGGAGCAGTGTTAATCCTCTAAGGATTTTGGTGCACCACATCTGAGTCTGGTCAACAAACCAATACATTCAATATTATGTGAAGCACATTAGGCTCCACAAACAGGACAGTTTAATATCAAACCCTGAAGGATTTTTAAAGTTAATAGTTTACATAAGGCAAAAATCTGGTTACCAGCAATTTATAGTCAGAATGGATGTTTCAATTACTAGTCAATCAATGAGATAAAATCTTATGAATTAGAGGATAAACCAGCATGGAGTAGCCTCAAAGGAAAGGAAAAAGGAAAAGTCAGTCCTCTCTCTAAGAGAACACTCTAAAATCTTCCCCTTCTGCTCTGCTCTAAACACACACAAACTCTAACACTTTAAACAAACTACTCGCCCTTCTCAAAAAGACTGTCCAATGAGGTTAAAGCAAAATGATACAATTAAGTACTGGATAGGTTCTCAAGGTTTCTCACAATACAAACTTCTCTCTACATCCTTCAAACTTAACACTATTTGTAACAAGATAAGATACATGGACTAGTCTTCACACTGCAGCTGTCTCTCCAATGCGCTATGCACTAACACAACATTTCATGATAATTACAAAGAAAAGAAAAAGTTCTTTACATGGAAAAGAAGAAAAAAAACAGTGCACTCCATAATATTAGATCTTCAACTTGCCTAGAAATAAAATGTTCACCTCACAAAGCAAAAAAAGCAAACCAACTTTAACTCATTGAGAAACTGAGGCATACATAAACTTCAATAAAACTAAATGTGAATAACCATAATTTCCCTCCAAATTAGCATTAGTATGACTGTACCTTAAAGTCATGGTAATGCAAAACATAATTTATGTACAACTTTCTCAGATACCTCAAGTGATTGAGATTAAGGGAAGAGAGTGAGCCTTATTCCTAGAATTGCAAAATTCCAGGATTTGTGGTCAATTCTGTTTGATCAGAGTACTGGAGATCATAGTGGAAGAGCAATTCATTGTGCGCCTCTTTAGGAAACAGGGGCCAAACTCAAACTATAGATAGGGTTTTTGATTAAAATGAGTTGACCACTACACCATCTCAGATGTAGTGGTCAACTCCCTACACTGTATGGTAGGTACCTTGGGCCTCCAAAGTAGCTTTCCGACAGAATTTCCATGTCGGAAAGGCCAACATGGAAAGGCTGTCGGAAACCGACATCATAATCCTGATGGCGGAAACGCCGCCCTTAAGGGATTATGTGCGGTTTCCGACTGGCCGATGGGCTCCTTGAGCCTGTCGGAAGTAGTCTGTTTCCCCGGCCGGTTTACACTCCGACCTCCGACATTGTAATTCGGCGGTCGGAGTGTAAACTTTCCATGTCAGTCGGAAAGCCTCCAACAAGCGGTTGGAGGCTTTCCGACCAACATTGAAATGAGGCCCTAAATGTTTGGAAAAACTCTAAATATGAACAGAGGTGTACACTGAGATTAGTCTACTTCCAAAACACGCAATCATGTTGACTCCACTATGTTAGGTTGCACTCGTTTCTCACGTCTGCATACTCTTGTAAGCTTGTAAGAACAAACCCAGAAGATGTCTTGGAGTCACAGCCCTGATTGTGTTGATGGAATTAGATCTATTCACATTGCTACACATTTAAGCAGGAACCCTGAAGTGCTGCCAACGTTTTTATCAAAACACTTTTCACCCCCTCTCCTACTCCAGGATTGAGAAGAAAAGAGGGAATTAATGATTGCAGGATGTGTCGTACAATGAAAATGTCTCATGAGATTGCACACAACAGAATACCTTTCCCTAAGGAAACTGAACGAGTAAGCCTGCACGTGTATTATTTTTAAAATTATAGTGTATCACCCATGATATTGTGGGTGTGGTTCATGTCAGCTGGTCAGGAAGATGTAAAAGATCAGTTTCACATTTTAAGCTAATTTACAGTGCCAGTTTCTTACCATCAATCAGACAGTGAGCCATATATTACATTGTGTGTAAGGTTTGGTGACTATATGTATATAGCACCCGTATGATAACTAGGACCTTTCCAGCGTACAGCATTGAACAGAAATTAATCTTAAAATGCAATTCACTTACTGAAATAGTGGTTCCATATCTTTGCATATTCATATTTTAGTGGTGTTCTTTCAAATTGCATTGGAAAACATTTCATTTAATCTCAATTAGAGTGCCACTTGCATTTATTTTTCTCTAAGCAGATTGCTGACTTCCCCTCATATTGTGACATCGTGTGATAGTTACATGCTGTTTAATTGCTAATGACTATTAATTGTAAAGCAGTGCAGTTGGTACATGATTTCACGGTTAGGCTGTAAAATCTGTTTGTCATTATTAAAGTAAAAAAAACGATCATTACGAAATTTTATGTATTGGCCCTTCTTTATCATACTGGCCAATTTTCACTTCTAGTCCCTCGTATGCAACCTGGCATGCTAGTCATTGAAGTCTGGTAGGCTGAAATGAAAGGCTGGATGTTGACTACACAACCATCGAACAGAACTGCTGCTAAAAATATAAAATAAGGTGGTAATTTGGTCCACCCCTTTCACTCACTGGCTTTCTTCGAGCATCCTCATTCTGCCATTATTTGAAGAATTTGTCAATCATGTCTTGGTTCGGCTCCAGTGGAGTATTTATCTCTTTCATAACACTATTGGCTGTTTGCGTGTATCCTTCCATCTCTACTCAAGTGCTTACTTTAAACTACATGCTTAAGCTACCATTCCTCAATGATAAAAAAAACCCAACTATCCCATGATGTTACCCTTCACTAAACTGTACTTTAACATTAACCTTCCTTGAACCTAGAAACACCTTACCACCAGCTTATTGCTACCCTTCCCTGAACTCTAACAAACCCTTCTGCCCCTTAATGCTACCTTTCCCTGAACCCTAAAAGCCCCTTATTACCCTTTTACGTTATGCCTCCCTGACCCCTAAAAACTGTGAAAACTTAATGCTACCCTACCGTGAACCCTTAAAACCCTTACTATTCCTTAACGCTACTCTTACCTGAACCCTAACAACCTCTTAGTGGCTTTTTAACCTATCCATTCTGAACCCTAAAACTCCCTTTTTACCCTTTTACGTTTTGCCTCCCTGAACCCGAAAATCTGTGAACACTTAACACTAGCATTCCATGAACCCTATGAACTCCTTACTGTTCCTTAATGCTTCCTGTCCCATAACCCTAAAAACACCTTACTGGTCTCCTACCCCCTTCCCACCACACACAAAATGCTCCTCTATACTTTAGCAGGAGGACATATCCTTGCCCCTTCTCCCAATATACTTTCCTTTACCCTATATGTCACAACATTTTTGTAGGCAAAAACTACATTTCTCAAGTGTTTTGTAGCCACAACTTTTTTCAGTCTATTTTTTCAGTAGACAACGTTTTTCACACAGCTTTTTTGCACTTCACTTTTATCGCCACAATATTTTACTGGAAACCGAAAAGCGCACATCCTCAACTCTGGGTAGGAATCATGATGCTTTTGCTGTGCTAGAAGACCAGTGATATTAAAATTACTTTGTGGAACTTTGCAAGTCACCCGAACAAACTAGTACTGCCTCATTCTTACCCATGGGCGAAGGTGTGTCAAAAACCAAATTCAACCTTGCAAAAGAGTGTCTAGGCTTCCGAACTTGCCACTTTTTCAACACTTGATTTTATAATATTGTTCGTGGTTTTGGTGCAAAACAAAGCCACGAAGAGTCCTGTGGATTCAGTTTCATTCAAATGGGCGCAGGCGGTATAGCACGACCTGTGCCAGGGTACCTTTTGGATTTCACTTCTGCCACAAAACAAGGCAGCACCTTATGATTTGACTATTCTTAAGAGATGGAGTAATTGTCATCTAATGAGAAATGTACTCACCTGCATAGAAACGTTTATACTCTTAGCCTTTGGCTCCCATCGCCTACAGTGGCAGACTCAACACTGTGGTCTCTCCCGCCCAGTTTAAAATTACACCATTGCTAATTACTCTACTGGATGGTGTCACTAAGGGACCTTTAGCCAGTTCCTTCACAGCAAGCTAACAGTGGTATTCCGACAGTTCATACAGTGGTGGGACATAGGGCATTGATACAATTGTGCATTTTCCTGGTTTCAGTATATTCTGCTTTGTCACCTTTTTTGGTGCCTTACAAGAGAGAGCATTGATTGGACATCTTGTCATGGTGGGAGCCGAAGAGGGCCAGTGCAGCGGTCATTCAAAGGAGATATTGTTTTATGCAAGCATTAAGTTGGGTAAATCCTATTGTTGGGCTTCTCTTATATCACAATATTTTAGGTTTTATCACCCTTTTGTTGTTCACATTTATTTTGCACTTGGGAGACTGCTTAATATAGAAAGTTGAATGTCTAAGACTTTAAGCTCGAGTAAAATTTTCATGCCGACTATTGTCACAATGTAATATATTAAATGCACACAATTTTCAAGAAAATTATGTACCTCACTAGTGGAAAAATGTATACAGTTTCCCCCACCCCCTACTGAGTTCTCATTTCCAAAATCTAGCCATGGACTGGTCATGGATCGGACATTATGACAAGGCCAAGACTATAATTCTATTTCTTCTAACACCCTTTTTTCTAATAATGCCTTATGATATGATTTATTTTCATTTTAAAATATATTAACACCAAACTTATGTATACATACCATTACGCATATACATGTAGCATGTGTTTTGAGAAACCAAGCTCAGTTTCCACATTTTTATTGCAAAAGAACCCTTGGAAGATAATCTTTAAAAGAAGTTATGCAATCAAATTCAGAAACTAGGAGGATTTTAACATAGTCAAATTCTAACACTGCTTTTTTAAAAGCAATTCCTGCTTCTGTAACATGTTTGATCAGTTCAGACATGCCCTCCTAATACAATATTCACTTTAAAAGTCCTTCCAGCAGGCATTTGGCATAGCAGCAATTAAAGTATACTTTTTCCTCTTCAACTGCAGCTAAAGAACACTCGGCCACTTGGCCTCCTTTTTAAACGTGATTGGGGCACCAAATAGCACACTCCTACCATTAAGCAGTCACTGCCCTTTAAATTGGCGAGGATGCTAACCCGAACAACTTGTTTCTAAGGAGGTGAAAAAGCATCTTTCAATTTAGCATTATAGGTTGTTGACACCAGTCGTGAAAGGCCCTGAATATGAGCTTTACGGCTTAGATTGAGGGTGAGGGACTTTTACTTCTGGTATAGGCCAAGGCATAAGGACTGTAAAGCTACTACAACAGTCCACCCACCGAGGACAGAATATAACAAAATTAAACACAGAGAAAAAGAAAGACAAAACATTGGAATGACGTCAGAAACCAGACCACTGTACACAAACAAAATGTTGTGTTTTGATTGGCTTCTAGGAGGTTGATATCTACCCCGGGAATTCCTTAATAGTACCTGAACGAAGTCTCATTACACTATCAACCCACATATTGCTAGACCCTTTCTAACCTAGCAGCTTCCTCTGAAGAGCATAGAGTTCGAAAAAGAACAAGAGTGTCCCCCTATCTCATGGAACGGGCCTGAATTAGAAGGTATGCTTCTGGAGAAGACAGATTTAGAACTGTTAATTTTCTTGAGCAGAAGGCTGAATAAATACATAAAAAAAGGTTCTCTCTGCTGCAACTGGTGCTGAAACTGTTCTTTTCAATGTATTTGACTTTTATATTTAAAGTGATTTCAGTCTGTGGAAATTGTGTAGTCCATGACATTTTTTACGGTAGGAGCCTAATTTTTCTGATTTACATTGTTACTTATTTTAGAATGTTTTAATGATCTTTGAATGTAGTAGTTTATAAGGTATACATATAGACATTTCTATAGACAGTAAATATGTATTTGTAAACATTTTTTATCATTACTCTTACATTTTACTCACAATAAAATGATTTTGAAACCAGTGAACATTCAAGCAGTGAGATGCAACTACTGACAAGTACCTTCACATTCTTCTAACAAATCTGCTTCCATGCATTTAAATGAAGGCTTAAAAACCTTCCATGCCCACTAAAATGTCACTATTTTAAAATTAAGGGGGTAGCACGTGGCAGAGACGATGGATAATCTGAGGAAATAGATATGGACTGGTGATACTGGCACCCAAGTGGCTATTTCTTTCATTAACTATTTTAGCCCTTGAAAATTGTATTATGCCATAAATTACTAAAACCCTACCGTTCGCAGCTGGAGTCATATCTGCCTTAACCATTGAATGTTCATTTACATTTAACAAATTCTCTGCCGGCAACATGGAGTTCAGGAAGTGCTTCATATTTGCCATCAATATAGAATGATAGCATTCTAGGTTTTCATTAGAATTCTGCAGTAAAGGTACAGTGGAGTTTCAACTGACAGACTGCTGCTGTGGAAAGTATGTTTTACTCAGCATGCCAGACTTTCCTTCTCACATGGACAAGGAAGATATTTGAGAATTGAAAGAAAATGTGTAAGACTTTCATACAACTGGGCCTTGTGATTGGATAGAGAGACATAGCTCAGTGATGGCAACAACCCAGTCTCCCAGTTGGTTGTGAGATGGGGGCGGCTTTCGAGTTATGCTGTGCAAACGAGAGGTCAGTGTATGAGGCATGAGGTTGCCTCCAGAAACATGGCAGAGTGTCGGATGTGTGGCTGCGGTATAGAGATGAGACTTGATTTAGAATTACCTATAGAAGGAACTCAGCACTGTTCTCCTATTGAGAAGAGAGTGCTCCTCTGGCCTAGTAGATACGTGACTCATAGGGATCAAAAAATTGACCATGACTGTAGTTAACTGTGTACGGCAGTTATCAGGTTGATGGTGAACATGTGATATGCATATATGCTCATACGCTTGTTTCCATGTTTTAGCTTATGAAACAATCAATAAACAAATCTTCAAAAATAAAAAAAGAATATATATTCTCCTTTCACCTTTCTGAAAAACTAACAAGAATTTGCATGACAAAAATTAAACATCTCTGTTCATTTACTGCAGTTACTCTGGGCTCTCTGACTCCACCCCAGTCAATAACTACCAGGCAGTGCCTTCCCACTTATTGGACCTCTGCACTAAAGTGTTTTCACAAGAGTTCCGGACGTTCCAATGTTTCTCATATTTCTTATGTTAACACCAGAGTTTTCACCCAGGAGGCCTGGAACATAGCTTCTATAAATTCAGCAGTTGCGAAGGCACCAGGCTCCAGAGGTTTGAGGAACCTACTGCATCCCAATTATGACTATCTTTTACTACTCAACCACGGCACAGGGGGGAGGGGGGCATTGCTTTGCTTGCATTGGAGCCCATGGACTCATGCTTCGTCTCTGGCGGAGGCTGATTACAGTACCTGTCTTTGCCATCAGGGTGCATTCAATCTGAGATTCTGTTAGGTGTTGTGAGCACCGGCTGGTCACGACTCCTGTTTTGATATATTGTTGATTATACGCATGTTGAAGTGCTAGAAGTGGTCCTCCTTGCAGGCTTACCTTTAGAGCAAGTTGCATTGAATTTATTATTTCAAATAACCCAAGCACTCTGATAGTATTTAAAGATTCCTATGAGGTCCAAACATGAAAGACTCGTCTTTACAAAACATGATGTAATTTATTATCCTTGTGGAGAAGTATTGTATTGTATTGTATTGCGCTTTTATATAGCGCAACCTGTCACCCTACGGGTATCCAGGCGCTGTCACATAGCAGAGGAATTCATCAGTCTACAGTGCTTCTCAAACTTAAGGAGTGATATTATCATTCCTGGGGAAGAGCCATGTTTTCAGATTCTTTCTGAAACAAAGCAGGGTGTCAGCTTGTCTGATCTTCTGTGGGAGTTCGTTCCATAGACGGGAGGCCGTATTGCTAAAAGCCCTTCCTCCCATCCTGGATTTTTTAAATCTAGTGGTGGTGACCATATTGGCGCCAGATGATCGAAGGGATCTAGTCGGTTTGTACCATGTGAATCTATCCTGCATAGGAAGGGGACCCGAGCCATGTGCCGCTCTATACACTATGCATAGAGATTTAAAACTCACTCTGTCCTTAACTGGTAGCCAGTGTAGTTCTCTTAGAGCCAGCGTAGTAGAAGCCCTGCGTTGCCTTCCTAATGCCAGCTTAGCTGCCATGGACTGGACTCTCTGCAATCCCTGCAAGATATATTGCGGGGCTCCTAAATATAGGGAGCTGCAGTAGTCCAGTCTGCTCAGGATGGCACTCCTTACTACCAAGGGTCTAGTTTCCTCTGGCAGTTGTAGACTTCGGTGCAGTCAAAGGTTACAAATACTTTTTCTTCAGAAACAGCCAACACGTGTTTCATCACATAGTCACTTTTTCAAGGCTTAGATAGTCAAAGGCTGCGTGCATAGTCCAATAAGTATAATCGCTTTGTGCGTGTCTGATGTAGCGCTTCTGAAAGGTCTGCCCAAAACTCTGTAATCGCATGAAACCGTCTTATCATCACCATCAGAACGTATTGATGTCCACCGATTTCTTTGACTTATTTGGGCAGACCGCCATTAACTTATCACGGGTTCATGCAATTACAGAGTTTTTGGTACAAACTTTCGGAATCGCTACATCAGACACGCACGAAGCGATTATACCTAGAAGAAAAATATTTTGTAACCTTTGACTGCACCGAAGTCTACAACTTCTCCACAAGGATAATACATTACATCATGCTTTGTAAAGAAGAGTCTTTCATGTTTGGACCTATAGGAATCTTTAAATACTATCAGAGTGCTTGGGTTATTTGAATTAATATTTATGTACATTCTGTGTCGTTCTGATCCAGAGTACAATCTCACACCTTGGGTAGTAGGGTGTGCATAACTTGACAGCACCATACCTTTCCACAGTTAATGGTGGTTTATACTGTACCCACGACGAACATTGTTCTTTCTTGCGTATGAAGTGCGAATAACGAGACCACTACTACCCCCTATTTTTGAGTGCATTGAATTTATGCAGCATGACCTTTCTTCTCACACCTCTACCAATTTGTGTTTTTTTCGTACAGTACTCGAAGGTAGATATACGTCCCCTTCCAACAGATCCAGGAGCCCCCGACGTGTTCCCATTGCTAGTAGGTATTTACTATCCAACTGTAGCGGATGCTATGCGTCTATGCACGGTGCAAAGGCCCGTCTGCATCGACGTGCAAAAGCATTAAGTAATTTATTGGTCAATGCAAAATTATGTATTCGGACCATTTTGCATGTATGACTGCCCTGCATATTTTAAAAATGCACTGTGATCTTTCACTGGGCCGAATTGCATAACGTCTCTCCAAAACGTAAAGATGATTGTGCTGTAAGATCTTTAGAATTGTATTTATTTACATGGCCAAAATGCATATTTGTGAAGCGTGTGCTTTGAAACTAACCACTCATAAAACAGAGCAGCACACAATATCTAAATAACAACAACTTGTTGTCAATACTTGGCCTCAGAGGTTTTGAAAACAACATCCCATAACAGCTGTTTTCTCCGTGGCACTCGGGTCTGTTTAGTACATACATTTCAACATGCATAGTTTACCAGCACACCTATGCATGGTCGCAATTTATGGCTGTTTGGCATACACTTGCATGATGCAAACCAAATGAACAACACACGTACATGATATTGACTGACCGCTGACTGATTCACGTTTCCTAACTCTATGTGTGTTTCTGGTACTCATTGTGTGCACTATATGTGTATGTTTAGGCGATTTATTAAGAGTTACAATGTTCTTTTAGTTAGCATTTATTCTTCAGGGCTAATGTGTTTACTTGAAATGTATTTTTGCCAGCCAAATACCCTATGAGAACAGGAAATACTAAAAATATAGAAGTTCCCTTAGGTGCAACGGGCATTTGCGCCCACTTTGCGTGCCCCCCCCGGGTACTTTGGTATTACAGAAGGGGCTGCAGATGCTTGTGCATCCCCTTCTGTAAAACTGATAGTGCTGGTGCACATAAAGCACCAGCAATATCTTCAGAGGGCGTTCCCTCATTTGCATGGGAGGGAATCCCTTTGCCTCTGCGCAATACAGACACGGGCGCAGAGGCAAAGGAGCTTTCAGGAGGCGCACTGACAGTGCGCCTCCTGAATCCTAAATCAGACTGGAGGGCTGATTGCAGCCCTCCAGTGGGGGGAAGGGTCCCCCCAGACATCCCCTTGCTGGCGTTTGCAGTCACTCACTGCACCCGCCTGTAAGAAGATATCTAATCCCCTTTGGATGTGCAGGCAGGTTGCGGCCTGACTGTGAAAACACGGAGCGGCTTCAACGCAGCTGTTCCATTTTTCATGTGAATGAGCTGCCCCCACGGCAGCGCAAGTTCACGGCTGCACTGCGGGCAGGCCATTCACCCTAATACGGCGCATTTTCCTTGATTGCGTCAGGCGCACCATTTAAAAGGTGTGCCTCGCGCAATCAAGGAAAATGCGCTGTATGTGTAATACGGCCCCTGGTGTGCTCTCCAGCATTGTCCTCCTTCTTTCCCTCTTTTGTTTGTTTATGCTCTGTTGCTCTGGCTCAAAGTCTGGTGAAGAAAGATGAGTGCTGGTCCCCAAAAATGAGTCTAGGTGGGCCCCACCGGCAACAAATGGCTCAAATTAAGTACCGGACTTTGACTTAGATTTCAAGTTAGAATGAGTGAAGTTTTAGGTTTTATGATTAGGTTTAAGGTTAGTAAGCCTATACTTGCACATAGGTTATTTTATTAGGGATGTTCTCAGCAGTAGTAATTTTGATGTAGTGGAGTTGCTCTATCAAGTTACATACAACCATAAGTTGGAAGTCTCAAAAATATAAGAGGACGCTGTTTACATCTGATACAAACTACTGTTCTTAAGGTTGAATACTGGTCTTTCAAAGGCTAATGAATTGAGTGCCATTAAGATTATACTTGCTGTGTCCAGTATTTAAGAATGGCAAAAATTTGTGGTATGAAGTACTATCTAAAAAACAATATATTATTATGCACAAGTAAGTCTTGCAAGTGCATTGCAAAATGTTTGTTTATTATGACCAAGTTATGGCTGTTTTTTTTTAACCTCATTTGTGTGCTTTCCCCAAGAATGCTTACCAGTCTGATCTAATTACTACATATGTGGTGGCTGCATGTGTGCATACACTGTGCACCTATAGATCCCACACACAAGCATGCATTTACGTATGTCTCTGTCTTTGTGAGTCATGTGTAAAGCATGGATACGTAACATAATCTTTCATGGTGCGAGTCAAGGAGCAAATGTGTCACTTAAAAAAAGCTTTGTGAATAACGACCACAGTCCTGACTTAGGGCCCAATTCACAAAGGTAAACTTTGAGCTGAAGTCTAAGGCCCAATTCACAAAGGTAAACTTAGAGTTGAAGTCTAAGTTTAGACCAGTGCTAGATTAAACCCTGTAGAGGCCCCTAGGCAGTCAAAATTTCACCCCTCACTCGCAAGGTATCTCCTAATACGTTTTCAATGTTACCAACCAACAATTTTAATAAACCAATTTTATTACACAAAACTCAACATTAACAATTATTAATGTTATTAAACAAAATATATTTTTAAGAATCTTAATAAACCAACAAAACTTCAAATATTCACTTTACTCAATTTGTTTGTGGTGTAATCTTTCAGGATACCTTGGAAGTCTACTTTTTTCAAGACATCGTAGTCAGTGGATTGTTTAATGTAAAGTTTATGTCTCTTAGAGTTGATTAATTGTTTTCTATCTTTTGGAAACAATTTAAGAAAGCTTTATTGTAATTTTCTTTCACGATCAAATGAATATTATTTTGATCCATTGTCGCGGGGCCCCTTGACGGAGTGGGGCCCATAGGCCAGGGCCTACTTTGTCTATTTGGTAATCCAGAACTGGTTTAGACCTGAAGTCTAAGGGTCCAATTCAGAATGGTAAACTTAGACCTAAATTCTAAATTTACCTTTCTGAATTGGGCCCTTAGACTTCAGGTCCAAACTTGGGGCCTGATTATGAGTCTGGCGATCTTGCGACCGCCAGACTCGTGGTTTCACAGGGGTGGCGGTCCACCATTTTGCTGATTACGACTTCCAATGTCGGATCGGTGGTGGACCGCCTGCTGCGCCAGAGAACAGTTGTTCCCTGGCTGTGGCGCAGCTGCGCCACTACGCAATATGCAGAGCGGGGACTGGCGCAGTCCCGCTCAGCATATTACGAGTTCGTCCACCGCCAGCATTTCATGGCAGGAGTCCCACCATGAAAAGGCTGGCGGTGGAGGAACAAAGGGGTTTCTACAGGGGCCCCATGTGCCCCCGCCATGGGGATACATTCAGGAGGGCTCTGTATCCCCACAAACTTCCATCATGGCATGGACGTCACCATCCATGCCGTGCTGGAACTCTTTTGCCGTTCCCATTGTGGTGCCTGTTTTTCACCGGTGCCGCTGCGCCAAACTCATAATCAGGCCCATAGACTTCAAGTCTAAATTTAGACTTCAGGTCTAAGTTTCCCTTTCTGAGTTGAGCCCTTAGTGAGTACAGGGTACCAATGATTCTTGCATTAAAACAGGTTTTGCGTTATTGGCAGTAGCATACAATATTCAGTAACAGCATGCCTGGCATAGAACGTCATGACACAGACACACTTATACTCATGACCATAAGAAAGTGTTCTATTTCCTGTCTTTTGAAGAATCTCTGTAAATTGACTTCAGAGCGCATGTCATTTATGTGTTGCAGGGGGAAAGGTATTTGTTTGCTTTCCTTCCAGGTATCGAGTTAGGAGTATACTTGACAGTGCCTGCTCCAAGTAAAAGAGACTGTGCTAGTAGTAAACACGAAGTGCCATTTACTTTCGACCAGAGGAGGCAAACACAGTGCGGCAAAAATTACAATTGTTGCAGTAAGACACACTCCTCTTTATTGGATGGAAAGAGGAGTAGATTACCTTCTATTTATGGCAGTAAAATGTTGAGATGGTCTCAAGGGGAGAGGATGGTGGGTGGATGGTGTGCAGGATATGTGGTGGTGCACAGTGTGGCTCATAACCAAGGGTCTATCTTGGCGTTCCTGAATAGTCATTTGCCATACAGTGATGTGAGCATGAGTGGCAATGAGAAAGGCTATGTACTTGGAGGAAAAAGGATTATTAACAGAACAATGCTTCAAGCTGGCCTCCTCCAGTAGGGGCAATGCAGAGTAAGACCAAGGCTGGGATTGTCCGCATAGGAAGTACCTTCAAGTAACCAGAAGGAAAGGATCTCTTGTTAGCTGGCTGCCACTAGCCCTGTCCTTTTCCGACTCAGGACTAGAAGGATGAGCCTTACTAGCCAGGCGCGGGAAGGGCAATTTAAGCACTTGACGTCCAGCCGGAACCCCATATTCCAGGCAGGACAGCAGAGTTTGTTTGATATCTGATTTCTGAGTCTTTTTCAGCATGAAGTATCCCTGTGACCAGAATTTAAAGGCTGTTTCCACTTATTTTAAGGCACTGTTGGTTATTGCAAAGGTTTCTATTCTCTTTGTACCCTGTACTCGTTCTTGCCAGCAATCAATTTTATGTTATTTCTTAAACGTCTGTTTTAGAAAAAGATAGCTTAGTGCAGCAGTGTGTTTTGTAAAATATCTTAATAATTACAATTACTGAAGGCCTTTTTCTTGCTTAGCATTAGGGATCATTTTTGTACTCACTTTAGCGATTTTTGTTGCCTGTTATTAAACGTATGTGTGCGCCACTTAAAAGGCCTGATTTTAAGTAGTTTATTTTTAAGCTGAAAACAATATAATACACTATACATAAGCAAACCTTCAATTTCTAAACGAAAGGTACATTTTGTTATACAGTTGATAAATAATAACTGTAAAGCTGTTTTATTTCTGACTGGCTGCTTTGGATGCCTGCCAGGCTCAAGTAAAAAAATAATTAACACAACATAAATATACATACAAAGAGGGGCTTTGGGTCACCCCCTCCCCTTTTATCCATTTTGCAGTTTGAGTGTTAGTCACATTTTAATTCCACCCACAGCAATATACAGCCATTGTCTGCCCTGAGTAATGGCATTTTCAAAATCACATGTGTTTATCGCCTAAAAAGAAGTTTGCTTCAATGCCATAACTAGTGGTCCTATCCTATCCTTTGCTTTTCTTTCAGTCTTCAGTACTTTAGGAGACATGGTGGGTGTTTAATGTGCATTTTAAAGGAATGAGCTCCAACTGAAAAAAGAGTCCTCGCCCCCTTTCATGATACGTTTGACTTCATCAGCTTCTCCAAGTGTGCCCATGTGCCCATCACTCTCCCACACCACTTAGGGCCTGATTATGAGTTTGGTGGACTGGTTATTCCATCACAAACGTGACAGATATCCCGCCCGCCCTATTACGAGTTCCATTATGTTCCATTGGATATATTGGAACTCGTAATACGGCAGACAGGATATCCGTTACGTTTGTGATGGAGTAACCTGTCTTCCAAACTTTTAATCCGGCCCTTACTGTCTGGTCACTCTCCCACTGTCAAGCTCAAATGTACGGCATACTCCTGCGACCCGGGCCATTCAGCACCATCAGGCATTATATTTTGCTGCTTCCGGTCATGACTTAGGCTGGTGGCGGTACGTGCCTTACCCCATTCTTCATCACTCATTTTACACCAACGATGCAAGAGTTGTGAAAAGTGTATGTACTTTATGCAACAGTCAGGACCCTTTTACAACTCCTCTTCTTTGTTTCTCCTGTGCATGTAGTTGCTGCAAATACCTTGCATGTTCCACACAAGAGCAGCCTCCTTTTTTCTTTCCCTCGTGACATTAGTTCTTTTTCATAATTTTTTTTAACATATGCATGGCTGTTACAAGCCCAAACAGTCTGCAGCTCTGATCCATGAAATGCTGGGCCATCGCTTCTGGTGTGGGTGCAGCAGGTAGAGAGACCTTTTCCGGGTTTTCCAAGAAATCGCAGTGACATCTCAGGGATGTTGAACCAGGCCTGTTTGAAGACAGGCTTCAAGCTTGAACACATATACTTAAATGTGCAGTCATTGCAAAAGTTTTTCAGCACCAGAAACACATAATTGTGATTACAATTGTAGTTAAGTGCTACATCTCCTTGCTTCAATGGTATGCTGCATAACTCAAGCGCATTAGTTTTACAAAATGCTTTACAGTCAGTGATGATATCAGTATGGTCATTCCTGGTTCTGAATCTTGAATACATTTCTACATCTTTTTTGGTCATGCACCCATGTTTATGTTATTTTGTGATATTTTAGCCTTCCCCTCCTCCCTCTGTTTTCATCACGGTAAAGTAAGTGCATGAAAAAATTACTTTTGCTCTATATCTCTGATTTGCATTGCTAATATGGCCACCACATTTACAAAGTATGCTACCTGTTGTAAACTTTAAAAAAGAAAATATAAAACATTGCTGATCTCGCTTCTGTCGACATCTAGTGGTATTAGCCGTGATAACTGCCTTGCCATTAATAAAACAAAAGAGACCCAATTGATGGTCAGAATGCAGAACAAATCAAAACATTCACCCCCAGTCAAGAGATCTGGGTTAAATCTATCATGCTCTCCATGCCGCTGTAGTCAAGCTATCATGGCTGATGAGGGGTGAAACCCCAAAACCGGTCCTAGGATGCTTGTTTCCAATCCAGGGAGGACCTGGCCTGGCAGTTCTGGCTGGACTGTTCACATTGGGCGCAAGGTCAAGACTGATTTGCATATGGCTGGGTCCAAACTGGAATGGCATGGTGAGCAAATAAACGGTGGATATAGGCCCAAATCTGTGTACTGGGGTGAATGTATGACATTGTTCTGCATTCTGTCCATCAATTGTTCTTTTTGCATTAATAAAACAGGGCATTCATGTTTTAAAATCTAGAAATAAGTTTTGTTGCACTAGCGTGGGCCTAGAAAAAAGTATGGGGGTTTGGGGAATAATTATCTCTCTGCCACTACTTTTTTGGAAAACCTTGTCATCGGTTCAGGATAGGGGAATGGGGTACGGTGTTGGAAGTGGTAATGACATCTAGTAAGGGTATACAGCTCCCATCATCCACAACTAATAGACCACCACCCGGAAGTCAGGGCAATGCTTCCAAGTACTGCAAGTTTGAAAGGAAAGGTGAGTGGAGCTGGATCACATGAAAAGGATGCTGTGAACAGCTGAGGACCTGCAGCTACCAGCTCAGTTTTGACCTATGAACAGTTAATGTTTGTAAAATTAATTTAGCTTTAGCTACTCTCTTGCATTAAAGCCCTTGTTTCACTTAATTTTCAAGCTTAGATAGGTGAAATATGAGGCAATGTCCAAGCTGTGAAGGGCTCATCTGAAAATTCTACACTCTGGGCCTGATTCACAAAGGCAAACTTACAGTTTTGTTTATGTTTTGAAATGTTTGCTAGTCACAAAGGTATTTTACTAGTAGTATCTTTATGACTGCAGAGTCTCCACACATAAATTGAAAGGATAGTCCTATATTTATTATGTGGAGGTTCTCCACAGTCGTAAAAATACTACTGGGAAGATGTTTTTGTGAATAGCAAACAATCGTAAACCTACACAAAAGTGAATTAGGCCCCTATTTTGGGCATTTTGATAGGAAGATAAGCTGGGCCGAGAGCAGTTGAGTGCTTCCCCAACAATATGCTTCAGAACAGTTGAGTTTTCTTCTTTGCTGCTATCATTCCATTGTGTGGTTTCTTGGCACAGACACCCCCTCACTTATTTTGTCCAACGGGTAACACAGTCCATGGCGCAATTTCTATGCTTCAGAAGTAAGCGCACCTTCTGCCAGTCTTCATGCAAGCCTCATCATTACATAGTTTGAGGCCTCTGCAATGCAAATCCACCTGCTGTTGAATACTATCCTGTCCACTTGCATTTCATGTGGACAGCATGAGCTGCCTGCAGTGCACCTCCCACTGTAGCATCAAGGGCAAATTCACCGTCGCTCAGGGCTTACTGCGCGATCTCCTTCTCAGCAGGTCTGCTTACCTCCAGGGTACAAGATGCGTGCGGTGAAAGGAGCTCCTGAAAGGGGAAATGCAGAGCGAAGGAAAGAGAAATTGGTTAGGGGGAGAGTGTATTGCTTGCAAAAATATAAATAAACAAAAACAAAAACACGCATCAGTGTCCTAATTGTGTAAATGTTGGAGCTGGGCAAGGACCAGAACTGCAGGCCATTTCATTTCTGCGTTGGAGGCTGAGGCCTATTCCCATTCTGATCAGAGCATTTGGTTTGGTTCCTGCTGCATTACGATTTACAAGGTGGACGTTTATAGCCATTGGCCCTCATGGACGAATGTTGCGCATGAGGCTAAAGGGCCCCTCTGGACACACTCTTGGGTGGCTGCTAGAGTGCTGCTTACGTACCATTACAAATTGGTCCACAGTAATGGCTGGCACGTTGATCAGTTAAAGGAAAGGGGCCCCGGGTGGCAGCAGGGATAACAGCTGCCTCTACGGCTACCACACAACATTTGTTAATAGTTGCTGTAGGGGTTTTGTTTTACTTAGGTTTTACTGAACATAAATGAGAATAAACACTGGCCCTACTGCCTAGCAGCTGGTTGCGCTCACTGTATGAAAGCTGATATGGTACATCATGATTTTTGGGATGAATGTTGCGGTCAGTGCTCGCGGCCTTTGTTCACTTGATTACTCTTGGCATTTTTGTTGTCTTTCTTTTAACTACACTAACAAGAGGTGCTGTAGGAGGAAGCGACTTAAGGCTTCATCATTTTAGTTGAGTGTTAACTTGAAAAGCATCTGAGATGCTTGGTGTAAGATACTGGGTTATTGGTTGAGGAGGTTGGAAGCCCCTCTCAGGCAACAACCACAGTCCTTGTCAGGGTGAACCACAAAAGTCACTAAACTAACCTGTGTTTTACCCCCTGATAGCTTTGTACAAAAGCAGACAGGCTTAACTTAGAGGCAATGTGTAAAGTATTTATGCAGCTCACAAACAGTAATAAAGTGAAAACATAGAACAAGAAAAATCACAAACCAATTAAACAAAATAGAGTACATTTTGATTAGTAAAATGACACCAAAACAAATTGAATCCAATCAAGTGGAACCGAAATTAGGATTTTATATTCTTTTTAGTGCAAAATAGCGCCAAAAAAATATCAAAGCATCAACCATGGGTATCTGGTCGCACAAGACTAGGGCACAGTCAAAAGTTAAGGGAGACTGTGAAGGAGCGCAAGCTGGATACATGAGATGGATTGGGCCCGATCTCGGCTTGCCTTCGGACTTAGAAGACATTTTGAAAAAGTTCCTGAGAATGTAGAAGTTCAGTGACAAAAAGCAGCAGGTGGTGTCTGAGTAGGAGGAATCGTCATTGGGGAGCCGCTGGACGAAGTCGCAGTGAAGTCTTTTACCTTTGGACTTTGTCACCTCTTTGGAAGTTAAAAACCTGTAGTGGGATGAAGCTGCAGGTTGTTGCCGAAGAGGGCTCCACAAGGCCAGATACCTTCACCGAGAAGCTCAGTTGAACAGGATTTGCTGCTGTTGAGAAGAACATAGCAGGGGCTAACTGGCGATACTTCTTGGACAGATCGACTGGCAGGTAGGCCCCGGTCTTTTGCCATTTCTCAGGCCACTTCTTAATTTTTTTAAGTCATGTGCCAATCAGGTGTATGGCAATTTTACAATGTTTTAGGAAGAGAGCACCAGCCCTTTAACACTATTTGGTCCTAATGCCAACAAAAACAAATTTCAGAAAACAAGAGGGATGAATGCAAAATGTTTGGGGGAAGACTACACTAATGATGTCAGGTCTAACACTTGGACAGGTCTTGTTGTAGGACAAACTCTTAGAAACTCAGGAAACGTCTTGAGACCCTAAGAATTCTTGTTCCAAGGTACGTATCAAGGTTGCTTTGGGCCTTCATGTGAAAAAAGGAAAATGACTACCCTGACCTTTATAGGAGTCTTATAGAAATCAAAAGGGTGCAGTAGCTTTCTTACACCCCAGGGCCCTGGTGCTACTCAATTTGCAATGCTAATGATTGCTAAATGCTGCATGTACAATAGCTTCTGAGCACAGTAGAAAATGTTTCTGTGGTACAACGCGTAATGTTAATGATTTACAGTGGTAGGCGTGACTGCTGCCTTGTTTTATATTGTACCAGCATCCATGATTATAATGTATAGTCTTTTATAGGCTAAAACAGAAATTAACATTAACTAAAGAGTCCCTTAAAGACATTTTTAATGTGGGAATCTTTGTCAAGATGAAAAAAGTGGGAACCTCTTGGGAAATAATGTTCCAAGAGGTCAAACTCTAGTCAACATAGCCATTTATGTATGCTCTAAATAGGGTGGATAGCGCATATGCCAACCTGTAGATAACACTCAAAGTCATTTTACATCATAGTGGTTGCTCTTGATCTACATAGCCTTAGTGCCCCGCAGGGCCGGACTGGCCGTAGCGGGCACTGGGCATTCCCCCGGTGGGCCGGAGGGGTGGGGACCGTTTTTGTGCCTGCGGGGGCTGGTTCTGCAGCAGTGCTGCATCATCGGCCCCCTGTGACAACAGCGGGAGCGGTGCTTCTTGCATGCCAGATCCAGCATTGGAGGAACCCTGCATATAAGTCTGTAATAGCAACATGGGCTTTGACCTGCGCCCTCACAATTGTTTGCTCGCAGATAGTGTGAGTCGTATTTCAATTATTTGCTTAAGCCACAAATTGAGTATGTAGGGACCCTGACTCTTACCCACCTAGCCTTTTTGAAATTAACAACGCTGCACCACATGTTTAGAGGTAGTTTTAAAAGTAATTTCCTTTTGCGTTAGCTGCCGTTTTCATGCTTTACTACTCAGAGACTAATTTTGTTTTCATCGTTAAGATATCTCTGCCATGCTTTGGTGTACGTCTATTCCCTCTTCAGATAATTGCTGCTGTAACACCTGTTTTGCGAGCTGCATTATCATGTACTCAGTGTACTTTGTGAGCATAGCGGTATTCTTCATTTCCATTCCCTTTCCTTGTTTTGTAATTATCGCTTCCTCCTCAGCACAAAACCCCTTCTACGTGACTGGTTTTCTCGCCTCTCTCTAGTCTTTGCAGCATGACTGATATAGCTTCATCCATGTCTTAAAACCCAAATGAGGGGCCCGCGTAGGCGCGCCATAACAGCAGGGCCAGACTGGCCGTAGCGGGCATCAGACATTTCCTGGGAGGCTGGAAGGGGAAGGGACGGTTTTGCAGCGGTGGGGGCTGGTTTTGTTACTGGGGGGCCGGTTTTGTAGCAAAGCTGCAATATCCGATTCCGATTCCCGGTGGAGCTGCACCGACAGCTATAGGGGAGATTGGCTCTGGCACACCGCTTTGGCCGTCACCTACCCAGCCGGACTTCGGACATATGTCTCGTCTTTTTCTCCGCTGCTGTCTCCTTCCAGTGGACTCCCAGCTCCCCTTGTTCTTTTTGTATCTTGATACTCGTCTTAGCCAATAACTCCTGCATTGTATTTGTAATCATTCTGTAATTAATGTGAAATCTCTGTAACATGTAACACACTGTTTCCTTATGTAAAGCACTCTGATACCTCCGGGTCTAGCCAGCGCTATATAAAACTCAAATAAATAAATTAAATAAATAAAAATCGGCCCCCAAAAAAGCTGCAGTGCTTCACACATGCACTCCTCCACTGTCCGGGGGCTGGTCCGACGAAATAGCCAGGGTTGCTTTGGGTTCCCAGTTCGACCCTGCATAACAGACCGGTGAGATGAGTGAGTGATTGCCATTTTGCTGGTGAATCTTACTATGCAAGATTCAGTATTTGTACATTTCCCTCCTGCCGGTGACTCAGCAGACTAGGCCCAAGCTGTGGCTGGAAATGCACACGTGGACTATGTTAACATTCATGGCCAACCCTCCAGTGACCTTCATATAGAGGCTCATCTATTACGCATCTATTGCTTGACTGAGGCTGCCTCAAGCATAGCTCTCCACAACCAGTCTTGATAATCATGCGGCGTGAACTCTGATCCCTGGTGCACCAATGATAGACATCCAGCTGAGCTAAGGGCGGTATTTTTCTTTTTAGCTGGACCTTTTACTTTCAAATACTCTGCTTGTTTAATCTCTTAATTGAATATTCTGCTGTACAACAGTTGTTAAATCTATTGGCTGTGAATTTCACTTTCACAAATGGATTGGGCAGCCTCTTTTCCAATTACTATCGGCTGCCACCTTTTCAGAGAGCAGAAAATAATTAGTTTTGATTGAATTACTTTAAGTTACCTCCAGCAGCATGTTTTTTTTTTATTTTCTACTTTCATTTGCTTTCAATTTTCACATGGACTTTCACAAAAGTAGTCTACCCTCAGAGTAAACAGAGTAAGCAGGAGGAGCAATTCAATTTGAGTGGGGAAGTCAAAGAAAGATAATGGATGGTACATAGAGCTAGGTTCATAAAATGCAGTATCAGTCATCCTCAAACGGACATTTTAGCATTAGTCATAAAGGTGATATTGTACATGTGCTGTATTTGGAAATTAGAATTGAATTACGCCTATTACACCTATTTTTTTCTTTCACTTACATCTCCTTGCATTGTTTCTGCATGCTACAAATACCGTTTTATATTTACCACCATTGCTCTTCATCTGTTTTTATATGTTCCACTCATCTTGCCTCTTTTTATTGGGCTCGATTTCCACAATTATCCTTGACGTTTTCCTGCTTCTTGTTCTTACTACACGTGATATTGTTACCTGGTGCTGCTAGTCTACTGCAGGCAGTGCTGGACTGGCCGTAACGGGCACTGGGCGTTTCCCCGGTGGTTCAGAGGGGTGGGGGCTGGTTTTGTCACTGGGGGCCGGTTTTGCAGCAGTCCTGCAATATCAGCCCCCAGTAACAAAAGCGGGATCTGTGTTTTTACTAGCACGCCCCCACCTTCCAGGGCCGGTCGAGCAGCAATCTGCCTGGCTGGTTGCTGTTCCCAGTCCGGCCCTGGCTGCAGGAATCTTATCAGTAGGATGGTGAAAGCAGGAAGTGTGCATTCTTTTAATGCTTTTCTTCGTTCATCTAATTGTTATTGTTGTTATTGTTAATTTGAATTTGTAGAGCGCTTAATACCGGAAGGTCTCTAAGCGCTACAAGAAGAGTGGCGTCAGTCCCGGGCGAGTGGAAGACAGTTAAGCCCAAGCTTCTGTGAAGAGAATGGTTTTCAGTTTTTTTCTGAAAGGAAGAAGGCGGCTTTCTGCGCGGAGCTGGCTAGGCAGCTTGTTCCAAAGGGTGGGTAGAAGGATGGAAAAGGCTCGGCCCCCCTTGGTGGCATAGTTGAAGCGTGGGCAATTTAAGAGGCCCATTGTGGATGATCTTAGCAAGCGGCATCGGGCGTATTTCTCAAGGCGTTGTTTAATATAGGTGGGTGCCTGTCCATGAAAAGCCTTGTGAACAATGCAGAGGCCCTTAAATTTGGCCCTCTGTTTTATGGGCAGCCAGTGAAGACTTTGCAGAAGGGGGGATGCACGTGTGTGCCTGGGTACTTTAAAAATTAGCCTTGCCGCGTCATTCATGACTATCTGGAGTTTGCCTACTAAGGAATCTGGCAGTCCAATGTAGAGCGAGTTGCCATAGTCGAGGCGGGACAGGATCATGATATACACTTCCCAGTCCTAGAAATACTATCACATGTTGTGAGCTTTGTCTAGGTATGTTCCATTACCCAAGCAGAATGCTTTTTAACTACTAATGAAAAATAGTTTTTTTGATGTACAACATATCAGCATTTGGTGATATTTCTAAAACTACAATCTTAATCTTTAGGAGAATGACCACAGATCCCCCGTCTTCAAATGCAGTCACTCCTTGCAAGCATTTACCCCTTTATGAGGCTGCTCTTCTGTTAATGGTTATTTGTTTTTCACTTTTTACCTTATTTACATCTTCACTGTAGATTATTGATACGTTTTTATCACTCCTATGAAGTTTATTCCCGTAAAATATCTTTGCTCTTGCTGACTCAATGTCATTCCCCTTAAACATTCTTAATCAGTGGTATCCAATAGAGCCAAATCCAGACTAAGCAATAACTATGCAAAGAATTTCCATTTAGGTCCTCATTGTGAATGACCCAGTAAATTGCCTGCCCTGAGTAAAGCACCTGTTTGCAAGGGATTCACATTTATCAGTCTGACAGAATTTACTGCACCCGGTAATTACCAGATAAAATAAAGTATGAGCCCAAAATTTAATTTAATAAATTTAACAGGTAACACATGCCTGGAAAATTTAGAGAGACATTCAGATCTTGGTGAAAGCACAAAACTGTGCATCTTAGTCCCCATTTGGATAAGGAAAACTCTTAATAGAAGTTATTTACCAGCCAGTCAATTATCAAGGGTATCCGAGTTAATTAGACCGATAAATAACATATACCTCACTGGGTCACTTGTGATGAGGACCTAGGACATTTGGTGGTACATTTGGTGGCTATCCTTAAAACCTGTCCTCGGTACTTCTTTTCCAGGCCTACACTGCACATCTATGTAATATACATTCACTCTAATTTGCGTGGTGACCACGTCAGTAAACCAGCTTGATCCGTTCAACTGCTATCCCATCAAGGGACACTGCCTGTTTACCTTTCTTCTAATTGCCCAGATGTTTGCTGGCTTCTGATGTACACAGCAGAAACAATATTTCTGTCAATTAGTCATGTTTCAAAGCTGAGACAATTATTTGCTATCCCATCAATATTAATTTAAAAATGATTTTTATTTTTTGCGACCTTACTTCATATTAACCGTCATTCAAGTAGCCGATCTTGTTCAGTGGTATTTAAACTTATCCAAAGTGAAATTTGACAGAAGCCAACAGAACCGATGTGGTGAAGTCTGTTGCATGAAATGCTACATCACAGCATGCGGTTCCAAGGATCTCTCCATTACCTCTTGATTGGTGATAGAAAACTGACCACCGGTGTAGCTTGTTGAATTACCTTCCCTACCACCCCTATAGAACCATCTCTATAGGACGTTGTCACAATGACTGAATGATGTCATCAGTGATGTCATTAATTATGTAATCTAAGTTGTCATCAGTGATGTCATCAATTATGCCATTTAATATATCATGAGTGATATAATGTGTGAGATCATAAACAGTACATGACGGGCAAAAGTTATAGTTTAAACATTAGTTTATATCTTATTTAAACACATAACTATAGAGTCACTTTTACCCTTGCGTTTTTTCAGTGAATTTCAGTTTTTTTTAACGCAAGCTAAGATGTTATCACCCTACTTAACTCTAACGTCATTTAACTTTTTTTAGTTACTGTTTTTTTAACGTAACGGAAGATCTCGTTACAATATCTAACTATAACGTCACTTTAACCTTTGAAATTTTCAATGCATGTCTGTGTTTTTTGTAATCATAATAAGCCAATTCCCCTGCTGTGCACAGCCTTTGGACGTGTGCAGGGGGAGGTTAGATTCATGGCCTGGCCGAGGCCAGGCCTGCACCAAATCCCTCTGTGGGAGACCAACCCCATCTGGGCACAGGGTTGTTGAGCGCAGGTCCTGATGTCTGGTCACACCCTGTGGCCAACGCCCTGTGGGTGGCCAACCCACATTAAAAAATAACTTATATGGGTACCGTAGCACTCCCACTGTACACACTGCTCAAGCTTCACCTCCATTGTACCATAGTACAATGCAAACTTCCTCAAGGAAGCTTGCTTGGCCCTGTGGTACCATGGGGTGGAGCTTGAGCAGTGGCTCCCACTGGAATGCCACAGTCCCTCAAGAAAGGGCTGCTTTGGTACCCGTGGGTGTACTGCAGCACCCCCAGCACAATTCTTTTTTATTATAGCCCCTGAGAGTCCCTCTGGTCTCCCCACCCCAATAGTGCCTGTGGGTCAGAGTGTCTGTCACCTGCTCCCTTTATAACGTATCTTTTAACATTTTCAGGAATATCAATCACATTTTATCCTGCACACCACTAACTAAAATATAACACCCCTGTCTTCCTATCATGGCTCTAATTGAACGGGAGACACAGCTATCTTTTTACAGTGGTGTAAAAGTGATAAAAGGGTGACTCCTGTAATTTTTTTTACCATGCCCATGATTGGTTAGAAGAGTGTCTGCTTTCCTTTTAATTTATTTCCATGCAGCATGAGGCCACCTTCTCTTTACGATGCCCTCTGGTGGTGAGGCAACAGACCAGCCTGCTTCCTACCTTGTATTCTAGTGGTTAGGAGGCAAAATGTCCTACTTTTTACCAAGTCATCTTTGGTTGAAAAACACAGGTTTTCCGATTTTTAGGAGTCTTATTATTAATTGGAAGACAGCACATTGCTTTTACCATGCCCTTTAGAGGTGAAACAACAATGCATCCTGGGATTGCTCTAAGATTACTGGTTAGAAGATGAGGTCTCCTTCTTTGTACCTTGTCCCCTTCCATGTAGGGAACACAGCCATATTTTACCATGCCAACTTTCGGTTCAGTAGACAGAGCTTCCTTATTTGTATTATGCCTGCTGTTGGTTACAAGACAGAGCCTTCTGCTTTCTACATGCCTGGTGTTGGTTAGAAGAAAGAGCCTCTTTCTTTTTACAATGTCTTCTGTTGGTTGAAAGACAGGCCCTCCTTTTTACCATGCCTGCTGTTGGTTAGAAGATGTAGCCTCCTTCCTTTCACCATGCATTTGTTAGTTTATGGTTTAAATCTCTTTATCAATTTTCATAACCAGGGAATTTAGCAATACAAAGCCTTGGCCCATCAGGAGTATTCTTGTTACAAAATTCCTGAACAATCCAAACATGCCCCCCCACTCATTACCCACACCACAGGACCAAAGCAGGAGAAATGGATTCAGATAGCGATCTCAAGAGCTCAACCCTTGTTGGTTTAGAGACAATGCCTCCTGCCATACCCACGACTAATCAGAGGCGAGTGCAGCCTCCCTTCTGTTAGAACACAGGCCTCCCTGGTAGATCCCTCAATTTACTGTTGTTGGTTGGTAAGTGAGTCTTCACATTTGAACAAGCATGAAGTTGTGTTAGCCTGTCATGTAGGGCCTTAAGAACCCCTGTAAATTAACATACGTGTATTCTTTCTATCCCGTTAAGCAAATTCCCAAGCATAAGCCAAATAGTGAACAGAGCCAGTCACTAGTAACCTATGAAGGTAAATGGTACCTTTCATAACAACCACAGTCTCAGCCAACATCCTGGGCGGGAGCCTGCTAGGCAAACACTGCTAAGCACAGCACTATGGCCTCTGATGAAAGTGCCAATCAGGTAAAAGCAGTCTTGGCTTGAAGCTCGCTGGCCCTCATGATGAATGTGCATGTTTATGATAAACAGACAGCCTATGTATTGATCTAAAGGCCTGTTATATAAATTTCTGCACAGCAAGAGGGACTTGAAAGTGCAATGTAAGCCTAAAGCTGTTGCACTTCAAAGAAAACGATTTCACCCTGAATATGTTGACACTGAGCCATGTCTACGGATGTCAGCTCCAGTTTTGTGCACGTTAGTAACTAAAGTAACTTATAGTTATAGGGCTGCCATAAGAATGCATTTATGCTGTTTACAATGTCCATTTTCTCCAAGCAAGCCTTGCTGTTATGTTATATATTTGGTGCCCCCTTGCAGTCACAGATTGAGGTTCCTGCAATAATTAGATTTATGCTGCTTAATCTGTTGCCAACCTTGTCCCTGCTTTGTCTAGTTCAATGTGACAAAATCTTTTTCCTTCTATCAATGTCTCGTAGGCCTAGGTTTGAAAACAAAGCCAGTGCTCACCCTGCCCACTGGTATGCGCATGTCCTCAGATTGTTGTTTAGATGGACTGGCGGCCTAAACGCAGGCATATGATTCTCAAAGTATACAACTTGCCTTCAGTGTCCCTGAATGTTTCCTCTGCCCTATTCCATTGCTCTCTACAAGTCTGTTTTTCGTAGTCATAGCTTCCAGGAATGTTACTGTAGTTGTTGTGTTGCTGGATGGAAGTCCAAAGGAATAATGTGACAGTGTGTGCCTCTTTCTTCTCTTTCTATTCTAGATGAAGGACTGAATCACGAGTGCAAACTGTGCAGTCAGACATTTGATTCACCAGCCAAGCTTCAGTGCCACCTGATCGAGCACAGTTTTGAAGGAATGGGTGGCACCTTCAAGTGCCCAGTGTGTTTTACAGGTACGCAAAGCAATGCTCCCATTTCTGCTAAGTGCGAGGTATCCGAACAGTTTACATTTGGTTCTTCACAGATCTCCACATCTGCATGTAAAAAAAGAGATGTTTCTAAAGTAGACATGTTGTGGTGGTGATATATTGGGCTGTAACGGAGAAACCTTGCCATGGTGAAAAAACATGTTAAATCAATTGGCACATTTTTTCTGTTTCTGTGACACGAACTGGGGCAAAACAATTGCTGCTCCTTATAACAGAACAATATTTTCACCACGGCAAAAATTGAGAAAAAATATGACTTTAATTTAATTCATTTCAAATGTGCAATACCAGGTTTAGGCAACAAACCTATATCTCCTTTTTGAAAGAGTAGTGCAAATTGGTTTTTCACTTTTTTTGCTATATTATATGTAATAAAACCAAACTGAGTATTTGCTCGCTACAATTCTTATAATGTAAGTCAGGGAAAAATAGTGTGAAATCAGTTTGCAGAGTTTTTGCTAGGTGGAAAAGCACAGTTTGGAGCTCAGTTTGGAGCAAAAATAGTTTGCTGATTTCCATATTATACACGTAGTAAAATGGTGCAAATGTTTTTACACTGTGTTTTTCACCACTAAATTACTTTGTGCCAAGGTCATTTGTCTGTCTTAATAACGCCTAAATACTTTTATGAATAAAATAATTTAAAGTCTTGAATTTTAAAGTATTTTTAGTTACTGTTATAGTGCACTGTTCGAAATATTGAGGTCTGTGTCCTTTACATGCAAAAAAGATTTCCTTTAAAAAAAGATTTTAAGTTTTTTGTATTTTTGAATTATATTATCTGTGTCCATTTAGAAACACTTTTTCTAGTAGGGTCTTCAGTACATTGATACTTTCTGTGAAAATTCATTTGAATACGAAACTGAGGTGCCCCAACACTTTAACTATTTGCCAGCTCCCATATAAAGCATCAGGGCTACTGATCTGCTGATAAAAAGTCAGCTACAGGAAAGTCAGAACAGGAATTCGTAACGTGCCTGCTAGGTAAGTGACAGTTTACAGCAGCAATGTGTAATGCATATTCACCGGGTGTTTGGGCACTTCTCTGGGTATGTGCTTGTGTCTCTTATACTCCTAAGTTGCTTCCTCTGAAACTCTTAATGTGGCTAATTCAGAAAACAAATTTTCCACCTTAGGAAATGACTGACTCTTGCTTGAGTTTTGTGGAAAAGGTTGCATTATTTGGAAGCATGAAGAGCTCACAAGAAACAAGAACAAGAAAATTCGGTCCGGCCGCACATACTGGTTCTTTACAATTGTACTAACACTTGACTCTAACCCATTCAGCAGCAGCTCCTCCGCAATGGCGGAGGAGCGTCGCCCCACTGGCTCAGCCAGCAGCTGGAAAATAAAACGATACTGTTTTATTTTTCAGCTGCTGGCTGAGCCAGTGTGTGTAGGGAGTGGCGGGGCTGGGCAATGGGAGGGAAGAGAAATTAAGTGGACGTGCACTACTAGCTGTGCATGTCTGTTTGGCCGGCCGTTTTAAGCCGGCCAAACAGACATGCGCAGTTGGGTTTCTCCAACCCAGCTGTATTACACAGACTGGTTGGAGAAACAGCACAGACTCCCTGTCCCTGAGCGAGCGGTAATCTCCTTGCTGCTCTCCTGCAGCATGTGAGCAGTTCAGGGATTGCACAGGGAGTCTCTGATGCTGTCCCAGGTGTTGCTGGGACCAGGAAGCAGAGGAGCTCTGAGGCGGCAAAAGCAGCATCAGGTAAGTTTTTTTTTTTTATTATTCCACCCCCCGCCCCCCTACGTCCCCCCTCCGCACCCCTCCATCCACCCCACCACTGTTTAAATGCATCGGCTCCTCTGAACCCATCCCCATTCCTAATATTGCCCTCCGCAACAGTCTAGCCTCCCTCCTTTCTTTGACATCAAAACCCCCAACATTTTTATAAATAAACCACTCCTATTCTTCCAACACATTTCACAATTTGTTTTCTAGCCTTTCCGCCCTAGTGCAGGCTTTCTCTGTTTCTTGCTCTTTACTCGTCTTCCTCCCTACTCCTCCTTGTAAACCCAGCCTGGTCTCCCCTTGACTTAGCGTGAGGTCTCTCACATCCCAGCAACAACCATATATAAAATAAATCTAATAATTCCCTAACCCACTCTGCCTGTGTCCATCCTGACTTACCCTGTTCTGTGGGTGTGTGGTGGATTTTCAATCTACGTGCTCAAGTGTATGCTTTTCCATGGCGCACTGACGTCACATACTCTATCCACCATCCCTGGTTATCTTACCAATGTTCCCCGTGTTGCAAGGGTGTCATGCCCACCAGCATAGGGTCCTCCTTCTGTGTGGTGGTTGGAATTTGCAAACTTATTTGTAATCATGTTGTGATATTGGTTGGTTCAACACATTCTGCTGCATAAATGGCCAAGTCTCTACCGGGTCATGTCCCACAGCAGTTGCAGTTCCTCACTGTGGGGATAATCCGCAGCACCCATCCACGCAGCACATTGCAAGACCGGTGGCATCCACACCCACATGGAAACTTATGACACTCTGCCACATGGTGGGCTGTTTGTTTCATTTAGAGTGAGCACAACAACAGTTGTTTACTAATTCAATATACTTTAAAAATGACTAATATCTGCCGCCCATGCTGATCTTATAGCTTTGGGGGGCCTGTAATTGTCTGAACTGTCACACTTGTAGGAGTGTGATGGTTAGTAGCACATTTGCCATTGTCATTGGTAGCGGTAGCAGGGGAAATGGATGGTGTAGGATGCAGTGGCCTCCTGATGAGGGCCCTGGCACTTAATTATTTACAAATTAAGCACTGGGAAACTGAGTGCTTCATTCCCACTGAGTTGAAAAAATGTAAACCGAAAAAACGCACGCATGGGGCTGACGCCTCATCTTGGTTTTATGATAGCACAGATGGATGGATCTGGGTATTATTCAAAACAAATGGCTCACGCATTTAAAAGCCCAGATGAAAGGGCTGCTGGTGATTAAACATTCTGTTCCATCTGATCAGTGCGACTTTCAAGTAAATTGTTTTACAGCATTACACTGTAAATCTTAAGCACTTACTAAGTGCCATTAATGTTTAATTATGTTTTTGAACCCCAAAAAAGGCACACTTCTGTGGCGAAGCTGCAGCACTGAAAGATGTGCTCGACTTGCTAAGATATGCTGCCAGACGAGGTTTGGCGATATTACATCTCATTATGGCCGTGGGCAGCACAGGTGAAACTATGGGTGGCTTGGGAACACTCTTTCACAAGCGAGTAGCTATCAATGGTGCAGTAGCACCTGGGCCAGTGGGTGTAAGAGGTCTTCTGCACCCCATGTAAAGGTGCATTTCACTATCCCATGATAGGGTGGGGACCCATTTTCCCTGCCTGCACTAAGGCCCATGGCACTCGTGCTACGCCAATGGTCAGTCTGGGTTATCACAATTTAGGTTGGAGTGAGCTGTCCCACTCCTTCCTGACAGACGGCGTGCAGTGTGTGAATGTTTTTAGCTATCATCTACCCCATGAGCTGTGGGGTCTCTAATTTCAGTATTTACCATATTATTCCTGTATTTACCATATCACAGGGACTGTCTTACATCTCTCTGCAACAGGAAAATGCAGATCTGCCTTGCGTATGTGTTGATTTGCTATGCTTTTGAATATGCTCCCATTAAAGCACCCCATACATACTTGGGGCTTATTTATAAGTCTCTTGCGCCGCTGGTGCGTCACTTTTTGTGACGCTCTGATGGCGCAGGATCCTACGCCATATTTACCAGGCAGCACTAAGCCACTTTTTTCGGCTTAATTCTACCTTGTAAAAATTGTTCTCTTTAACACAGTTTTCTGCGTTAAAGGGGCGTGCAGTGGGTGTTGCTGAGGGCATTCCCACAATATCCATGGCTTTCTGACTCTGCCCCAGATTTACGAAAAATCGTAACTTTGAGGCAGCGCAAAAAACGTATGCCGAGGCGTAAGGAAGGCACAACGAGGAGAAATATCTTTATTTCTCCTCGTTTTTCCGTTTTCTGTGTGTGCAGCGTTCTGTAGCACACATAGAAAGAGGAAAAAGCCTCTTGTGATTGTTTTTGTGCAGGAAGGTTTCCCTTCCTGCACAAAAATAATCATCCCCGCAACGCAAGCACCCTTGCACCATGGTGCAAAGGTTCCTGCGTTGGCGCACGGCAGCCCATTGTGTGCCTGTGCAGGGGAAAAGGACAGGAATGCATTGTATCTGAAAGATATGACACATTCCTGCCGTTTTCTTTTGCCGTAGGGCAGAGCAGCAGGAAGGCCTGTGGCACTGCCCTATGGCAAAAACTCATATATGAGTCCCTTGGTGTGAAATGTGTAAAATCTTTGAAATAATTCACACATTCTATAAACTACGGAAGAACAAGCACTTGCTCATCAGGTTTGTACAAGAGGCCATCATAATGTTTATTGATGTTTTTAATTACCTTTTAGGTCTGGATATAGATAGTTGTCTATCAGGTGTTATGTTATTAATTCTTATATGTACATATAGTGGGCTCAGCTGAGTATTACTCTCTCAACACATGCTATTAGCACATCATTACACTTGCTATAGAGTGCTTCAGTGCAATTCACGAGGAATTATTTTACACCTGAAAAATATGCTTTGTCATTGCATATCAAGTATTTATGTCAAACATAGAGTTTATAAAGAAACCAATATTTTGGGGAATTTTTGTTTGCTGCAGTACATTCGTTGTTAAAATGTTTTTGGTACCCTCATCACAATTATCATCAATAGCATTACCACTACCACTGCTACTGGTACTACCACGATTACCATGACCACCATTACCAGCACCATTACCATTACCTCCACCAACACCCCTAGCATTACCACCATTATCATCACCAGCGTTATCGCCGGACCTATCATTACAACTACCATTACCACCATCACTACCATTACTGTGACTACCGTTGTTACCACTACCATGGGCTCCATCATTACCAACACTACCACTATTGCCATCATTACCTCAACTTGCATTACCACTGCCACCATTACGAGCACCATTACATTTGTGAGTGCCTGTTTTTGCATTCTTTACCACAAGAAAGCCAAGTTAGTTGACTTTGTCAAAACTTAATATGGAAGCTGTGAACATCTTAGTAATTCAAATCAGATGTGCAATTGAAATCCATGATCCATATTTGTACTCTGACAAGCCCAATATCGCACATACCAGCAGTTTCACGTTTATGGTAGGCCCGGGCACCAGAATAAAAGTGGCCCTCATTAAAAACGCAGATAGATAAAAAAGTGGCCTACATTTGCAAAGTGGGGCCATTTTGAACTTGTAAAGACACGCTGCAGAGGTTTTTTGTAAGGTATGTGGGAACACATTGATTTGTGCTTGTGGCAGGCAGTTTCTGTGGTAATATCAGGGACATCAACAGTAAACAATTGGTCCACAACCACAAGACAATAATACAGGCCCGCAAACAACTCAAATAAGCATTTTCAATGCAATAGGACTCGCTTTTGTGAGAGTTTAAGCTATTGGCATTGTAAATGACAATGCCTTTTATTTATGTGTTTTTAAAAGCAACACATATATAAAAGACAATGTAATTTCTATTGCTAATAGCTCAAACTCTCGCAGATGTGAGACCACTTTAATGGTGGCCACGCCCCTTTCTTTAGACGCTGCTTGCCTTATTCAGGTTACAGTGAGCAGCGTCAAAAGAAAGGGGTGTGGCCAACATTAAAGTGAAAGCTTTCACCCAAAAAGAAAAAATAAATAATGAAAGAAAGACTCTGTAGCGTGACTGCTAAAGTGAAAGAGGGACGCGCTGTAAATTAAATAAATAAGTGCGGCCGCTAAAGTGAAAGCAGACCGCGCTGTAAATTAAATAAATAAATAGGTGCGGCCACTAAAGTCAAAGTGAACTGCATTGTAAATTAAAAAATAACTGAGTGCGGCCACTAAAGTGAAAGCGGACTGCGCTGTAAATTAAATAAATAAATAAGCGCGCCCGCTATAGTTAAAGCGTACTGTAAATTAAATAAATACATTACTAATAACAATATAAAAGCAGGCGGCATGCTGCGACGTCGTGGGTGGAATAGGGGAAGATCATTAAGGAAAATATTGCTCACCAACTACATAAAGCAGACCATGCAACAACACAAGTAAAAAGTCCAGTAATTATGGGAGGTTACAAATGCAGATGCCTTGTCTGCATTCGTAACCTCCCACAAGGACTGGACTTTTTATTTGTACCAAGGAGGGACTACTAAGCCTATTCACGAAAGAAAGGCAACGATTTAGAAAGGACAGTAACAGGAGCCAATTGAAAAGATGGGCAGGATATGGGCGGAGCTTCTATTCCATACCTCAATACAGCATGCCTAGCAGAGCAGCGCATGCGCTGCCCAGGCTCGACCTAAAAAGGTCCCACAAACTGACTTTTCAGACCAGCACATCAGGCAGTGCCTGATTGCCCTATAGGTCAGTCCGACACTGTCTGGTCTCACCGTACTTACTTGGTTTCTCCCTGTCAAAAGCTCAGCGGGCCTAAACACTCAACATTCTTTTCCTGAGCCTTTTCTTTTTCTTTTTTTTTTTTACACTGGCTTTAGGTCATTAGCATTCTATGCCTGTTTTCACGGTCTCAATGTATATTTTGACTTCTTGTCCTACCACACTGACTGCAGGCCCTTGTTTCCCTGTGCCTCTTCTCATCACTCTGGCTCCAGAGCCTGACTCTCTCACCCTTAGCCAGACTATAGTGTTTGTGTGGCATTAGCTTTACTTACCTTTCACACCCAAAGCAAAAGGAGACCTGATTCTCTCACAAATTAGATTGCACTGACTCGTCTCTCTTAGTTTCTCTTCTTTATTTTCTATCTCTTCATTTCTTTATGCAAGTGTCTCAATTACTCTGGATTTTGTTTCTAGCACACCATTTTTTATTAAGCACGTATATGATTTGCTGCCATTGAGGAATATTCCTCCTGTGTGCAGTGTGCCATACAAATTGAATATTTAATTAGTTCCCCTACAGAGCTTAATTCACTAGTTCTGTTTTTTTTTTACCAAGTATACTTTAAATATTGTGTTTTAGGGGGGGGGGCAACTGATAAAATGATTGCAAAATGTTTAATGGTGAAACTCCGGCCCGGCGCACTGTATCCCGCCCCACGCCTTTTAAGTCTCCTGGAAAGGGTTTTTGCCAACGTGTGGCTGCTATTAACAATATTTTACATGGTTGCATTTATTTGGCAGTACACCCCTAAGAGCATTTCAGCATCTCAGACTTGTCAGGAAATCTGACTTTGGTTACTTACATCTGCCCAGCCCTACCAGCCCTTTTACAGCCATGACTCAATCTCAAAATCTTGAATTTTTCCTCTACCCATTCTGCTATTTGTGCGTTTGCTGACTCTTGCTTCTTTAGCTTTATGTTCTCTTCCAGAGGTTCCAATGGTGGGGGGGGGGGGTCTGCTGTCATATCACCCCCAAATTGCTGCTTGCATAAGCCATGTGTGCGTTGTGCCTGGTGCACTGTGCACCCGGTGAACAACTGGATGACACTGGGCAAATGGAGATTTTGCACGGTTTAAAACACAATTTTGCTGTATAACCAAAAAGCAGATTTTCATTGCAAGGCATGGTTATGTGAGAGCAGATACATCAATATACATTGGATAAGCAATGCCAGGGCCCTCCTGTGCTCAGAACATAACACCTGATGACAATTGCAACTTGAAAAGACCTCCGCAGGCATCCCTCCCACCATCACAATGAACTAATAAACCCTCTTCTCCACCCCACCTTTGCCCACTCTCCCCTTAGCACATGAGGTGCATACTTTAGCAAGCATTGTCAAAGCCAATAGGTTTCTCCTATGCAAAATCTATTGACTTTCTCAATTTTTTAAAAACATTTTGCACAGCAGTTGAGCTGCTGTACAACATGGTTTAAAGTAAACCAAAAAAGTTCTATGACACAGCCTGCATTGTCTGCGTCACAGCACTTTTTTTTAACTTTAAAACATGTTGCACAGCTGCTCAGTTGCTATGCAACATGCGAAAAAAAATGACAAAGCCAATAGATTATGCGTAGGTGCAACCTATTGTTTTTGCCAATGCTTGTTTAAAGAGTGAAGCCTTGGGGGGACCCTCTTTGTAGAGTAGGAAGAGCCATACCACAAGTTTCTGCTGTCTCCCGTTTATAATGAGGGTAAGCGTGTTCTGTTTACTTAAGTGCATTGCAATGGGAAATGACGTGGAGAAGTTTGATTCATGTACGTATGGACTCTAGTCTGCCAAGGACCTAAGTGCCATTTTGGAAGTAATACTTTTTAAACATGGTCTCCCGGTCTGTTCCACTTTGTACCGCCTTGTTTCTTTTGGGTGTTAAAATTAACGTGTCTGTGAGGGTTGTTTTCAGAAGGCAGAGGTCGTTTTTTGAGTACTCTCATAACTGTGTTAGTGATAGACTTAGCATCTCCACATCTATTTTCACAGATTTGCTGTGACATAGGAATTCTTGATGCCATGCATACTTTGGGCCCAAATCATGAAGGTATTTTCGGCCATAGACACATGTTCACAGCCAAATATACCTCAAATACACATTTTGAGAATTCACAAAAGTATTCCTGGTAGGCATAAATGGTTTTACTACTGTGGATTTTTTCACCATTTGCAGTTGTAAATCCCTCCTCAGTGGTATGAAATGGGCCATACAAGGTGTGGTTTGCTTTGTAAGTTTCATAACACCCACAGACTTGTACGTTTGTCTGCATTTGCAAACTAAAATCCGACTTTTCCCTCAATGGAAATGGTTGCAAAATTACCACAGTCAAAGAAGGCTCGAGTAACTACTGATTACCCTCAGGGCTTAGGGAAAGCGCTTTCTCCTCATGGAGAACCGTCTTACCCATGAGTAATATAAAAAGAAAGAAATTTGCTTTTGCACATTCAGATGTCCCCTCGCTGGACAGAATTGTAGAGTATCAACAGTTCCGCACAGGGTGAATAGACAGCTTACAAAAGTCACGTAAGACGTGCAATTTTACACTTAGAAACCTGTTACTAAAGTGGCTTTCAAAGCATGATATTGCACCTGTTTTATGAAAGACAATAAAGTGTCAAAGTTAATTCAGGTGAAGTGGAAGGACTCTGCCCTCAATTTCACACTTTTCTACAGGTTTTGGTCGCATTATGCATATTTCACACTTACATGCTAATGAATTACGAGACATACTTAATTTATGCAAATATATAAACATAGTTTATACATGGAGCAAATACCTCATTTTTGTTATTCCGCGTTAATTGGCTCCTCAATACTTTTCAACCTATTAGTTTTTTGCACTCTGTACACTGATGTCTCTGCCATGCACATAACACCCTGCATTACATCTTTTGTAATTTACAAAAATTCAAATTGACGCCATTTATAATGGCTTTTGAAGCCTATTAACGAGGTCAGTGATCGGACAAGGCCAAGTTTAGCACCATTTTCCTTGTTTTCCTATTGAGAATCGCTGCCCATTACCACTCAACCTCAGCAAGAGATAACCAGTCAAAAGAATCAACATATTGTCGATATCTAATATAAATGTAAAAATAAAGATATTCTGCAAATTTTCTAAATTACTAATGCTTTTCACTTTCCTTAACATCAGTAGTTAATAGGAAATAGGTTAAAATCCTGTGTATTATGTAAACTATTATGAGATGAATCGGCGTCTGGGCCAGCAACTTTAATCAGTTAATTGCTTTCATATCCAGATTACTATTCTAGAAATATTGTTTTAGATCCCAGTGCACCACGGATCCACCAGAAGCCAGTGCTACTAACCCAAACCCCGCTTCTGACATCGACAAGTTAATTATTAATGTTATATCTAACATTTAACCGTTACTCAGTTTAGTGCTTTGTTTCTTAGCCAATCATTTTGAACGTTTATATTATTGTAACTTTCCCTGTGTACTCAAAGGTGATCTTGAGTATACAAAAAGAAGTGAACTATTTACTGTATCTGCACTTCTTGACCACAGTGTTCTGCCAAGATTGACAGAGAGAGTTTTCTAGTGTGAGCACTATCAAGCAGGTAACTCTTTTTTCTACTTTGTTTGCGTTGGCAGCAAGAGTTACCACACCCCGTCGCCAATGAAGGATCAGGCAGATCTGGTGCTTTTACCGTCTTTACTGCCCTTCTGTGGCAGGATTCCGCAATACCTTTCAAATGAATTAAAACTAAAAAGTAAAGAAGGACGTTCACCCTTTGATCTCCTCTTGCCAAGGTTAAGGAGTTGTAGACATTGTTTGATACCTCTACCCCTGCTGGGTGTATACCCAGCATCACTCCCCAAACAAATGAGGGGAGAGGATGTAGCCTCACGGCTAGAGCGGTCGACCTCGAAAATGGGGAACCAGGTTCGAGTCTCGGCAGCGACGCTCAACATCCTGTGATTCTGGGCAAATCACTTAATCTCCCCGTGCCTAACAAAAATGAATGTGTCCTTCTGTAACGAATCTGGTGCTCATGTAAAGCGCTCTGATACCCAATACCTCGGGTCTAGTCCGCGCTATATAAAAATACAAAAATAAATGTTTCAAGTAAGTACATCCTCTACTTAAATGCATGCCGTGCTTTGCTAAGAGGTGTGATAACTTACTGATTCAGCTCTGCCTACCTACAGAGGCGAAAGAATGCTGCAATATTTACATATAGCACTTAAAACAGCAGTATCAATGGCAACAGGTGATACCCTACCTTATGATCTTTTCATACTAAACAATGTTCAAAATCCGACAACTTGTTTGGAGCAAATTGGGCTAACATACTATGGTATTGCCACTGAAAATGTACTCTTAACTGAGAAATGGCTCTACTTCTAAATCTGATTTCAGATGAATACAAGTCAATAAACACCTTTCTTTTAAATAGCTCCATTAGGACTTATTCCAGCGAGGAGCCTTGCAGATAGTTCTTTATAAACCGGTTTCCTCCAGGAGATGATGAGATGGTCCAGTTCATGGTATATTGATTATTAGCAGAAACGGAGGAGCTACCGAATAACCTACCCTGTTAACGATCACATCATTCTAGTTCCACTACAAAGCCACTGTTAATGGAATAGAAAGCAATCACATAGGATACTCACAACATAGCTGCAAATATTTAATTAGTGTATGCATCAATCATCACTCAGTGGCGTAGCTAGACGTACTGCCACCCAGGGCGGCCCCTAAGTTTGACGCCCGGGTGCAGGTAAGAGCAGGGGGTCGGGCTGGCGGCCGACGGACGACTTGTTGGGGGGTGTGAGAGGGGGGGACGGACGACATGTTCTCTGGGCCGGGGGGATGGTGTTAGACCACAGACACAACACCTGCCGCCCCCTACCCATCCTAGCTACGCCACTGCCATCACTAAAGCTTTCAAACATATATCTTTATACATGAGATTTTAAAAGAGTGGTAAAGCAAAAGAGCAGTTGCACTTAAGTAAGAAAAAAAGGGAGTATCGCTGCACTTCCAACCAACTTCAAAATCCTTAGATTGAGTTAGGTCTGCCTCAACTGCTAATTTTGTGGTACCCTTTGTCATACCTGCCAACTTCCAAATGAATTTCTAAATGAATTTCACCATGTGAGGAGGGAGAGGCGCCTTGAAGAGTGCGGGGCCTCATGCCGTGAGCTATCTAAGAGGCATTCTGCCCCTCACCAAGCCCCCCCACAGCCCTCCCAAAATACCCCCAAAAACAAAGGGTTATTGAGTTTGTCGCCAATGTCCTGGTGTGTTTTCACACCTCTTAATGGATATCGGCTGCTTACTGGTTCCCGAGAACGAGCCGAAAATCCACTGTTTGCAGTGGTTTTCAGCTCATTTTGCCTGTCACCCTGTGATTTCGGCTCCTCACCGGGTGACGGTGTTAAGGGAGCCGAAATGGTGTGGCACACAGTGGCACTGTGTGAGTCGGCAGGTCTGCTCTGTTGCCATTGAAAGGACATCTATTGCAACACCTAGATCAAAAGTCAAAGGCTTTGTATCACCCCTAGTCCTACGAACAACCAGAGCGTGGTATTCCCTATCAATGACGGTTCTTCCAACTTCTCCCTGACACACAATTCAGCAGTAAGTGTTATTCCTCTGAACATGAGAGAAGAAACTACTCAAAATATTTTATGGTACAAAAAATACTACGATCCAGTGTCTCATATGAGCCTGAGGAGAGCTAACCCCCTTGTAAAAGAAAAAAATATAAAATTCACACTGACCTGGGATACCTATTGCTCTGAAACAAGGCAGTGAGGTTTCTCAGAGGTCCTCAAAGAAGTGCACTTTCAAATATGATCCATCCCTCTAACCAAAAAACTAAGGTGGGCTGCTTTTTTTACCAGGGAGTTCTACGACCAACACAGCTTCATGAAAATACCACGAATATGCTTCAGATGCGCTTTTAACTATGTTTCCTCAGTACTGCCTTGAATCTGGAACACAGTTTGTGCACCTTTGATGTCATCTAAACTATTTTGCGATCCTCTACCAGAGGCTCAATGACTATATTTATATTTAAGGAGTCCACTTTGTCATTTGCAATAAACTTAGCAGCAGTGTCAAGTGTCTGAGTTGAATCTGACCGAAAGCATCTTATCCACCAGCACAAGCCACCATCAGGTTCTTGCTTTTATCTCTGCAAGGAACACTTCCTTACACCGCACTCACATATGGTGTATAGATAGATACGATCAATATTAGGAAATGTTCTTTTCATGTGGAGCTCCAACCTTTTTTAAAAGACCATTAACATCTTACCCAGTTTGAAAAACTCATACAAGTGCATCTCTAGGTACCAAAATAGGAGTTTTCAGTACAGAACACTATCTCCCCACAATTCAAGTTACAGTCATTCCAGCCAAACCGTTCTGCCTGGTTCATTTAGTCTCTCACAACCACGAAACAAGAAAAACACTAAATACAGCCTAGAAGGAAACAACCTTAGTGTCCGCAGATTATATTCTGCGTTCAAGTCTGACTGAACTCTAGTCAAGCAAGCACAAGGCATCTATAATAAGGTCAATAGAATCAAGCTAATTAGGCAAAAGCCAATGTATGCTCATTGGGATCATCTCTTTCTTAACCTCCGCATCAAACTTGCATGCCCATTCCTACCCCTTTATCAACCTAGAGTCACTCTACAAAATCTGTATTTAGGGAATCTTCGAAAATATTCATGGTAATTGCATCTTGCCTAGATCCTGCTTGTCTCTGATTTCTAAACCTTTAAGGGAAGCTTATTTTATATCAGCCTCAAGCCCACCTGGATAGGCCCCAATCCAAATCCCTTGACCAGTGTCAGTGAAGACCCTAAACACAGCACTGAGAAGGGCCTCTGGGAGTCATGGATGTTAATAAGAGACAACTCTTTGCTGCCCTAACTGATCAGCATGCAGTATGTGGCATAAAGGTTAATGGCTGTGTATCACTCAGCTAGCAAGTCTCAGTACCCTGCGCTCCCCGGGCTTACAGTAGGTTGACTACTTTCGTACCAGCATTCATACCTAACATTAAGGTAGGTCCCTTCAAATGAGACGATTCCACGTGTCCAACGTCCTAACAGATACTCTATGTCCTGAGGGGCTTTAAAGGCATACTGCCTTACATTTTTCATGATGAGGGCTCTGTGAGTGAGCTGCCTGTCTAACAAGTGCCATACATAGTGTATGTGTTACTGTCCAACCAGTTCTATTCTTCCTGCTGACACAGAGCCAAACTCCAAGATCACCAAGATGAGAAGTATTCACAATCTCTTTTGTTGAGTCACACAGCAACACACCTGGTTGGAATAGTAACAGTGCCCTGAGAACTCAAACACCTCAATATCCTGGCATCTGTCAGATCCCCATCATACAGAAGTGGCCAGTAGCTGCTTCCATCAACTGTCTCCAATGGTTCACTAGGATTGCTCTCCACTAACCCACGGCCAAGGCAGCTGGGTTTAACTGGACCAGAACCATGCAGTCTGAATGACTGTAGTCTGCAAAACAGAACACAGAAGCCAGGTAATCTTTACAATGGTTCCTGGTAAGTGACAGTGCCAACATTAAAGCTGTATGACAAGCCCTCTACCTCATTTCCAAAGGCCCAGGATAGCTCTTGCTTCTTACCTGAGAACTGCAGAGCAACAGCTTTTTTATACTCCTGGTGGGTGAAAGGCAGAGTTTATCTAGTAGATGCCAAAGGTCTGGAACTCCCTTCCCTGGATCTCTCCCCTTATCTTGTACTATTCCTGTAGAAACAAGCGAAAAGTATTATTCAAAATTAACTGGCACATGTGCTTGATCTGTGACTGGAGAATATAATGCTTGATCCTCTTAAACAATCACTGCCGTCATCCAGCTTGGCGTATTTATTACTATATACATAAATATGGACTAAAACACGTGCATTACACCCATAAAGCAGACTTTATAAAATAGTGAAAGCAGGCAGAAAACTCTGCATTTGACACTTGCAGGTGAAATTCAGGGGGAGTTTAATCTTAGTGTCCAGACAAAGCGTTGAATCTCTTTTCCTCTCTGGTGATTGATTTGCAATAATATCTTAATTCCTAGAATTCCAATTGCGCTAAATGACAACGGGACTAATTGACAAAAAAAGGGTCAATTGTTTGGCGATTTACAATTGTTTGCACATATTTTCCCATTTTTTGCCATTCATAAACATTCGCAGTAGTTCACTTGCAATGCTCTGCAAGGTGTTGGTGGCCAGACATACTATTATGTCATGTGACACATTAGCTGGGTTTCCATTTTTCTATTTTGGTAATTGGAATTAGAACATTGGAATGTTGAGCGCTCCATTGAAGACAATAGGGTGGTTCGGGCTTCTAATGGCTGCTAGAAGCCTGTAGCATCAGCATTCCAATGTTTGCTCACAGCAATAACTGTGAACAAAGGCCTCACAGAGCCCGAGGAGATTTCACTCCCCTCGGGCTCTGTGAGGCATTTGTTTTACAAATTAGAATATTTTGCCCTCTAGGGGCATAATGTTCTAATACCCTTAGAGACCTCTGTAGTGGTCTCTACCAGCCATTAAAGGCCTGCTTCCTTGTTAAAGGCCCTCGCCGAATGCTTGAGCTGGCCTTTATTGGCCGGTAGAGCCCGCTACGGCGGGATCTAATGCTATAATAGTGTCCAATTACCCACTGAGGAAATGCATCTGAATGTGCACATACATATATTTTTCCATGTTTTTCACAAAGAAAGCACATTTTTCTGTGGAGAAAATATTTCCCTTATATCCCCCTCCAACTTTGGAAGTGATCCAGTGTCCTTCCTTTCCCGGAAGGGGCGTTACTTCAGCCCATTTTCATGGCACAACACTCCTGTGCAAATGAGGGAATGCTCTCTTGTGATTGTGACAGTGCACATTATGATAGAAGACTGCCACCTTCTGTAATACCAAGGTGCTGCATGGTGCGAAAAGCTGGTGACAATGCCTGCTGTGCCGCCGGGACACCATGTGTAAGACGGTGTACATCATTTATTAAACTGCTATGCATGATCACTTTTTACATTACGTAACAAGGTAAATGATTGAGCTGCTTAGTCCTGATGCTGGTGAGCATCACCGTCGTTTTTTTTCTCTGAGCAGGTATTCCATATGTAATTGCACTTTGTGTTAAAGTTCATGTAGGAGCAGGGTTGAAGCAGAGACTATTTCATTGTCTTTCTTTTTTGGGAGTTTGTACAATTCAGCAATGAAAAGATAACTCTTTATTGTCAATGTGTATCAAAGTTTACTTGCAAAACATCAAATATAATCTTTAGTCACTGTTACAGTTAGGTGATAAGTTAGGTGCTGTGTTCAATGTTGTTATTTGAAAGACAAAAGGCATAAGGATCTGTTAAGTCGATTATTACAGCAACATGTAAACATTTTGGGGCATAGGTACAAGAAAATGCCAGAACGCGGTGTTACGCCAAATTTGGCAACGCCGTGCACTGACATTTTCAAAACGCAATGATGCGCCATATTTACAAAAATACTGTCCACCCCTGTGTTTCCCCTAGCGCTGGTGCTAAAAAAGCTGCCATGTTGCAAGGGTGCCTGTGCTGCAGGGGCGATTGTTTATGTGCAGGGAGTGACACCTTCCTGCACATAAACAATCAATAATGATGATTTGCTCTTTCTATGTGTGCTGCAGAATGCAGCACAAAGAAAGAGCAAAAAACGAGGCGAAATTAATAATTTCTCCTCGTATCGCCATTCTAAGACCAGGTATTCCCTGACCTTAGTTTTTGGCACTGCCCCAGCCTTGTACATCTGGGGCAGCGTCAACAAGCAATGGTGTTGCGATGGAACTCCCACAGCAACACACATTGCACGCCCCTTTCATGCTAGGTGATGTGTGAAAAGGGGCCGTATTTACAAGGCAGTGTTAAGCCACAAAAAGTGGCTTAACACCACTTTGTAAATATGGAGAAGGACATATCGCCATCAGAACATTGCTAAAAATAACGTTCTTGTGGCGATATCCCCTTGTACATATGCCCCTATGTGTTTTAGAGGTAGTCCTAGCAGCATCCTGTTCTTCCATAGGCATCACCAAACTAGGAATTCTACTCGGAGCAAAACAACCCAAAGCCATCTTTTTGGGTTCTAGACTGAACTTGCAGCATGTGCTCTGAGGTAGAAAAAATGAAACTGAGGTGTGGAGGCACAGTGCAGCATAATATAGGGGATGATGTGAGTATGGCGTGCATAGAATTTTCAAAGGCCTATAGCAGCATGACCAGAGAGTATCTGATTCTAGATTGTAGAGTTATAGAGAATACAGATCATGGATAAAATGATATTAACTGGGTAAGTAACTTACTCTTAACTCTCCAACTAAAGAATCATTTGTCAAAATGCCTCTCCTGCGTGAAAGAAACTGATCAATATTTTGCTCTCTTGTAATTTCAGTGTTTGTCCAAGCAAACAAGTTGCAGCAGCATATATTTTCAGCCCATGGACAAGAAGACAAGATATATGACTGTACACAGTGTCCTCAGAAGTTCTTCTTTCAAACAGAGCTGCAGGTACAGTAAACAGTAGAACAGTAAACTGTTCTAAAGGGACGAAGTCTATAGATGAGATTACTTTATTTCTTGACTCATGATTCTTTTTGAAACTGAATGACCGGAAAAAGGGCATGGCAGACTGGCAGAGCAGGGTTTAAAACATATGGGCACAGAGTCACGGAAGCCAGTCTTTATAAATAGAAAAAGCACCTTGGTGTGTGCTGGTACTTTAGTCTTGACTTTTTGTTATCGATTAAATCGGTGACAGAGAAGTCCAATTTAATGTACACCACATTCTAGAACGCCTACAAAATAAATGATTGTAAGCAATGCACAGCAAAAAATTCCATTTGTGTTACAAGACATGTTTCCTAAAATCACGTAAATGTACATTTAACGCATGTTTACTATACTGGGTTATAGTGAACCAGAGGCCAGTCGACTAAAATAGTTCTCATATTGACATTTCACAGTGTTGATCTTGGTGCACAAGATGTTAAGGGTCGTGGAATATGAAGTCCAATTTGATGTTGAACTATGTATTTAATGAATGATTGTAAGGTTTGCAGTGGAATACCAACAGACTAGAAAACAAACAGGATAGCAAAATCACAACAACAAATTTGTGGGAGGAGATGGACCAATCAATCAATCAATCAGTAGATTTGTAGAGTGCTTCTTCACCCATGAGGGTGTCCAAGGGACTGACATGATCTACAGCGGTATTTGGAGTAGAGAGAAAGGGACAGGGGGTTCTCAAATAAAAGAAGCAATTGTGAGAGAAATAAAATATTGGGGTATGGTTTCTTGGCAATGGGCTTCTTCATTTTCACTCAGACTCAGATAGATAGTAGGTATAAAGCGGAAACATGAGGAATCCTGGAAGATTCTCCTCTACACCATCAAATGGAGTTCTACACACACTAAATTTAGCTTTGGCAGGACCATTCTGCCTAGCATGGGACAGACATGGGTCATTATAGATAACCATATTGGTTGAAATGGTAGCACGTTGTATTAGTTGAATGGTGGAATGCCTTAACTTGATATGAGGCGGTCTGTCCAGCAGATGTCTTGTCTGTTCTTTCTACAGGGGAATGTGTTCAGCCCATGTGAGAGTATGACCACGAAGGGGAATGATGTGCCCCGATCTGCTGCTCTCTTGGACTGATCGGCTCATTTAGCCCAACATTAATTGGAGCATTCAATTTCTTCTGATCCTGAACTTTAAACCCTCTTTCCTATGTAGGATTTCAGAGATATTCCACTGTGATTCACTTTGATATTTGGAGCACATAAAACCCAAAGCAACAGAGCTTCCCCTAATGAAGTTGGAAAGCTAATAGTTCTACTGTCAAGAATTGAATAATTAGTTCTTATTGTGTCCTCAAAGAAGTAATCCAGCAGTTTAAGACAAACCCACCTTAAATGGGCCACCCTGTGAATGATGTCCCAATAGATCTCAAAACCCTAGCTGACATCATCAAAAAAAGCAGAATGTTTATCACATCCTGGGCCACTACTATAAGTTAATATCTCTGTCAGCTTGTGTCACTCAGTAACCAATATTGTTAGCAGTGGTGTCTAATAATGTTCAGACCAACCAGTATTTTATGGCAACTACCTCATGAGCATTAATCAGTTCTGCCAGACATCAAAGTAACTAGCCATTTTTAAGAGTCAAAGCAGTGTCCTGGGGATCCCGTCTCTCGGGACACTGCTGTTCCCTGCCCGAAAGAGTGCAGGCAGGGAATGCAAACTTAATTGCCTGACTGCACTCTCCCAGGCAGGGAACACAACTTTGCTCCTGCCCAGCTGGAGTATATAAAAAGCAGTATGTTTTAACTGATATTTTCATATAACTCGGAAGTCCCTTCAACCTTTGTTTTTTTTCACATACCAACGTCTCTGAGCAATAAGGTACGCCACCATTGTATACAATTCAAGCAGGTGGGAAGGTGTGCGCACAGGCGATCCCCGACAGTGCCATAAAAAGCAAGGAGGATCTTAGGTGCACGAAACAGAGGATAAGCTCACGATGTCCGCCGACATGCTGAAAGATCGCGAAACCGCAGCAGAGGAGATGTTCTCGGACTCTCCTCCAGGGCAGCGGGATATCAACCAAAGTGCAAACGCTGAAGTAAGCAGAGGGGCAAAAAGTCTAAAGGACAATTATCGTATGTTGGAGAAGCTTATGCGTCAAGAGCAATCCAAGTGGTGGGAGTCGAAGTCACTCCAGAAGTATCTGGATATGGGAAGAATCCCTAGGGGCTTGCGAATCATGATTGCCCCAAGCTACGAGACACCAAACCCCAGGATGATGGCCGAGTGGGCCGAGTGTAATCTTGATTCGTCCCGCAAGTTGGTGCAAATTCTTGTACAATACGCCGAAAGCGATAGGGCTGATATCCAACTGAAAATAGATGCTCTTAATGAGGAGATAAAGACGCAAGGTGATTCCCAACTGAAAAAGAAAATGCAGGAAAAAATGTTGATCAGGCTGCACAAGGAGGAAGAAAAAATTAAAGCGAGGAAAACATACAAATTCAGAAGGGATAAGGAAGACTACGCCAATGGGCAGATTTTTACTTTTGCTCGTAAATATGATTCCCTGAGGAATGCCACAGCCAGCAAACGCAAGCAATTGCCTTCTCAGAGGGAGGTAGATCAGCAACAAGCGGAGGTTACATCGGCGTCCGATATGAGTTCGGCGCAAGAGAGTGAATCCGAGTCGGAGGCAACAAGGAATAGACCGGCTCAAAGTGCCATTAAGTTGTCCTTGGGGGAAGAGCTGGATTTTTTAAGAATAAGCAGAAGGGAAACACTGCTCCCAAGGAACAGGCCATCGGCAACAAAAAACGAAGTTCCCAGAGAAGAAGGGAAAGAAGGAAGGCCTGCAAACAACGTAGGAAACAAGAAACCGGCACGTGGACGGGGTTACTGGAAACGGAAGTAGAGGGGCACAACAGCCTGCTACACCCGTGAGTGAAGAAAATACTATCATTAACCTGGCAAGTAGATCTCAATGCAGCTGAACAGCTCTCATTAGGGCTTTCTTTTTGCCCGGAGAGCAATTTTAATTACACACAGACTCGAGCAGACATATACAAATTCATTAGGAAGTTGAAATTGAAAAAGTATCATCAGGTACAATCTCATTCAAGGCAAATGGACAATTCTGCACGGGCAAAGAACAGCCCTATTACTTCGAATTTGACAGTCACAGATTATGGTATTCTTCGGGAATTACATGATCTGGAAAATGACAATAGGGCCCCGGTGGATGGTGCAACTGCGCAAGAAAATCAAGACATGGGCTATGGGGTCAAGTCACCAACTCAGGAGACCTGTACTAAACCGGACACCCCATTCAAAATAAAGTCTAAATTTGTCCCTATTATGCCGCGAGACTCCATAGATGTCTTCAGTGAGCAGGTGGTGTCGCAGATAAAGAAATTGAACATATGCATCAATAAATCTAAAAAACGAGTGACCTTCCAGGAAAGAAAATATTTCCAACTTATTGAAAAATTGAAGAAAGATAAGCAAGTGGTTATTAGAAACTCAGACAAGGGAGGGATTGTGGCCCTTGCACGACTACTTGGAGGAAGCCTATTCACACCTTACCGACCCTGTATGTTACAGGAAAAGCTCGCCCGAGAAATTTAAAAATACACAGGACGTGTTTTTTGCAAAGCTATTGGCTTGGAAGAGTCTGGGATTGCTAAATCTGGAAGAATATAAATATCTTAAGAAGGAGCAGCCGACTATCCCGGTGATTTAGTTCATCCCAAAGGTCCACAAAAACAGATATAAACCACCGGGGAGGCCAATAATAGCGGCATGTGATGGGCCTCTGGAAAACATGTCTAGATATATTGACTTCTTTTTACAAGAACATGTTAAAAGCTTGAGATCATTTGTACAGGATACAAGCTATTTCTTACGGAAAATAGCTAGCATTGAATGGAAGTCTGAATATCTGTTGATAGCCCTAGATGTCACTTCATTATATACATCTATAAGAAACAACGATGGTATCAGGGCTGTTGAGCATTTTCTGGCTAATAGATCTTTGATGTATGTTCAGCACAATAAGATGCTTATTGACATGTTGGTATTTTGTCTTGAAAACAACTTGTTCCTTTTTAAAAACCAGATGTATCAGCAAACGCAGGGGGTGGCAATGGGGGCCAGCTTCTCTCCCAGCTATGCATGTTTATTCATGGGCTGGTGGGAGGAGCTGGTCCTCAGAAAGCAATTTGAGCAGGTCTACAAAGAAAATATTATTACCTGGTTAAGGTTTATCGATTACATGTTTATTGTATGGCAGGTCACTGAACAGAGTGCAAGGGACTTCATCACACAGATCAACATCAATGATGTAAATCTCAAGTTCACCTCATCCATCAGTAGAGAAAGGGTAACATTTTTAGATGTGCAGGTTCAGATTGTGAGCAATAAACTTACAACGTCTTTATACCGCAAGCAAACAGCTGGCAATACGGTGTTGCATGCGTCTAGTTCACATCCCTCGCACCTCTTACAAAGCATCCCATATGGGGAAATGCTTAGGATACGACGCATTTGCAGCGATGAAGTAGATTTATCTGCTAAACAACTAGAAAGCAAAGAACGCTTTCTATTAAGAGGATATAAAACAGAGGTTATAGATGCTGCAATCGCCAAGTCAAGACAGCAAGCCAGGGATGACCTGCTTCAATACAAGTCCAAGCAACATGGGGAGTCAGACCTGGCAGATGAGCCCACCAGACTAATTCTAACCTACTCGAAACAAGAGAAACAACTTAGGGCCATTATTAGGCGTAATTGGCCCATTGTAAAGGATGATCCTGTAATAGGTGGTCTTTTACCTAGACAGCCAGCAATCACATACAGAAAGACCCGATCAATGGGCGATGCACTTGTTCAGAGCAGCCCGGAAGATCAAGAGACAGGTAGCTGGCTAACAGCAAGAAAAGGTTTCTTCAAATGTTCAAACTGTAAAGCCTGCCAATATGGCATTAATAAAACTTCTTTTCAAACAGCCTTCGAAGACAAAATACGGTTATTTGATAAACATCTGACCTGTAAAACCGAATATGCAGTCTACCTATTGGAATGCAGCTGCAATCTTAAAGATATAGGTAGTACAAAGCTAGCTGCACACAAGAGGATCCTCCAGCATACAAGGGCCATAGTCAATAACGATGCAAGCTATCCGGTTGCGAAGCATTTTAGGGAGCACCACAATAGCAATCTTAAATATCTGAAATATTATGTTATTGATGCAGTGCCTGCCCAGAAAAGAGGAGGCAACCGTGAAGCTAAGCTAAGGCGCCTTGACACACGCTATATACTAGAGTTAGACACTAAACATCCAGGAGGTCTGAACACTAGCGAGGACCTGTACACATATCTCTAGTATCAGGATAGGTAGAAGAACGTATTCGGGCCAGGAGAGCTCATAACAATTATGAAGGTTGATCAAGTATTGTGCCATTTTATAACAACTAGAGGTGGTAGGAGTATCTGGCTTTAGTAGGTATATATTTTATTCTATACACATCTTTATATCGTGATTCTTTATATGGAGGTTTTAGCTGTGATCTATTGAAATGCACTTTATAATTAAGGTGGCCGAGTCCGGTGGACGCGGATCAAATGTATTCATTTGTATGAGATCTTAATATGAATTTGTATATGATGCTCTTACTGTGTGTTTTAGCTTTTTGGACCCCCTTGTAGATGTATTGTACTTAATGCACTTTAGAATTCCATGTAGGTAGGCTACTTAGACATTATGTCATAATTTATGCCACTGTGGAAAATTGATATGTAGTATGTAGCACTTTAGTTCTTTTGCACTGAAACCTATTTCTGGCTAGAAAGAGGGTATGGAGCACTTAGTCACTTTTCTCAAAGTATTTGCTATTTTGCACCCTATAAAAATGCATCAATTGTGGGAGGAAGGACGGGCATATGCAGATAAACTATAATGGTATTTGGACTGGTAATTACCTGAGTATTCAGGTGGATCCATAGTAAGGATGTAATGAGTTATGTGCATTGGCCATAACAAGTTTAGCATTGTTCGTGGAAACTCCTTACTAACAATGAGTTAGCAAAAGCAAATACACATTAGTATGGGTAGGGAGACAGACAATTAGTCTGAAGGTTTGATAAATTAATTCGTTTTAGTTAACCAAGTGGGGAAAGGGACACCAGACAATATGATACAAATGCATTAATGCCAAATATTAATTCTGAGGTCTGCGTAAAATGCTAATTTGCACATGAAAATTTCCATAATAAGGGTTTTAATGCAAAATGGTTGTTTTATAATGGTATTTATACTTTTATTTTAATGTGCAATTATGTATATACGTAGTATGTTGTCCATTTCTTTTACCTGGATCACGAGCACTGTCACTTTAAAAATGGCAATTGAATGTGCCAGCGTTGTCATGTGATCAAGGCCGGTAACGGCCGAAACGCGTTATGGCGGAGTGGTGTGAGCAATAAATCACCAGCACGATATTTGGGTCTGCTCTCGTTATTCTCCCTGGAGGAGATCGTAGTGGTGAGGTTTTTGGATATATATATATATACAAAAAATTTCAAAACTGATATGATGCTCACTTCAGCTGCTATGTTGAAAGTTTCAGGGTGATCCGTCAAGCGGGGCTGAGAACCAGGGGGTGCTTAAAAGCGCGTTTTTCCCATGTTAATTCCTATAGGACATTTAGACATGGGTACAGCCCGAACTGCTGAACGGAATTACAGCAAACTTGTCAGGAAGGTAGATGTTGTTCAGGGACGTGCCTTTTCGTTATTTGGTGTATATCCGTTCAGCAGTTTTGGTGTTATTTAAAGAAATTTCCAGTTGTATATATAGGGACGCGGAAGATCCCTGACCACTCCTGATCTCATGCTGAGATCGGATTGGCTGAATACACTTCAAACCAGGAAGTGTTGGCAGTCATCTTGGGACTCGGCTTGAGGCCGAGTTCTAGAAAAAACATTTTAAAAAAAGAAAGAGGATGGGGTAGTAATATCCTGACCCCCTAGGAATGCTTGTGCATCACTGAGGGACCCCACAAGGCATTCAAAGCATTTTGTTGTCAATTTTGCTGCAAATTCGCGCTGAATCGGCGAATCTGGACAAAATGGACAAAAAAAAAGACGTGCGGACTCTGCGTATCTTTTGAAAGAAGTCCCCGGGTGGGCCAAATCCCAGGCATAATTATAAAAATATGCGGGGGTGCTCATGCGGCAACCTCCTCAGCCCCAGTGACCGCCACCTCCCTGGGGATAAATAAGAAATTAATGCGGGTGGGGCACGTGCCCACCCTCAGCCCCGGGGACCACCATCTACCCCGGGGCAACAGTGAAAAAAATGCTGGGGGCCTGTGGGGCACCCCCACAGCCCTGTGCACCGCCACCTACTCGGGGCAAATGTAAATAATTAAGGCTAGGGAACCACCACCTCCTAAGGGCTGTGTCCAGCAAAGGAGGGTGACCGCGTGGCCCCCGTCCAGGAGCCAATAATGGCCCTGCGACCACCACCCCCTAGGGCCGGCTCCATCTATGTCAGTTTGCTTTGGCTTGAAGACAGAGCAAACAGTGATCCGCTTTGAGCAAGCAAGAGCATTTTGCTCTTGCTTGCTCAAAGCAGAGCACAATTTGGTTTTACACACAGGGAGCTGCATGTTAGCAGCTCCCTATGTGTAAGCAATGCTAACTTCTGCAGGACGCAGAGAGCTGACAGGGACCACAGGGACCTGCAGGCTTTCCCCACAGTCTCCATCAAGGGCAGTAGTTGCCCTGGTTGGACCAGAGCACCCACACTACAGGCTGGGCCCCAGGGCATGGGGTCCCCAAGGCCTAAAGTGGCCCGGGAGGAGGGGCCGCATGGCTCCCCTTCCATTACTTAAAGAAAAATATAATAAAAAGGCCGGGCCACGGGGGATGGGGTCCCCAGGACCGAAATCGGCCCAAGACGGGGCTGCTTAAAAGCGTGTTTTCCCCTGTTAATTCCATAGGACCATTAGACACTGCTTACTGGAGGTAACAGGAGGGATAGTTGGAGGCCAATTACCCCTCCTGTTAACTCCAGTAAGTCGCACTGCATGATTGCTAAGAGGTCTTTGGAGGCCACGCCCCCTTTCTCCACCACTATGTAAATGCTCCTCCTGGTGCACTACTGGTTGGTAGATGAAGTCCACTTTATTCCTAAGGGACCTTGGGGGCTAAGAAACTCTCCTGGCACCTCCTGTAAGTCCTATACAGTGGGATTCCTGAGAGCTGGTTGGAAGCCCAGCCCCCTTTCTTCACCACTCTGCAAATACTCTGCAAACACGGCTACTACTTAAAAAACTATAGAAATTCACTGAAAAAAATCAAAGGTATCTGGACGTTATAGTTAGGAATTAGTATTAAAGTTAGGAAAGGGAATAAAAAAAAACCTTAGAAATCTACTGAAGAAATTAAAGGTTGCAGAGACGTTATAGTTAGGCTCAGGTTTCACTCGTGCAAAACCAGTGAAATTCAGCAGTTAAAATTAACTGAGCTAACTATAACTGCTAACTATATATAACTATAACTCGCGCCCGTGCAATGCACTGCTTAAGACTTCCCACATTACATCGCTCATGACATGGTTAATGACATCTCAAATTCATTTTTATGGGGAGCGAGCGTGTGTTCACCCTCTCCGACCCTATAAAGACTGGAACCCCAAAAAAACCTTGCAGTAGGTCTCTTCGGTCACTGAATCCATAACCCTGGAAGAACTTACTATCATTTATAAAACACTACAAGCTGGAGCTGTATGCTCTTCTGCTGGAATGCAAGGACTCTTTGTAGTTGGGTCTACGGCTGCAGTTTGTGGCCTAAAGAGCATTAAGAAAAGACTCAAACACATGCTTATGGTTGTTTTGTATAAAAATTCATTATTTAAAGATTTTGAAGTCAATTATTGTTAATAAGCATAGATTTATGTGCACTAATAAAGAATACATTGGATTATGTTTATAAAGAAATTATTGTGGTGACTCTTTGACAAAGCCAATAGGTCTGCTTTGTATATGATGATGTGCTGGCTGATCCCCTGTTAAAGCCAACAGGTCTTTTGTATTTTGGTGTTCCAAACTTTTGACAAAGCCAGTATGTGTGCCTTGCTTAAAATGAAAGCCCTATATTGTTATATACATACTTTAGGGCACAAGTTATAGTCACTTGAGATAACTGTAACTGGTGAATTTCAGAGGTTTTGCTAGTTTAAAATATTATGTTTTAACTGACATTTTCTCCTAACTATAATGTTCTATTAACCTGAGGGTTTTTCAGTGAATTTCTAAGTTTTTGTTAATGTAAAGTAGGAATTGCTAATAATAAAGTCATTTTAATCTTTGAGTTCTCAGTATATGTGTGTGTGCCTGAACACACACTCCATATATATATATATATATATATATATATATATATATATATATATATATATATATATATATATATATATATATATATATATATCACAAACTTCTGTCTCTCCAGAAAGAAGCACGGACGCTTTGGAAGATTGCAGTTAAGGTGTTTATTGACTGCACTAGCAACGCTGCTTTCATCTTTCGCCTTGATCAAGGCGAAAGCTGAAACGCGTTGCTTGCTGCAATCTTCCAAGGCGTCCGTGCTTCTTTCTGGAGAAACAGAAGTTTGTATTGGTATATTGGAGGGTTTCCGGTACCCTGAACATGGACCGCCCGACTGACAGCCTTTTACCCTTACCGGTTTCTGTGAATATATATATATATATATATATATATATATATATATATATATATATATATATATATATATATATATATATATATATATATATATATACATGTATATATATGTGTGTGTGGGTTTCCCATTGGTATAGGTAGAGAGTTTGGCAGAGAAACACGCAGATAAATGGCCTATAGTAGGAGTCCTCAACCTTTTCAAGAAAATAATGACAAATAATGCTGCTCAAGGAAAAACATCCCGTACTAATAACACATTTTATCACTGTACAATAGTGACCACATCCATTTACAATACACAAGAGCACATCAAACATTTCATGTGGGCTTTCATGCAAACACACATCCGGGATTGACATGTCTCCAGTCCCACACCCCAATGTTGCTAACAAAGCACCCAACCCCAGAGGCAGAAAGAAGTGAAGCACTGTACACTCAGAGGAATAAGTCACCTTTGTTTTGTTTCGCATTAGTTTCTTTTGTTGTTAATATACTAACAATGTTACATTCACAAGGATACAGTAAATCCTTTTGTGTTACAATGTTGTTGCTACCTGAATAAAAGTTGGTGTCTTGGTTATGGACCAAGCATTAGCATCATGTGTGATGTCTCATTATTTGATAATATAATTTCTCTTACCTAAGAAATAGTTGGTGATCTCTGTGCATCGTGTACATCCCTCTGCTGCATGTGTACCCTCCTGCTGCACCTGTAGCGGTGGTAACTCATCGTCAGAGTTAGCATCTGGCTCTGGGGATGTGATCCAGACCCTTCCTCATTGCAATATTGTGCAGTATGGCACAAGTGGCAATGATCTTCTAGCATGTAACTGGTTTGTACAACAGTGCCCCACCAGTTTTGTGGAGGCAGCAGAAGCGGGGCATCGGGATCCCAAAAGTCCGCTCAGTGATGGAGCGTGTTTCCCTGTGTGCCTGGTTGTATTGACTCTCAGTTCTTTTCCTTGGAGTCAGGTATAGTGTGAGCAGCCAGGGCCATAACATATATGCACTGTTACCTTAAGAGCATGAGAAGTAAAACCATTAGGTCACATTACACACACCATGCTGGGCACTATATACATTGAGTGTGCGATTCTCTTACCAAGTAGGATACCATTTTCAAATTCACCCTGTGACAGTAGGTTGTGGATTGCAGTGTGGAAGAACATGAATGAGTCATGGGTGCTGCCTGGAAATCTGGCCACAAGGTCTGTTATGATGCAAGAGGCGTCACACACTATCTGCACATTGAGTGTGAGCTTTTCCTGTTCCTGTAGATGTATTATTAAGAAATCCCTATTTGCGATTTCCTATTTTGTGAATTGCAAAATGTGATTTCTACTGGGTAGAAATTGCATTTTGTGATGCATCATATTCCTTTCATACATACTGAAAGGCTATTTCGCATTTTTTAATGGCCTGAAGTAGAGATTTGAATCGTTAACAAATGCAAAATCCTTTCATACATATGGGCCCAAGTGTACTAAGTATCCATATACAATCGTCCCATACACCTAACTGAAAATATTCGCATTGTAGTACAACTATATGGGAGCATCTGCAGGAAATTAAGCTTCATCATCCTCTCTTTTTATTTAAAAAAATAATCCCTTAGCTCTCAATAGGTACAGCTATGGGCCTTGCTGTCATGATTGGCAGCATAGAGAAACACTCGAAAGAAGATCTAATCTGTCGAATTTCCCGAGTTTAAAAATAAATCTTGAGACAGAGCTAGATTGATTTCTTTATGTATTTGTTTGTGAAGATTAATAAAAACAGAAACTTTGTGACACCCATAATATGCCTGTGCTTGTGCATTTAACATACAGCATCAATTCCAGAACCATTTCTCTTTTCTTTAACTTTGTAGTTCAGTCAAAGGTGACAGTATGGAAAAATAAAAAAGGCTGTGTGCCATTAGACAGGCCAGTACTAAGAACTCGCTCCCATACTCAGTTATAATTCATAGCTGTACTTGTGGGAAGCCCTAGGCCCTCTGTGGAGTTAATGCATCTCCACTGTAGCCTGCTGAGAGCACCCTGCCCCTCCCACCATCTGTGCTTTCACTTATGTGCACCCCCTGCTGGGTACCCCGCTGCCTCTCTCCTGCCTTCTCTATATCCCTTCTGCCTGTTCTCTCTCGCTTTCTCTGTGGATCTTCTCCCCCCACCCCTTTTGCTCTTGGCTGAGCTCTCTCAATGACAAAGCTGCCAGAGCTACTGCATCCTTCTAAAGGTTGCTGTGTGCTGTTGTTCAGTTTTTTTCTGCATTTTCCTTTATATTTCAAAGAGAATGCTTTTTCTAAAATAGTCCAATTGCAATTTATTCTACACTGGACTACATTGTAGTACCTGCACTTTGGTTTGACGAGGTAGGGTGGCATAATATGTTAGGGACAAATTTCAAAGCTTGTCATGCACATACCTTGGTGGCCAGAAGGTCATGAGCTCAAACCCCGGTAAGGCAGACTCAGGCGCCCATCATTCGGAAGTCAATAATTTGAATGCCATTAAATTGAAAATAGTACTCTCCGCTATTTCTAGGTCTCTTACGCGGAACGGGTGTGCATTGAAGTAATATGTAGGAACAAATTATTATCATTTCGTCTTATTGTGGTATTTTGTGTTCTATAAGTGGATTCAAAAGGAGTTTAGATTGGTTATGATGGGAACTCATTGAGTTTGTGCAAAGAGTCAATTTTCAAGATGGCTGCAGGTTTTGCTTAGGTCATGCAAGTAACCTTGATTTTGCTGTGCAGTTGTCCGTATTGTACAAACATGGTAGACTACAGTACCTCCAGCGCTATGGGCATTTTCTCAAATAGCAACTGCTGCCTGCAGTCACAACTGCATTGCAAGGCTTGGCTCGGGCCTGGCCTCTTTGCTGTTTTGAAGCCACCTTCTTATGGGATTAAAGATAATGGTCTCCTGCAACTTGAGATCTGAATTTGATGCGAGGCCGCAGGCTTACAAAAATAGGTTTGGTGGTTTTAAGGGTTTCCATTTCTGTTGCTGCCAAACTTAATTGCAGCTCTCTTTATTAACTTGGCTTAAAGTGAGTGCCGTAAAAAGCCTTCCTTACCTAGTGCAGGAAAAGGTCCAGGACTTCATGGCCTCTTGCGCTGCCCATGTGGCAAGAAGACGCAGCAAACCGCAAGCTGTTCGAAGGAGATGAATCAGTCCTTTAAAACTGATAAATCAAAACCAGCCCTGAAAGGCACGCGTGCGGATTTACCAGATGTGCTGCCTTAAGGGACCCGCCATCTTGAAAACAGAAATACACTGAAAAAAGAGGGTGTTCTATTGCTGTGGATATCAGCTTGTTCTGAAAAAGAACCAACAATGGCATCACCAGTTCCAAACAGCTAAGCTTTACAGACAAAAAAAGCTGCTTCTACCATTCAGTGCGCTGCAAGCCCCCTCCCCTCTGCCCCCACCAAGCAGGGCTTGTGACACAGTAACATTGCACTGCTTAACTTCCAAGGAATAAAGTAGGGCAAGGCTGGCTTGAGCTCAGAGTCCAGGTTTCCTTGGGTGAGAGATCACTTTCACGTGACGCACAGCCCAGTAGTCTGGCTGAAATCCTGGTTGGTGTTTTATTAATTTTGCTCAAAGATAAATCCAGAAATTCTGACAAACTCCATGACAGGTGAAATTCCTCCTCGCAGAATCTGCTCAGCGAGAGACTGTTCATTTTGTTCTGTTCCGAGGCAGGCAACAGGAGGGCAGCTTTATAATCAGCCCTCAAAGGACCCCCAGCCGCCCCAGAGTCTCGAGCTGATTGAATAACTCCTGGGCCTCTTCCCCTAGGCCTCTGTCAGCAGGGGTCCTGTGGAAAGCAATCTCCTGCAGACTGGCGCTGAAGTGAGCTTTAAACTACTATTTTCTGCTCTCCAGAGGAGCCTGGAGTACTAAAAGATAGATGGACTGCAGATATTTTATGAGAAACTGTCAGAAGAAGAGCAGAGTAAATGTTTTTTTTTCTTCGTCTTTCCCGTTCATATCCTACACCACCGCTGATTTTATTTACTGCATCTTGCAAGCTGAAAGTAAGACATTAATTAGACGGCAACCTTTAATTTTCTCCTAGCACCTCTTTTTCAGCTGCTCACATGTATTCACGTGGCGTCCGTTGCTTAACCACAGTTGCAGAAAATCAGTACCATTTGCACTGAAATATTTATAATGACAGAATGAAAAATTGGATTCATTTTCTGGCCACTAACCGAACATTCTGCAGCTTTGCACAGCATTGTTTAGCATCTCCTTCTCTCACTTCCCGTTGGGGTCCCTTTTTCCTAACAGATTATCCCCTCCTCTGGGAGAATACACACTAAAATGGTGTAGCTTTGTTTGAGAAAAACCTTACAGCGCGTAGGGTTTATTTCCATCCTCCTCACCTGCAGGAACCAGTGCCTCATCAGTCCTACAGAGCATGATGGTTCTTCCTGCTCCATTTGTCTCGCTATATCTGTAACTTGTGGAGACCACAATCCAAACATTAATGCTATCCCTATTTAAAATTATATTTTGTTGTGCTGCCCCAAATTAGCTTTTTTATTGTATTTTTAGTGAGTGTACTCACCATTTTTAGACAACTACAGATGCATTAAAGATAGTACAGAAGACATGATCAGATTAACTAGTGCACTACTAAACAAGGCCCGAATCAAACCACGCTCGAAATATTATGACTAATTTTGGGCGCCATATTTGAAAATTATATTAGTAAATTGGAAATATTTCAAAAATTGCCATCCACATAAAGGGGGGCTCTACTTGGTGAGTTTGTTCCACAGACAAAGGAAGGTTGGTAATTGATTTTCAAAGGTGTACCGCATGCTCAGTGGACTAAATATGGACAACTTGTGCTGTATATGGCAGGAGGGCGGATCTACATGGGATCAGGTCTTAAAAGGTTTCTATAAAGTGTTGGAAGGCATGGTGCTGAACAAGCAGCTTTTAGACCCTGAATCTTAACTTTCATCTGAATATTTTAGATGCATTTCCATAGGAAATAATTATTTTATTTACAAATCACATTGGATCATCTGGTGTTGGCTAAAATTGCATCACCTTCTCAAACAACTTCCATGCATTGCAGAGTAAATTTGCCAATATTTCTTCCTACATCATCCTCTCAAAGGCGACCCAGCAAAATAAATGTGCAGAGGAGGAGAAGCATTTCAGTTTAGCTGATTTATTTGTATTGCACACTGTTGTTTAGAAATCAGTATTTAAGCATAATTCCCCTGTGTTGTTTTCATTTCAATTTGAGCTAAGGATTTCGGTGGACAGTCTTCTTCTGCTCTCTACTTAAGGGCTCTGATTTTACACCACTGGTTGTGATTCACAGCCACCAGTACCAGAGAAATCATCCTTTTTATGATTGATGGATTGATGACAGTCTGGCCACAGTCTGGTTACCTGTTAACTCAGTCCTGTATCCTGCGCAACTGCGGAAGCTATCCTTGCAGTTCCTTATATTGAAAATTCAACTGGCAGAATGAGAGGCATGATAAGTCCCATTTGAAAAAGATGCCTTTTGGAATTTCAGAAACTAATTAAGTGTGCATTTGCATCTATTACACACACAGTGACCATTTTGTTCCTAGACAAAAAAATACAAAAAAGACTTGTTTGCAATCAGGCCACGTAACACCTGGTGTAGGTCAAAATAATCTCAGTATTGTAGCAAAAAAGATATTAATGACATTGCAAAGATAAATAGGATAGAGATACTGCGAGAAAGCACTGACTGTATTTACAACGGCATATCCATTCTCTGCATTCATTTTCATTGGCCTCCCCAATTTCGATTAGCCTAGAGAAGCCTTGTCTCTGTCGTAATCATAAGTATCTTTTGATTTACTGCACTATTTTCAGATATTACCTCATTCCATTTCAACCACATACAGTTCAGCACCAATTCTTGTTAAGTTGACATACATGCAATGCTGACTAAGAATGTCACGTGAATTCTGCTTCTTCCACTGGAGATAATATATAGCTGCTTGGTTTACGTTTGCTCCCAAAAGAAGGAATCTTTACTACATTTCAAATGTCAAATATTTAACAACTATAGTTACCTCTCAGACTATTTAAAAGTCAAATTCTGTTTTTATGATTAACGATTCATATGTGAAAATGTTGACTTACATACATAGATTTGAAGATGTGTATCTCCACCCACCTCAGTCTACCACAGAGCTAAGAATGTTGATTTCATTTCCAGTGGTAACAAATTAACATATCGTCCAAATCAAGACTCAAGGGACGCTAATGGCCGGTTTCACCCTATATTCCCAGCCTGCTTGGTAAATCTGAATAGACTTTTTGATCTCATTTCCTAGTAGGTCAAACCACCAGCTTGTTTCAAGTTGAGAACTTTATTTGAAGATCTGCATTTCTGTATACCAATAATAGCTTTGTAAGGAAAGCAGTTAGGATCCCTAAAATAGAAAATGTTCAGAAATGATTTACTATATCCGAACATGTCTAATAGAATTATGCATGACTAAGCCAACTTTCATTGTGGTCAGACTTTGAGCTAAACATCCAAGAAGAAAACCCACATTTGCTCTGTTTGCCATGGATGATGTAAAACAATATTTCACAGGCATGGGTATTCCACCCACAAATTAGAACCTGAAGCTGTTTTTTCACCATCTTAAAGAAGTGACATTAAGGTTGTGGCCTTAGAAGCAAAAAACCTTGAAAGCATTCTTTCTCAAATTATATTTTAGGAGAAAAGAACAAACCAATAAGTAGTACCTTCTTCTCTTCAGTTTTTATTTTATGACAGGAATTCAATTAACGGCATAATTTTGCATATACTTTTTGTTTCCAAAGCTAATAGAAAATATGTATTTCACTCAAGGTTATTTTATCCACTTGTAGTACAATAATGTAAGTGATTATTGAAGAGTTTGAAGAATGTTAGCATAAAAGCATGAACACTAGACAATCCCCTTTCACATTGATTGCATCGAGATGACGTTAAAGAAATGGATATTAAAGTAAGACAAAACCTCAGCCCACATAACGAAAACTATCATAAAAGACAACAACATTAAAGGAAGTAGGCAACCTTAGCAGAGGAAAGGCGAAATTGAAGAAGTCGAACCTGATGAATGACCGAAACAGTGTGAGACTTAGTATGCCTCGTAGGTTTGTACAAGTGAGTTTCATACTGATGACGCAACCGGCTGGAAAGCATAGGTCACCAGTGTTCGATTTTTTGATGAGCTCCATCTGAAGATTTAACCAGTTTAAATATAGGTTCTCCTAAGCACCAGTGGATACAGCAAGTAGACCCACTATCTGTATAAGAATTTAGGCAAACTATTTGATTTAGCACATCATAGGCAGATCAAATTGTTCAAAGTGGACGTACGTGCTCTTAACGAGATTCTGATTTCTACATCCAAGCTGCATTGTTCTGCAGTAGCTGGAGTTGTGTAGCCAAGCACAAAAGAAGGTTTGCCTCAGGCATCCATCTTATGGTGATGTGTGAATACAATGGCACAGCCAATGTTCGCAAGGCATTTGCGGTTACGTATGAAAGTAGAAGCAAATTTTCCATCTGGCTATTTTTATGAACACATTAAGGCTGATGACCAGGGTAATAGATGGTGAACGTTCACCATTGAAGTACAGTTCACATTCCGTTCATCAGAATTTCAAGTAAGTAACAAGACCCTCTAACTCCATCATCAGTTCTTTCTTGTCAAAAGTGATATAAAGCCACTTTGTTCTTAGTTAAAAGATGCAGTTTGCGGAGCAGATTCTCAAGGATTCAGTCCATTTTCAGTCTGGCACAGACTTCAGTATGCCACCAGATTGCTGATGACGCTGCCATCTATATCCCTGGATTATACCATTTTACATTCTAACATATAAACTGGACAAAATCCATTGATACCAGAAGAACTCCAAAGCAACTCCGACCACAAGCAAAACATGCTCTTTTGAGCACCTTTGAAAGGCCTGCCTTCTTCCATTTTTTCATTCTCGTAATTCCCCCCTTATATGTTCAGGTGCACTATTCCAAGCACCTACCTGATTTCATCATTTGGCTTTATTACACGTTTCCATAAAGATTCCCTGTCATTTGTTTTCAATGATTCTCACTAACTGCCTTTCTGCTTTCAACAATTAGACAGAATACCATTTTCTCCTTCAAAATGCTTTACAAACTGAAAGTACCTTTTCATGCCCTCTTGTTTAATACCATTTCCTAACTTTCTTTCCTTTGTCATCTGTTGTCTCTACTTCAATAGTAATAACACAGACTTATTCTTCAACTCCTGTATTTTTCTTTAATAAATTGTTTCCGTCATGGTTGTGCCAATCATAGTTCTTAATTATACGGTTGATTTGAACTCCTCTTCCTTCTGCAAGCGTAAGTGTGTTCCACGTAAACTAGGGTTCTTCGGCTTTCAAACTATGTGTTGTTACGCTTTCAGTCAATTTTTTCTCAGTTTGAAATATTTGTGTCGACTTCTTTATATTTTCCTGTAGTGTTTTTAAATGTGTTCCCTCTAAAGCACCTTCGGTATATCTTCCTCAATGTCATCATGTCATCCTCCTAAGCATCTCTGCTTTACTTCTTCTGCCTTCTCTGTACTCCCCGATCACCTTATGCGTGACCATGGTTCACCTTCAGTTTGGGTAACAGAGATATAGAAATGTAAATAAATATATTCACCCTGCAGATGCAATTTGGGCCCTGCAAAACACCTGACAGACTCAAGATAATATGGGAACAAGCAAAGATTTCCATATGCAAATATCACCTCTTCATGGAGAGAGGATGAAAATGTCTAAATTAAGTTTTTGTAGTCAAAATCTGCTTAAATTTAAAAACAAAACAAAAAACAGATGTGGGAGAGCGATTATGGACTAGAGTTACGTTATAGTTTTGGGTTACTATATTTGCAGGAAGAGTAGGTAGGTTTCAGCATCTACTCGCCTGATTTAAAATTGGTTGGTAAAGTAAAATCCACTATTTTGTAGAGGAAATATTAAACACAAAGAAAATTTTCAGTAAATTAATGTACTCGATCTATTGCTATAATGGAGGACATTCCAGTGGATAATTCTTCAGATTTAGCATTTAGAAAGCAGAAAGTGTTCTGATATCACCTTATTATAAATCAGACCCTTTGGCTACATTTCATTTCAGAATGTATTTCCTCATCACTCTTACAGACTGCCACAGTCAAAATAATGATTACACAAGTCTTCCAATACTTTTTAAAAAATTTTTTTATTAACTACACACTTTCATTTTTTTGTTTTTAAAATAATGAAAAACAGAAGTGAAACATAATTACATTTATGGTGTAATTGAAAATCACATCTGTTGCCTATTAATAACAGTGGCATTGGTTTTAATGATTTATATTTGAAGAGGAGTTTACAAATAAAGAACTACTATATATATGTATATAGTAATATAATTGACAGTAATCCTTTGAAGTCTAAGGTTTGATTCTATAGGCGTATTCCTAATTTTGAAGACATTTCCCTTTTTATTAATTTACAATCAATTTGTAGATTCGTCCTGAAGCTCTGCAATAGTAGCACAATTTCAAGAGTGCTTAAAGTCACTGCTATATATGCATATATAAGTGTTGCAACTCTATATATTGATGTGCATAAATATAAAACCAAAAGTTTATTCACACAGTTAAAATGTGTTTGTTTCTCCATGGGGAAATATTTTTCTGCATGGAGAAACCCCTCCCTCTTGACTCTCAACAATAGTCTAGGGCGGTTCTTTCCCTTCCCATCTTTAAAATGTAATACTGCATTTAACAGGATTGAAAGTCCAACCATTGCCCCGTCAAAAGGATTGTGAATACAAGGAGAACAGCAAGGCTGTGGTTGTTGACCACATTATGCCAGCATGCCCATTTTGAACAGTCTCATCCCGATCCTTTGAGTAGATCTACTCATACTTAAAATGCATTATATTGGCAGAAAGTTAAGAGTGAGTAAATTGATATATTAGGAGAGTATACCGTCATTCTTGATGCAGTGAAATGGGATTGGGATTTTAGCCTCATAAATACTGCTGTTTCCATGACTAAGACACACTAACATGTCTAAATAGACCCTGATATATTTTTAAAGAATGATATTAATAGATACTATATTTTGGTACTTTCCCTATATTCAGTTTAGTTTTGTGTTTTTTTGTTCTATAATAACTACTACAAGAAAATCAATTCATATGTCAGGCCATAAACGAAAGACACAATTGACTTTCTCATGGAATTATTTTACAAATTGAAAATAATATTAAAAGAAATAAAAACCGAAAGGCAAAATATTAAACTGAAAATAATATGTACCACAATAACACCATGAAACAAACTGGTAAGTAGCTCTTCCAGGGATTACAGTATCATGCCTTCTCAATAGAATTATAATTTTCATTAATTGCTTTGAAACCATTTCCTTTTGTATTTGAACGGTGCATGTTTGGTTCCTAGATTATTATCTTTTGTGTCCAGAGGCTATGAAATCTTTGGAAAGATTATTTCACAATGGTCAGCTTAATTTCTTATCCTACTCAAGGTTCTGTATGTCATCAATTCTATTACCTACAGTAATACAATTTTTCACTGAGAAAAAACAACATTCACTCAGACCAATCCATTGAGGTAAACAATTTCCTCCCGAATCCTAGGTTAACGTTTGGTGACTAAGCCAGGGTGAAAAGGTAGTCCTCATGCAAAATATGTGAGATATTAATTTATATCAACATATCAAGACACAACACTAAAGTTAAAAAATAAAAGATATTAAAAGTCTAAATCATGTTTAGCATAAAAGATAGCAGAAGACTAAGCAAAATAGTTGATACATAATAAGAACAGAATGATAGGAAAAACAACATTGATAACAAAGGTAGTCAAATCCTAAATTGGAAAAAATTGAAAAAGAAACTAGATCCTTTCTCAAAAACATCCACCCTGCATAAGTAGTACATTAAGATTACTGCAGGCAGGGGAAACAAAGGATGTTTCACACAGGACAAAAGAAATGGGAAAAGTCAATTACTTTGATATGATGCACACTGCTCTTCTGATATGAGCATTATAGAAAAGTAAAAAATAGTTTTGACAGTTGTAACAATCTTCAGACACTTCTAGGTGAATTCTATGGTATTCAGACATTTTGGCAAAATGGTTGAGGCAGTATTCTCTGTCATTAAAACTCCCCTTAGTGTTACAGAACCTTCATTTTCAAACTCACATATTTTCTGAACTGGATTCCCAGAGCCCAATCCTCTTGCTTCAGGGCTGACTGTGATCATTATCTCCATATGGGGCCAGGCAGGTTGAAACTTCCCGTCTGACAACTCTTTGAAGCATACAGTGTTCCAGAAAAAGCTTGTGTGTGTGTGTTTAGCACCTCTCTCTAGGAGTCATCACATGAGACTTGCTGATGTTGTACTGAGATCTAGCTCTTCCACAAAACCTACGAATGCATTTATGAGGGCTTGTAAACCCCTGGCCATTTTAGCCATAGGTACGGTGTCGTCTGCATAAAGCAGGACAGGCAGGGGCCGACCTTTACTTGTAGACAATCTATTCCCCCTCCACCAGAACCTATGGTGAATAGAAAGGGGGCCATGATACACCCCTGCCTGACACTACACTTAGATTTAAAGCTGTCTGTGCAGTGGGAATCAGAAGTATATCTGACTGATGCCACAGTGTGGGCATGGCGATCTCTCAACAAGCAAACTACGTCCTGGTCATCCCCCATGTCCAAGATGATTCTCCAAAGTTTGACACGGCTAACCCGGTCAAAGGACAAGTTTAAATTCATGAAGGCCAACTGAATAAATCCCTTTCGAGCCACTGTGCATTTATTCAAAATTTGATAGAGATTCAAGCACTTGTCAATACTTGATCTTCCAGGTCTGAAGCCATATTGGAAATCAGATAATATGTTATGATCCCGAGACCAGGCTGCTATTCTGTCCAACAAGACCCCTCCCCCCAGGACTTTAACAATAGAATCAAGCAAGAAGATAGGTCTATAACACTGTGGACTATCCCTGTCCCCTTTTTTGAATACTGATATAATAACTGCGGAAGCCCAGGAGGAGGGGGGACCTTCCTTCAAAGAGACATTCAAAATATTAGTTACAACTGGGGCCCAGGTGATAATGTCACTCAAGTATAGATTAGGAGGGATCATAGCAGGTCCAGGCACCTTCTTAGTTAGGCCCAAAATTCAATTTTTTACTTCAGGCAGGGTGAATACTAGGTGGGATCCCCCTTAAAGAGGCTGTATTTCGTCACTGTTAGCTAAGTCTGTCCCACCATTGTATACCAAGGAAACACAAGGAGATGATGGACGGAGCGCTGAAACTTTTCAAACACTCACCCCCAGTCACAGATCTGGGTTGAATCCATCATCATTCTTTAGCTCACTTTGCCACCTCCGTTCAGACCCAACTATATGCAAATCAGTCTTGAGCTGTGCCTCATGGGAACAGTCCAGCCCAAACTGCCAAGCCAGGTCTTCCCTGAACTGGAAACAAGCATACTGGGACCGGTTTCTGGGTAACACCCTTCATCAGCCAGGCTAGCTCCGTCCATCATCTCCTTGTGTTTACATTGGTCACCCTAAGTTGGCAGGGTATGCCCAAACATCGGTTCCTTGCTCACTTTGCTACTGGGATTCAAGCTAGCCTGGCTGATGAGCGGTGTTACCCCGAAACCGGTCCCAGGATGCTCGTTTCCGGTCCAGGGAAGACATGGCTTGGCAGTTCGGGCTGGACTGTTCCCATGAGGCACAGGGTCAAGACTGATTTGTGTATAGCTGTGTCTGAACTGGGGTGGCGAAGTGAGTTAAAGAATGATGATGGATTTAACCCAGATCTGTGACTGGGGGTGAGTGTTTGAAAAGTTCAGCACTCCGTCCACCATCTCCTTGTGTTTACATTGTTCGCCCTAAGTTAGTAGGGTATGCCCAGACGTGGGTCCCTTGCTCACTTTGCCACTGGATTCAAGCTAGCCTGGCTTATGAGGGGTGTTACCCCGAAACCGGTCCCAGGATGCTTGTTTCCGGTCCAGGGAAGACATGGCTTGGAAGTTCGGGCTGGACTGTTCCCATGAGGCACAGGGTCAAGACTGATTTGCGTATAGCTGTGTCTGAACTGAGGTGGCGGAGTGAGCTAAAGAATGATGATGGATTTAACCCAGATCTGTGACTGGGGGTGAGTGTTTGAAAAGTTTCAGCACTCCGTCCATCATCTCCTTGTGTTTACATTGTTCGCCCTAAGTTGGCAGGGTATGCCCAGACGTGGGCCCCTTGCTCAGTTTGCCACTGGATTCAAGCTAGCTTGGCTGATGAGGGGTGTTACCCTGAAACCGGTCCCAGGATGCTTGTTTCCAGTCCAGGGAAGACATGGCTTGGCAGTTCGGGCTGGACTGTTCCCATGAGGCGCAGGGTCAAGACTGATTTGCGTATAGCTGTGTCTGAACTGGGGTGGCGAAGTGAGCTAAAGAATGATGATGGATTTAACCCAGATCTGTGACTGGGGGTGAGTGTTAGAAAAGTTTCAGCACTCCGTCCATCATCTCCTTTTGTTTACATTGTTCGCCCTAAATTGGCAGGGTATGCCCAGACATGGGTCCCTTGCTCACTTTGCTACTGGATTCAAGCTAGCCTGGCTGATGAGGGGTGTTACCCCGAAACCGGTCCCAGGATGCTTGTTTCCCGTCCAGGGAAGACATGGCTTGGCAGTTCGGGCAGGACTGTTCCCATGAGGCACAGGGTCAAGACTGATTTGCGTATAGCTGTGTCTGAACTGGGGTGGCGAAGTGAGCTAAAGAATGATGATGGATTTAACCCAGATCTGTGACTGGGGGTGAGTGTTTGAAAAGTTTCAGCACTCCGTCCATCCTCTCCTTGTGTTTCCACCGTTGTATACCCCCTGAAGTGGGAAACCCAACTGTCTGCTTCGATGTGATGAACTAAGGAGATGGCGACTGGTGAGGAGCTCAAGAAGGGAGCTCCGTTGGCTAGGGATCGAAATTGATTTAACATCCCTGTTTAGCCCGTGCTAGCCCGTGCTAGCCTCCCCGCCTCAGAACACTGCAACATTCGAACTACATAATCTTCAGTAACCTTCAGTAAGGAAGCGTTTTCCTCATCGGAGGATACTCCATTGATTACACACTTACCAGAGACGGACCACAGGAGCTTACCGCTGCCGAAATCCAGGACTCTGAAGAATCGGGTCCGAACGAGGAGAGCTCTGGACGCGATCTCCCGCTCCACCAAGGAAGGGAACTGCTGCAGGATCCAGGACTCGAGAGCTGTCGACCCGTCCTTCGAGCAAGACCCGCAGCGTATGGGGCTCAGCGGCAGGAGTCGGACGACTCGCCCTCTGGCCTGGTGAATATTGCCTCACAAACCTGGATTCGCGGCGTATGGGGCTCAGCGGCAGGAGTCGGACGACTCGCCCTCTGGCCAGGTGAACATCGCCTCACAAACCGGGATTCGCTCGGGGCTGGAACTGGGACGACCGGCCCGTTACCCTGGGGTTCAAAGCGCCACTGGCATTCCCTTCCGCTGCCGAAATCCAGGACTCTGTAGAACCGGGTCCGAACGGGGAGAGCTCTGGACGCGATCTTCCGTTCCACCAAGGAAGGGAACTGCTGCAGGATCCAGGACTCGAGAGCTGTCGACCCGTCCTTCGAGTGAGACCCGCGGCGTATGGGGCTCAGCGGCAGGAGTCGGACGACTCGCCCTCTGGCCAGGTGAACATTGCCTCACAAACCGGGATTCGCTCGGGGCTGGAACTGGGACGACCGGCCCGTTACCCTGGGATTCAAAGCGCCACTGGCATTCCCTTCCGCTGCCGAAATCCAGGACTCTGTAGAATCGGGTCCGAACGGGGAGAGCTCTGGACGCGATCTTCCGTTCCACCAAGGAAGGGAACTGCTGCAGGATCCAGGACTCGAGAGCTGTCGACCCGTTTTTCGAGCGAGACCCGCGGCGTATGGGGCTCAGCGGCAGGAGTCGGACGACTCGTCCTCTGGCCAGGTGAACATCGCCTCACAAACCGGGATTCGCTCGGGGCTGGAACTGGGACGACCGGCCCGTCACCCTGGGATTCAAAGCGCCACGGGCATTCCCTCGGGTCCCAGAGCTTGGGTGACGACCCGGGAGAACAACGCGCCGAGGATCGAATTCACAGGGCTGGAGACCGGACCATCGGGGGTGACGACCCGCCCTCTGGACAGGTTCTTGCCACATCACCAGAGGCAGGTCGCAGACACCAAGCGGCTGATCGCTCCAGCAGGGACTTATGCCACTACAGGTAACCCTCCCGTCCTCCTTCCTCCCCTAGACGCGAGCACCCGGTGAAAGAGGCGATATACTTTAATCCCAGCATGTGGTGCCCAGACCGTTTCATCTCCGCTTGCCTCACTCGCTCGATGCTGGGCGCTGGAGATAACTAACGGCTTAAAACACTCAGCGACGCTTACACTAGAGCGCTGTACTGTATTCCGGAAGCCGGACCCTGGCCTTGCTATTGCCAGTGATCTTGAACGACCCCCTCAAATTTATATTTTATGTATTTACCACCTTGCTCAACTGGCACAACCGAGGTCCCGGTGGGCATTGCAAAGCCCCATTTTGTGCCCTCACTGAAAACACAAGCAGTCCCACCCTCCAAAATGGCCGTTATAAGATCTTAAAGGGATAAAGGCCTACTCCCCAGCAAGTCACGGAAATAAACATAGGACCACGTTTCCTTACACACCACTAAACAGAAACATAGGACCAACCACTGCAACTTGTCCTCATAGAAAGTGATAAAGGACTATTCCCAGAAAAAGGCTCATGGCATGGAAAGAGAGATAGGACCACACCCCAGATCCAGATCTCCTGATAATCAAGCAGCCACATTGGAATGACTCCTATACCGGTGATCTAAATCTCAGTTTGCGCCTGATCTCATCAGACACAGGAGTGCCCCGCCCCTGCACCACAGGCTGTAAAGAATAACAACAAGGACCTCCTACCACTAGGGGATCCACCAAGATCAATGTTAAGAGGACTTATCTCAAGGTGCCTTCATCTGTAACAAATAAAGTGGCCTGCCACTACTCATACCTACCAATTAGACCTCCTCCTCCTCTACCTCTCCCACGATTTGACCTTCTCACCCCACCTCCCTATCAAGCCAAACACACACTATGGAGCCCATGGGCCTACATACCTACTCCATCAAATACCCCCCAAGCCTCTCAAAAAAGGCGGCCAAAGGCTTCAAACATAGGCTACTCAAATCACACCCAGAAACCCCTATCTCGTACCCCTCCTTCTCAAATGACACAGGACACATAACGAATGACATCATATTCTACACTAAAAGGAGAGCACAATGGCGGAAAGCCTTCCTCACCCTATTCTCAATCGCATCCACTAAGAAAACTGCACATGGTCTTACACTCTATTATTCCCTCCCCGTTCTACAAAGCGACTGCCACTATTTCCATTTATCATAATGGGATCATCCTCATGCAGACATCAGACCATAACCTTAATATACTGGACCACATCTTCCCGAGCATTAAAGCAAAGGTTGCAAGACCCTCTCCCACCTCCCCTACAAACCGCTCTCCTAACACTCCGACTTACTCCCTATCAGACTCCCCATCTAGCCAATCTTCCTCAGTAACCCATAGCTCAAATACACCCACCCCAGGACTAACCGACACACCACTAAACGACACACATATCCATCATCCCTACTCCCCCCCAGCATCACCACTATCCCTACAATTTCTACTACATCCACCACGCCTCACACTCGCAGCACCTTGCACCCAGCCTTCCAACACGTCCCCTCGCCCCCCACTTCTACTCCCCATCTCCACAACCACGTCTTCATAACCACTTCAGATAGGTCACCCCTCCCCACCTCCCCCATTATCCCCACTCCAGATGCTACTCCAATCTCCCCTTGCACAGCTACTCCCGATAAATCTACAGTCCCACACTCTCCTCCTCCTTGCACTATGACTCTCACCGTCCCCCCCTACAGCCCACACCAACACCCCCTCACGTCCCCTCTCTACTCCCCCCCTTCCCAGTGACTCCCACTCTGCATCAATGCTGCATAACGATTCAAACACCCCTAAAGCACACATCAATACCCCGTCTCGTCCCCTCTCCGCCCTCCCGTCCCCACGGACTACCTCACTGAAAACCACCACTCCTCGAACTAGCTCACGTCAGGCCCCGGGACACCACACAAGCCACAACCCCTCCTCAATTAACTACAGACCAGGCTATTAATATGATAACGTCTACACATGACCCCAGACTAGATGAGATACTACTATCCTTACAAAAATAAAAGAGGACATCCAAACTCTTCATGCCCTGCCTCGGCAACAACCCAAGCCACAAGCGAAACCCATTCAACGCTCATGTACTAGCCCTCGCCTCAGTAACCCCCAGATGGAAAACAGTACCTTACCCCAATGCCTCAACCCGTCCAGTCAGGGAAAAGCAAACCCTATCACCGGATGATCTTACGTCACTACTTCATTCCTATGAACCCCTTCCCTACCTACTAGGACCTACGCGTACGGAGAATACGCAGAAACTGTCCTTAATCCAACCCATCCATTCCACTGCCTCCAGAATTACAAGACAGATTCCGAGAGGCATTGTTGAAAACAACCTCAAAAGAGTACCTATCTCCCACGACCAGAACACCACCCCGACCAAGGCCCAGATAAAATGTATCCTACTAAACTGTAGATCGGCAGCACGTCATGCCGCCGATATAGCTGACCTCATCATAACCAATGAACCCGACCTTATAATCTTAACGGAAACCTGGCTAAACAAATCATCCACGCCCATCTTTGACATACTAGTTCCCCAAACTATCACATCACTAGACTTGATAGAGCCGATAGGCTTGGTGGTGGTATTGCCTGCATCCATAGGAACAACCTCTCCGTATACCGCCCAACACCACGGTGTACTCCTCCTGTGAGTACCTTTGCCTACACATCACTAGCAATAACAAACCAATATGCTCACTACACGCTTTCTACCATCCTCCTGGTAACAACCTTACCTTCATCGAACACATGATGGATATCCTAGCCACAAATGTCGGACATCAGAATACACAGATCTTCCTGGGGGATTTCAACCTCCATTGAATGATCTCGATGACCCAGAGGTCAATAGCCTCAAAACGTTCCTGTCCGACCTTAACTTGTCCCAAATCTGTGACAGCCCTACACACGTAAAAGGGCTCAATCCTTGACCTAGTAATTTCCAAAGCAGATTCTACCCAGCTGGAATCGATTCTCCCTTGCGATTGGTCCGACCATTACATAATCACTTTCCATATCAGGAAGAAGTTAAACTTCTCTCTATACAACCAGCGAGAACAAAAATCTGGAAGAGGAACCTAGAAAACATCAATCCTGCCGATCTCGCATCCTGCGAGTCACATCCTCACACCCCCACCCGATGGATCAAAGGATGTACAGGACATAACCACTTACTACTTCAACTCTATGAACAGGGTACTCGACACCCTAGCTCCCCTGCAACTAAAAAGAGTCACCACCAAAATCTCAAACCCCTGGTATGATGGTAGACTAAATGAGGACAGAAGATCACTGAGAACAATTGAAAGACAATGGAGAGCTGCCCCATCCGCAACCCACCTCAAAATACTAAGAAGCACCAGAAATGCCTATTATAGAAGGATCAGACGCGCAAAAACTGATTTCATATGCAAACAGTTAGACCAAGCAAAAAATCGCCCCAAAAACTGTTTGAAAAATCAAAGCTCAATCTAACGGTGTCACCCACTCCCCCAAGCCACTCCGGATACGCTTCCCAATTGCGAAGATCTTGCCTCCTTTTTCACAACAAAAACCGAAAACCTAAAGACAGACCTACTTAACGATCTATTATCCCTGACCACACTCAATACCCCCACCGACCACACCAGAGACCCCGCTTAATTGCTCTGCAAAGCTCAACCTCAAGAACAACGCCTCCTGGACCGCCTTCAACTTCTACAGCGAAGAAACTATCCTAAACACACTCACTACTCTGAATCCCTCCAACCATTTCACAGGCCCTCTCCCAGCATCCCACCTAAAGACCTTCATTCCACTGCTAGTGCCCTATGGACTAAGATTATTAATTCCTCTCTTCTGCAAGGAACCATCCCTGACATCCTCAAAACTGGTCAGGTTTCCTCCTAAAGAAAATAACAGCAGATCCCTCAGACTTGAATAACTATCGCCCAATATCGAACATCTCAACCCTGGCCAAACTGCTCGAAAAATGTGTCCACATGCAGCTTAGCAACCACATAGACCATTTCAACCTACTCGACCAATTCCAATCAGGCTTTCGTTCAGGGCACAGTACCGAATCAGCCATGACTCACATAATGGATGACGCATTACAAATACTGGATCAAAACAAAGCCTGCTTACTAATCTTACTGGACCTATCCTCAGCCTTCGATACAATCAAACACGACAACCTAACGGACCTCCTGAAGCAAAGAATGGGACTATCTGGAACGGTGTTAAACTGGTTCACCTCCTTCCTTCAAAATAGAACACAAAAATTCAAGATTAAACAATCCTTATCTAACCCCACCCCAGTCACGCTGGGAGTACCCCAGGGATCGTCCCTCTCCCCAACACTCTTCAATTTGTTTATGGAACCACTCACTGAGCTTCTCAACTCCGCAAACATCCACTACCACATGTACGCCGACGACACACAGCTCTACATTAAGGTCCACTCTCTTGAAGACATCAAGTCCCTTAACTCAACGCTCCAAAAGACACAGACATGGCTGGCTACGAACCATTTAAAACTAAACACACTAAAAACAGAATTCCTCCTAATCGCTCCCCCAACCAAACATCCATCATCCAAGAGTGGATGAAGCACCTAACTGCACTCGACGGTCAACCTCTCATCATCAATTCCGCTAAATCCCTAGGAGTAACCCTGGATAATAAACTAAATATGCAGAAGCACATCAGCGCTGCAACAAAAGGAGCAAATTATCAGATAAACACTCTGAGAAAATTGAAACCCTTCATACCCGCAAATGACTTTAAACAAGCAGTCCAAACTCTAGTAATTCCCAGAGTGGAATATGGGAGTGTCACTCTTGTGGCCTTCCTAAATCAACGATCGCTCCGCTAAGAACCGCAATCAATACAGCCGCTAGACTCATCACTGGCAACAAAAGAAACTGCCACATTTCCTGACCTGCAGGCCCTCAACTGGTTACCTTTCGAGGCCAGAATCCACTTAAAAATCGCTTGTAATGACACATAAGGCATTGCATCACAAAACCCCAAGGTACTCTAGCTGGAGAAACTAGTACTATCGGGTGGTAACAGATCTACCAGGAGCACGGATAATCTTCTACTTAAACCACAACGGTTCTCCAAGAAGAAAACATATAATCGTACCTTCTCAGGAATGGCTCCCAGGATTTGGAACTCCTTACCCCCAGAAACAAGACTTAATCCGTCCACTGCTTTATTCAAAAAGGAAGTGAAATCGATATTCATGTCTAAATTCCCTTGAACATCTCTCTTATACTCTCCTGTAGATATATGCTAACCGCTAATAGTTAACAATATTTCATTCGCATAATTCAGTGTTTTTTATATGTATATGTCATCCACCAATATCTGTATTCGCATAACAAGATGGCCGACTGGTGAGGAGCTCCGGCCGGGAGCTCCCGGCCAGGGGTTGTCTTTTTGGCTTAAATCCCCTGATTTCTGCCTCCTCCTTGGACCCTCTTGCTCACCTGAGGCCTTGTTTGCCTGCGGTCCTCGTCGCTCTAGTCTCCCGCTTGTGGGCTCGAGATTTTTGGAGAAGAACGGGATCGATTCTTTCTTCCGTGGAGACCGAGCAACCATGGCCGATGCCCGGTGGAGCTGCCCAGACGGCTATAGGGGAGATTGGCTCCGGTTTCTTGCCGCGGCCGTCACCTACCCAGCCGGGCATCGGGCACAGCTCTCCTCGCCTCTCCGCTGCTTGTCTTCTTCCTCCCCCGCCTTCCCATGATTCTTTGACGTTCTGCGGTCGACGGAGCCAATCTCGGCGATGCTGTTGCCTGGTGGAGTTTTCCGGATTGCCGCTGATGAGCTGGGCTGAGGTTCTCCCCTCCTGGCCGTCCCCCTGCCTCCGGTCTCGACTGCTGCTGCCTGCCTTGCTGCCAGCCCTCCAGCTTCGCCTCCCATGGGACGACTGGAATGCGTGGTGTCTTGTTTTCTTCCAGACTCGGGGGTATAGCGGCGGTGAGAGTTGAGGCACTGCGAGTCATTTAAAAGTTTTCGTGCCCTCCTGACCCCACAGCTTCACTCCCCTTCCGGGGCTGCTGCCTGGGTGCCCGCGCTGACTTCTCCGATCAATACAGCATATTTAATTGAGGCACTGCTACCCTTGGAGCGTCGAGTGTTATGTTTACGACGACCCGAGTTTGATCGGGCGTTTTCCAGCCGTCCTCCTGCCAGATCCGGTGGCTGCCTTTCACACTCAGCCCTGCTCCATGGGGTAGGTTCCCTCGCTGGCTTTCTGAACGGATTTGTGTATTCCTGTAATCCCGCCATTTTAGTTACGAAGTCCGGTGGTCCATGACCTGGATCCTCCATCTTGGCAGTTTCGACAGACTCCCTGATCGATTCACATCACTGGTCAGCGTCTGGTTTCCACATGACTGACGTTTTGCTTTTAATCGGCCCCCACCGGGGAAAACAATAGCCCTCTCTCCTTGTTCTGGTCACAGTGAGGCACCCTTTTCGCCCCCCCCCACCCTACGGACCGCTACATTTTGAAGTTGATCCATCGCAGTGAGGGAGTCCGTCACTGGAAGTTATTCTTTCTAGACCCCCTCCGGTTTGTGGACTTACTTCTCTGACTTTTGGTGTCCCTGAAATTCTATCATTCATGTCCGGTCGACCTGACCCGATCTGTTTTCCCTACCCCTTTTCGATTTCCCCCTCCACCTTCTATGCTCTATTTGACTGGTTGCTATGTCGTTCCCTGCTCTAGTAACTGATGTAATGTTGTAATTACCGTTCTTTTCTCTGTTATGCTACCCTCGAGTAACCAATGTAACTATGTAACACTGTTCTTGTCTTACCTCATGTAAAGCGCTCTGATACCTCCGGGTCTAGCCAGCGCTATATAAAACTCTTAAAATAAAATAAAATAAAATATATGCCATCCACCTATATTCTGCCTTGTGAAGCGCTCTGATACCCGCAAGGGTCTTGTTAGCGCTATACAAAACTGTCAAAATAAATAAAATAAAAATAAGGAGGGAGCATCATCCTGGGCAAAGAAAGGCTGATTAATGATGCTCCAAAACTTAGCACTGTTCCCTAAGCAACCAGGGTCAAGCAAATTATCCCATGCTGCATCCCTAATCTCACTTTTACTCATGCTCACTTCAATTTTTAAATTACGTGGACATTGTATCACCAGAGAAGCATCCCCAGGGGTCGCCTTAAGGGCCTTTTTTAAGTCTCTCGAGACGTTTGGGCACCCTTTTTCGAACCATTGTGGGCCCACAGGTGCTCTAGGGCCCACAGGAATACTAAGAGACTCCGAGACTACACAACCGATATGGGAAAAAGCATATAAAGTCTTTTGGGAACAGGAAGAGTAATTTAAACAGGTTGCGATCTCTTTTAAATATTTGGTGGAAATGGTGTGTCTGAGATGCTCTGGGGATACCTGTGACAACCATAGCCTTCTACCTTGACTAGTGGGCTTCAAAATCTCCCTGTGTCCACCAGACCCCAGCTGAGGGAAATACAATTAGGGTTATGATCAATGTGGGGACTGCATTCAATTTTAACCTCCAAAATTTGAGAAACAATGAAAGGCAAAACAAAAATAAAATCTATAAATAAGGCACACCCTCTGCCAGTAAAAGTTAGAATAAACTCACCCCGTAGAGTAGACAAGTTTATCCATTGTGAAGACTAAATCAAGGATAGAATTTAATATTCCCTTGTGTGGAATGATCCAAATGAAGACCCCCTGGCAATAGGCAAATAAGAGACTTATAGGTGAGGGTAGTAGGGTCCTCACACAAGCAACAATTAAAGTCTCCCGCCAGTATGATGTTCGAAACTTCCCACACAGTCCCCTCCAGTTGGCCAAGAAATGAATCCAAGGTATTTAAATTATCAGTATCCTGCGGGGAGTTTTTAGCATTGTAAAGATGTAACATCAGGGTTTTGGGTGCCCCTACAAAAGAAAGTGCTTGTAAGTTGGGTGACCCTGTGTCAAACATCTCTACAACCTCTTGAACCACAAGAGATATAGAAACAGTCAGTCCACCCTTCGCCTGACCCTTTCGTGATTCACATGCTGGAATGGAATAAAACTTACTACCCCCCCAAGTGACAACTGGCTATAGCTCAGGTCTCCTGTAAACATATCACTCCAAACTGTTTCACATAATTAGTGCAAGCTGAATTGCCAAGTTTAGTTACAAGACCTGCTACGTTCCAGCTAATAAGTCTGATATCTTTAGGGGCCCAGTTGGTTATAGCAACTGCAGGGGGAGTACAAGTCCCAAGTGAAGGACTCGGGATGGAGTCAGGCTGGATCAGTCAATCACCTCTCTTCCAGGGGGCTAAGCGGCAGAAATCGATTGGAAGTTTCCAACTTAAATGCTAACGCTAAACCTATGTTCCGACTTGAGAGAGGCTGAGAAGACATAAGTCTTAGACTGTGGGACACTTGATCCAGCCTGTAGAAGAATCCCAAGGGCAAGGCTGAAATAGTTTTTCTCCTTTCTGATCCAATTGACGCAAGAACATGCCCTGCTATATCAGATCTAATAATATAGTCACACAGTCTCCCGAAAAACACTTCGGGCGCTTCCAATCCAGTGCACTCGTCTAACCGAATTAATCCAAGCATCGAGATGCACCCCCATGGTTGTATGAGCCCCCAACTAGTGCATCACCTCATTCTTGAGTTGCATATAGTTCTCTGAAGAGTCAGAGTGAGGTGGGCGAACATTCCCCAGTACCACAACATAAGGAGCCGCCTCCAGGGGCAAGTTGATAGTAACTTTGGGGGGCTTGGGGCTGTCAGAGGGTTTGTTCTGATTGACAGGAAACAGGGCAGGGCTTGAATTCCCTTGTGGCATAGGTTGAGGGCATTTGACGTATGTCTCTCCATTCATTCTGCCCATAGCAGATGGCCCACCAGCTTCATTAGACGTCATCTGTTGCTGGCTATGAACTTAATTTGGGGTTGAAGCAGCGGCGGGTCTTGAGGGCCCTAGGGTGGGTACTACTTCCCTGAGTGGAGCCTGTTTGCCCGACCTGTTGGTTTGCCCTGCCGATGTAATCAATGGTGGAGTTGGTGGCTTGGATGAAGCAACCCCTATTTGGTCTTTAATCAGCTGCCCAATCTTGTCCATAAATGAAGAAACAGGCTCCAAGAGTTCTGTTATCAGCTTCTTGATCTCCAGATAAAAAACCTCAAGAAGGGTTTGCAAGCTGACAGACCCCCCGGTCTGGTCTGCTCAACTCGGGCGGATGTCCCACTACCTTACAAGGGCCTAGATTGCGCTGTCTCGGACCATTTTCTCCTTTCTCTTAGAGGCCTGCAAGGTCAGTTAAGGTGAAAACGGGGGCCAGTCTATGACTGCTTGTGTCTGAACGGGGCCATTTTTGCGTGGTTCTGTATTTGTGTCTTAATCTGTGTGAGTCATAATGGGGGATAGGCCAGAATCAGAAGTAACAACATCTTTGGGGTTCATTAAGCTGGTATAACCATGAACCTGTGCATGAGAGGCCAAATTTCTTTAGAAAGTGCACCCACGGCTAAGTACAGGTATGTTAGGATGGATGACTTTCTCTGCCGTCCTGGGAGCCATTCCATCCTTATCCATGGGGGCCTCCTTGGTGGGACTCGCTTTCCATTTGCCTGTGATGGTGTACGCCTGACAATTTGCCCAGGGGACTGGCAGGCCAGAAGTTATTGGGGGGGGGCCCGGTCCGGTCTCAGCCAGCCACAGACAGACGCAGACAGGCCCGCCTTTGGCCCGTGTACAGCCCACACGCATGCCCTTCTTACTCTGAAAGCAAAGTTACGCCAACTTAGTAGACCACACCTTCACACTTCCCTTCCCACCTACCCATAAAAAAATCAAAATAATGAAGCAAGGCAATTTTCGGTTCCAGCATTTCACTTCAACAGATTTCCTACATAAGATGTGAAATTTAGAAGCACCAATGCCTTTTATTTGCACTTAATTATAATTAGGTGTGCACAGGTCTTTGTGAATTCCACAGCCAATGAATTATTAACCCCAGGTTAACTCGATGTGTTTCCACTAAATGATGCCCCATTATTTAGTTGTAAGGTTTTCTTTCAATTAGCTCCTGAGAATATTAAATTATGCATTTTGTTTACTGGCATACATAGTGAGTAAGCTACATACAGATTTGTACCAACGCTTTCCACAGCCTCTGCCGTTTCTAGCATTGCACATATGTGCGTATGTGCGTCGAGCCAATCAGCATTAAGGTTCTAGGTATTTTGAAGCAATTGCACTGCATCGGTGTGAACATTAAGATAAGATGTTTTCCTTCAGCCCTCCAGCTTGCTTCTGGGCTAGTAATACTGCCGCCCGGGAATGGAAAGTCGAAGAGAGAGCTTTAACCCACAGGGTTTCGTGGTAGTTTTAATAAGCAAATATTAGGCAGAAAACATTAACTTGCACGTCACATCCCGTCGTTTAGCCGCAGTGCACTGCCATGGATAACAACTGCCCTCACTGTGCGTAATTATTTTCTCAGTAGTTAATACCTCAGACAGAAGCCATTTTTCTCTCAGTGTTTTGGGAAGCTTTGGAATGACACTTCTGAGAAAACAAAATACCTGCATTTAGAGGGCTGATAATCTTTGCCAGGATGCATAATGCACATTTACATCTCTGGTAGACATTATATCTTGCGAACTACTGTGTTCCACTGTCGCATTTTCACTGCTATCACTGTCTCAATAGACCTCTCATGTCTTCACCAATAGTTTGGGCTCCTGCATGTCCGCTTTGAGGCACATGAAATATGCCATGTGAATCAGAGTATAAGCAAATGATGCAATTCAATTGTGCAGCTCGCCCAGTTTTTCTAGAGCCAGCCCATAATGAAGTGAGGGACTGAAATATCATTTTTACCGCACACTCTTTCCCTCAACACAGGCCTTCTAATTCTAAAAGGTCTATGCAGGGGTCAAGTTCTCTACTAGAAGTCCATGAAATACCTAGTATAGTTCTGAATTAACACAGTTGTCAACAATGCATGAGTCGAGCAAATCAGTCCAATGCAGAATATAGTTTAGCTATGGGAAAAAAGTTTAAAAAAAGAAAACAAATCTAACTCGTGGCAAACGGAGCAACTATATAGCGCACAAGTTAGTTTTCTAGGTTTCCAAAGATTCTGCGCAACGTTTGAAAATGAAGAATAACACAGAGATGAGATGTAAGCGCTATATACTTTAATAAACAAATCAAGGGAATAAAGCTGCTGCAATATGTAAGACTGTTAGAAATGGGGGTCTCTAGTTGGCAGAGGTAGGTACCTTTGTCAAAATAGGGGCCCTTGCTTCTAGTCAGGGTAAGGGGGATACACTCCTAAAATAACCCCTGCTCACCCCCTTGGTAGCTTGGCACGAGCAGACAGGCTTATCTCAGAGGCAGTGTGTAAAGCATTTGTGAACACATACAGTAATACAGTGAAAACACAACAAATGGACACCACACCAGTTTAGAAAAATAGTATATCTTTATCTAAACCAACAAGACCAAATATGACAGAAATCCAACATACAATACTCTTGAAAAATAGTACTTGTGCAAAATAGCCTTTAAATTGAGGGAAAATCAATAAAACACAGTTCCTCCGACTCGGTAGCTCCTCCTGGGGCTACCGCGATACTGAATACGACAGAGTCTAACAATTCCAGCCGACCTTGTTGATACGGGCCAGCTAAAGCGTCGACAGACTCGGACACAGTACCTTTCTTGTTGCAAACAACACGTCGGTGCGAGTCGGTCGGGGCAAACATCGTGGTCGCGTTGTGAAGTGGAGCGTTGCGGCGGACAATGTCCTCACGATTCGGTGCAGGCAGCGGCTCGTTGACGGAGTCGGTGAGACCAGGGCTTGCGTTGAAGGGTGAGACAGTACTTTCTGCGGTGCTGGCAGGTCACGGTGCGGCGACGGAGCCAGTCGATGTTCGGGTCGGGCAGCGACGGAGTCGGTGACGTCCTTGCAGCGTGTAGCAAAGTGTTGTGGAATGCGGTGCCCACAGGACGCGGTGCAAGCAGCAGCTCGTTGACGGAGTCGGTGAGACCAGGGTTACGTTGCGAAGCGAGGCGTTGCTCTCGGCGGTGCTTTCAGGTCATGGAATCCTGCGACAGACTCGATGACAGAGTCGGTTACCCTTTTCTTCTGCGGCGACGATCAGAGACGGTGCCCACAGACATGGTGAGGTCGTTGCTGTTCTTGAGACCTCTAGAACAGGGGGCAAGCTCAGTTCAAGCCCTTGGAGATCTTTTCTTCAAGCAGGGGGACAAAGAAAGCAGCAAAGTCCTTTTCTCCTTTCCTTGGCAGCAAGTAGCCACTGCAGGCCAACCCCAGACAGCAAACAGCACAGGGCAGTATTCCTCCTCAGCTTCTCCGGCTCTTCTCCTTGGGAAAGGTTCCTCTTGATTTCCCAGAAGTGATCTAAAAGTCTGGGGTCTGGGCCCCTCTTTTTATACACACAAATCCTTTGTTCTCTGAAGACAGAGAGTGTCTGTACCCGGCCAAAACCAGTTCTGTCCTCACTGGTGCAGCTTCCTAGCAGGAGGTGGAGACAGCATTGTTGAAGGCAGACCAGGCCCATTCAGGTGAAAGGAAATCTCCTCCTCCTACTCTAAATGCAGCCCAGGTCTATTCAGCCCAGCCCTGACTCATCAGACTTCTGGAGCCACTGCCCCTCTCCAGCCCCTGTCATCCAAAAGCCAGACATGCAATACACAAACCTAGCAGAGGCACACTGGATGGTTAGGCAAGAAAATACCTACTTTCTAAAAGTGGTATTTTCAAACACAGAATGTAAAGATCACCCTCACTAAAAGATACATTTTAACATTCTGAGTTCAGGCATACTAAACTTTATTTTTCTACCTTGTTCCCAGGGCCAGTTATGTTTATAAGATGTTATAAACAAACTCCCCATTCTGTTCTGTGGGAACAGGTAGCCTTGCAATAGTTAAAAACGAAATTGGCAGTATTTCATTATCAGGGCATGCCACACACATCAGGGCATGTCCTACCTTTCACATACAATGCACCCTGCCCACAGGGGTACCTTGGGCCTACCTTAGGGGTGACTAATATGTAGAAAAGGGAAGGTTTAGGGACCGGCAAGGGTGTGCACTTGCCAATTCGACATGGCAGTCCCAGACTGCACACAGGCTTTGCAATTGCAGGCCAGAGTTACATTTTACAGGCTGCTTCTGTGGGTGGCACAATCAGTGTTGCAGCCCACTAGCAGCATTTGATTTACAGGCCCTGGGCACACACAGTGCACTATACCAGGGTCTGACAAGTAAATCAAATATGCGAATCATGGAATCAGTAATCCATAGCAACAATTTACAAAGGGAGCACTTGCACCTTGGCACTGAACAGCAGTGGCAAAGTGTCCAAAGCATCTAGACCAGCAAAATGAAGTCCCACACAGAGCAAAAACACAGGAGGCAAAGGCTAAAAAATGCAGGGGAGCCCCACTCCAATTGTGCCCGGTCTAACAAAGACCAGCAGCAAGAACTGGTCTGAAAATTGAAATAGATTCTTCAGTGAAATCTTGCATGACTCTAGGCCTTATTGCTAACTCTATACAACATATAACTGTGTTTGGTACACACATGATTCTCAGCAACCATCCTGTTTATCACATAAATGTCAAATTATTTATCAATGTATATATTTATGAGCTTATACAAAATGCACAGTTACCAAAGGTACATGAGAAAATGTGTATACCAATGATATGTAAATGCAAGTCAACAGCCATGATTACTTTGGGAGGGTCAAGCAAGTTGCTCTGCGCCTAAGCCACACCCATTATTCATCACAAATGGTCTTACTTCATCTCAATTTATATATGACAGAGGTGTTACTCATTGGGGTGGTGAAATCTACCTCTTTCCGACTTGGGTGGACTTTATCTATGGGTACAGCCAAGACTCACTTAGCAAATGTGTGTAGCATATGATATATATTTAAAGTAGCTCTGTCTTTACACCAAGTAAACATTGCTACAGAAGACACACTCTTATCATATAGCGGAACTTTTACTTCTGACCCTTTTATAGAGGACTGCAATTACTTTAATGGTGGTGATGTGCAGTCTTGGTTATTGTCAGAGAATGTACATGAGGATCCAAATGCCAAGTTGCAGTGATTTCGGACTTATGCTACTTGCTTTATCTTCAGCCTAAAGGTTTCTTCTCATACAGTTGTAGATATAAATCCCTTGATTGACCTTCACCTAGAGTGCACAGACTTCAGATTGATTTGCGTATACACCGAACTACCGCAAGAAATTCATCTTTCATACCTAGGTGATAAGATATCTAATGGCACCCTCTTTGAAGCTTTCTTTCTAGAATATGAGGCCTCTAATTTTGGAATTCCCTCCACGTCACATCTGCTTGCTTGCAGTCCAGAATATCAAGAAGGAAATATCGCCCTACCATATTTTGATGTTTGATATTTTGACTATGATATTGTGGTACAGCGATATTTTTTACGTGATAGTCTATAACTCCATCCTCTACCCTGAACATGAACTTCTGCAATACTGAGAAGATCCACCTATTTCACTCACCCTTTTATTGCAGGCCCATATATTTCCCATTCCCTCCCTAGCAATTAAAAGAACTTAGCACTGCTGTTCAATAGTACTTACCAACATTCAATAAATAAAGTAAAATAAGATCTTCCTTTTAGCTAAAACATCTGTTTGGAACTATTTGTCTTCGGCAAGCAGTCATCAGGAAGATGTCACCCGCTCCAACATGGCTGCCATCCACCTAGCTGTTTCTGCAGTCAATATTCTGACACATTTATAATAGCAAAGAGTGATTGTAACCATAAGGAAATGCAATTAACCTATGATAGGATATTCTGTACCATTAGTACTAACCCCCTCTATTTACTATATCTTGCTTACCCTGTCCTGAGTATCAGGCAACAAAAATAACCTACTGGTCAATTGCTGTTGAGTCCAGGCCTGCCCAGCATACATGGGAGGCAACTGAGGGCTGCATAGGAGAGAGCTGTACACATCTTGTACTCATGACATGCACAGTAGATTTTGTTTCCTGAGGAAAGAAAGGAGTTTAATGAGACAGAGTAGCAATATCAATTAGGTAATTTACTCTGCATTATTCAAGTAATGTCCGTTTCATTTTTGCAGTATGGACATAATGCGAAGGAGAGTACAATCTTCCCATGCAAAAAAAGCTATTAGATCACATTTTTATCTGGCAATCAAATGCAGCACAGTGGTAAGCCAGTAATAAGGAGACTGTAAAGTGTCGGGAACCACTGTGTGATCTAAATCTCAAGATCTTTTAGGATCTTCAGGAGTCTCTGTAAACGTTTTAAACATTAGTATTCATAAAGCACAGCTAGTGAAGGGTAGGAAAGCCTCTTCAAATGTTAATAGTGCTGATCATTTTTATGATTTCTGCATATGAAAGAATCTTAATAACAACACTTCGATGCAATTGTGATTAGGAGGGCAAAGACGACCTCTGGGTGCAATTTGTACCTTTGGGTTTTAAGAGTGTGGATTCAGCTACCTTTGTCGTTGGGTGTCTTTGGGTGTCTACAATACTAAACACATTCATATGAGCAGGAGTCGAGAGCTAAAGACACATTCAATACATTAAACAAGGTGAGAATTTAAGGACACAGGCAGGGAACCAATTGCGGCAAACTGGAGGGCACCATAGGTACCGTCTTTATACTCTCATCCTACCATAATCAGAGCGTCACATTGGCACACCAATTTTCTCAATAAAAACCACATGCCTACTTTCCCTATCATATTCTTTTGCTCACCTTAAAAACTATGTTTATCCGACACTTAATTGGCCCATGGCGCACATGTGCTTTCAGGCACATAATGCCCAATATCTCACACAGTGAACATATATGCAGCACACTGTACTTGATTATGATAAATACAGTTACATCATTACATGTCCTTTGTGACTGCTGTATTTCCCATTGCTAGCTGGTGTTTGAGTGAAACACAATCATAATAGAAGAAACTGAGGGGCTTATTTACACGCCCCTTGCGCCGCCAGTGCGCCACTTTTTCCCATATTAAAAGTGATGCACCAGCGGTGCAAGGGGCTTGTAAATAAGCCCCTGAGTGGCAAAATAGACACTTCAGCCCAATTACTGGCGGCCTGATTAATTGTGATATGTTTGGTAGCTATTCTTTCTGCACATATCTCATTTAGGATTTCTGTGATTATCTCACCCCCCATGCATTTTCCTATGGGAAACATACCCAGTAAATAACAGCATGTAGATTTTGGTGTGATAAGCATCAAAGTCTGCATGTTCTGCCCCATTTTCAGGCAGTAATTGTAATTTTGCGCTGTTTTTGCACTCAAGAAAGTATTATCCTTGCTGTTTAAGAATATATCAGGTGCAATAAATATCACACTCATTTCCACTCCTGTAATAAAGGTCTTGATCTGACCAGAAAAGGAACAACTATTCCCATTGTGTTACAGCTCTTGAGATATTGACTATGACAGATGTTTATATTGACTGACAGATGTTTTCTATACATTTATATCTCAATTAAAACACATTTAATTGTTCTTCAACAGCCAGGGGCTTTAGTCTTCACAGTGTGGCTTCAACCACCTAATGTTAAATTGTCTTTGTATAGGGAGTGACAATTGTAATACCTACACAAAAAGTCACTGTGAATACTAGGGCCTGAGCTCTCAAGTGCAGGACTCACACTGGTGTGTTTTTGAACAGCAGGTGGACTAGGCCACATTGAAGACTTTGATTAATAACAAATTGTTGCAGAAATCGCAAGCACGAGTTTTCTAATGGAATTAAAATGAACGACATTTACTGGAAACGTTTTTTTTGTTGTTGTGCAAGCTTTATGGGGAGCTATTTTCTATGTTATTTTGTTTCCAGCTCCAGACAGTTTAATGAAGCTATTCTTTTATACATTATGTGGAGGTGAAAGCTTTAAATTAGAATAAGTGCCACTTCTTTATGAGGGGTTCCTTTGAGGACTGATTAGAAAGCCGCCCTCCTGCCTGCCTGCCTCTTTATATGTGGAAGTATTGCTGCGTGCACTTGCTTATTGCTTACTTTTGAGTTTCTGCAAATTCTTCCTGTGGTACAAAGGACAGATAGACTAGACACATCCTTTATCTTCGGGTTAAATAATTCACAGGTTCTCCTTCCCAATTACGCTACTTTATTCTGCTTTATTACAATGAATTTAGTTTGACTTGGCATAGTAAATTGGAAGCATATGAGGGTTATCGATCACACTCGCCATGGTTGCAGTTTATGAGTGTGCATTGAAATACACTGCCATCATTACCTTACATGCAAGCAAGAAAATGAGTTTGAGATTCCTGTGTATGTATGTATATAATATTTCTGTAGCGTGAAACTAGCTACAAGGCAGCACAACGCTGTAGAGGGTTAAAGATAACATTTTCATGTGTGCCCTGTTATAATGTAGTAAATGCCGTAAATGTCACAGAGGTCGGTGGTGTTCTTGGAAACTGATTAGTGGCTGTTTTGAGGTCATTTATCCTTGTATAGCTTTACATGTGTAAGGTACTTTATCCTGTGCCATGAACAAGCTCCATATCTATCCCTTCATTTGCCACTTTTATTGTGACCCCGATTTCACTCTCGCTAAACCACTTTGCACAGATATTCCCTCTCCACACTTTTCATAATATTTCGTTATGGTTCATTATAGGTATAGTTGCATATTATCTTTGTTTAAAAAAACACAAAGCATCCCATTGCCCTATTTGTCTCCCTACAACTGATCAACTTTGAGATTTACATTCATAGCATTGAATGAATGAATGAATGAATGAATGAATGACAGTTATATAGCGCGAGTTGCTACCCCAGAAAGGAGCATCCTGGTGCTGAAAACACAAAAATGAGCAGAACAAAATTAAGAAGATTGAAAGATCCACGTTTTCAGATTTTTGGTGGAGGAGAGTTAGTTAGGTGCGAGCCTGCACAAGACAGGAATAGAGTTCTACAGTTGAGCAATTCCGGGAGAAAAGGATCAGCCATTGCGCCGGCTTTTCTGAATCCAAGGCTCCTGCAAGAGCATAGCGCACAAAGAAAATAAAGCATGCGAAGACCGGTGCAGGCAACCCTCTCTTATAACATAAATAGGACCTACACCATTGATAACTTTGTAAACCAGGCACTGAACTTTCAAGGTACATCTCTGTTGGACTGGCAGTCGGTGTAAGATAGGAAGATGTCTAACAGACATACTGCTTGAGAGATTAAAAATTACACAAGCTGCCACATTCTGAACCATCTATAACCTATTAAAAATAGGCAAGGAGGCCCAGTTACAAAGAATTAGCATTTTCCAGTAGAGAGATGACTAAGACCTGAACAGATGGTTTATGTACAGATAGCAAATAAGGGAGAGCTTTTCAATTGGATTATAAAAGGCCAAAGCATTTGGAAGCCATAATCTGCATGGTGAAAGCAAGACTGGAATCAAGTAACACACCAAGACTTCTAGTGCAAGTGGTAGTGATAGATATTGGTCCCTGTTAATTGGGCCACCAGTCAGAGCACTATTTAGGACAGTTGTTTCCAAAAAGACGACAACCTTAGTGTAATACGGACATGACATATTACAGAACCCAAACGATCTAATCAGAACGGTTAAGGGTGCTATATATCCAGTAAACAAAGTGGGATAAAGTGATGATCCCTTGGGAATATTGCAGGGGAAATTAAAAATACCTGATTGGAAGAGGAACAAGAAAACCTAATTGGATCTTTCACCTAAAAATAATTTAATCCATCCCAAAGCCAGACCGGAGAATCCAATATTTATCAGCTACTCAATGAGTACTGAGTGTGAGACTGTGCAAATGCTTCATACAGGTCAAGAAGAGCCAATGCGGTCAATCCTCATTGGTCCAGGGTGATTCTAGGATCCTCAACTTCATCTAAGAGCACGATCTCAGTACCGTGAGCAGATATAAAGCCAGAATGTGTCTCATCTAACAATTGGTTATCTTCCAGATATAATATCAGCAGGGAGTTTACATGACTTTCCATTAACTTGGTCTTGAACGACAATAATGAGATGGGTCTAAAGTTGGAAAAATATTCATATCCGTTGACGGTTTCTTGGGAAGGGGAACTATATAAGCATGCTTCCAGCAGGCAGGAACTTCTGCCTCCCTGAGAGATTTATTGCAAATTTCAAGAAGCTTGGGAACCAGAAGATCTTTAGCCAGAACCAATATCCTTGAGTGGGGCAAAGATGCCATGGTCCAATGTTCTGTTAAATGTTATGTTAAATGAATTTATATAGCGTATACCCGAGGGTTTCTTGGCGCTGATAGCTAAGCATAGTAAGGGAGAGTGGTAGACGAGACTGATTACAAGTTGAAAAGCCAAGTTTTAAGAAGTTTTCTAAAAGTCAGCAGTGAGGTTGAGGATCTGATATGGAGGGGCAGAGTATTCCAGAGTCTAGTGGCTCCTGCGAGGAAGCTGCCGCCGCCCCATTTGGTTTCTTTTAAATCTAGATGGTGTGACTGTGTAGGTGCCCAGAGATCTGAGGTTCCTGTTGGGTGTATACCATGAGATGGCATTTCTTAAAAATTCTGGACCCATGCCATGTAGGGCTTTAAAGGTGAGACAAAGGGTTTTAAATTTGATCCGATTACTGACAGTAAGCCAGTGTAATTCTTTAATGGCCAGGGATACAGACTGATGTTTTGGAAGATTGAGAAGTACTCTGGCGGCTGAGTTCTGTAGCACCTGCAGTTTATTGAGGTATTGTTTCTGCAGATTGACATATAGGCTGTTGCAGTAATCTATTTAGGATAAAATAAAGGAGGAAATGACTGTTTTTCTAGCGCTGACCGGAATGTAAGGGAGGATCTTTCAAATGGTTCTTAATGTAACATACGAAGTGGATATGATATAGTTAACTTGTGTGCTGAAGTTAATTTTGTCATCCAGAATCACTCCCAGGCTTTTAACCTTAGGAGTTGGGGTAGGAAGTGAGCCCATCTCAGAAGGCCAGCAGTCAGGGGTCCAAAAGTGAGGATTGTTTCCAAAGAAGATTACCTTAGTCTTCTCTGAATTTAGCTTACGGCAATGCCTGTCCATCCAGATGCAGATTTCTTTCATAAAGTTGTGAAGCTGAGTGCTCGTATTATTGGCCTTGTTTGCTGCTGAGACCACAATTTGTGTGTCATCTGCGTAGGAAGTAAGCGAGAGACCAAAAGATTGACTCAGCGGGGCAAACTCAGCCACATATAAGTTGAATAGAGAAGGGCTGAGCGATGATCCCTCCGGCACCCTGCATGGTAGTGAGAAAGTTTTGGAGCTGAACTTGTCTAGCGTCATAGTGTTTTCCCTATTGTTTAAGAATGATCTGAGTAGGCCTAAGGCTGTACCTTTAATACCCATGGTCTCAAGGCAATGGCATAATGTCGAATGATCCACAGTATCGAAGGCCGCGGATAGGTCCAGCAGAATCAAAGCTGCATTTCCCCCTACATCAAGGGGGAAATGCACCAATGTGATGGTGGTCATTGGGGTACTGAGCCCATTGACAGTCATCAAATCAAATTCCGACAGCCATCCACTAAGTTGAAGAAAACTAGACTCAGCAGCAGGAGGCATTACTGATAGAGAGGCATACAAATCAAAGCATATCAAAAATGTTTTATCTTTATAAAACTGTGCCATATCATTATAGAACTTCTGTAAATGATGGATAGTGTTGGAACAGCAGAAGGAGAGAATAAACTATTGAGAATAGTGAACACTTCTTTAGTAGGAATTTTTGCCTTCCATACTAGCGGTGAAAAAAGCAATGCAAGAATTTTGCATAAGTTGTTAGTAATTCCTAACAGCCATAGGATTTATTTCCTTAGCTGCTGTACTATAGTCTTTTCTCCAAAGACGTATGAGATTTTTACAATGACTTTTTGCTGCTCTCAACTGTTCCAAATACCAAGGAGACAATGACTTTCTTCTACATAACTTAATGTTCTGAATAGGTGCAATTTTGGCAAGCGAGCTAGAAATCCAAGTATTAAAGGCATCATCTTCATTCAGCCAAGATCAGCTGTAAGGAGTGTAGTCTAAAGCAGAAACTAACTTTTCTTCAGTTCTTTATGCCAAGGCCATGTTTCATATTAAGTGGCTTCGTTTTAGGTGTATCACAGACATTATTCAAGCTGATATGAAGTAGTACCTGATAATAGTCAGACCAAAAGTACTGGAATACCTACAGTGAAGGTATTGTGAGACGTGAAGATGGAATGTAGGATGTGGACTGCTGAGCCATTGAGAAGGGAAATGACCTGTTTCATTCCTAAATCTTCCAGTGACCTAATGATGATCTCTATGGTATCTTTGCCATCATCTATAATGTCCCTCACAGGTGTTTCTCTTTTTATCAACAAAGTGCACAGCCTATCTATATGGTAACAAATGTCGGCATCAAGGAAACCGGCATATATTTACAAAAACATTTTCAGTTTTTGCTCCTACCTGCATTTTTATTTGTACAAGTTGTTAGTAATAGTAAAAGCCATATATCAATCGCATCTGCTCTATTAGTTTTATTGATCCATATGTTGGGGGTCCCATGATTTAAAACTGCCCGCTGTGCTCCAAGTTTTTAGATATCTCTAGATACGTCCAAACACATTCTGTTTCTGTCACATTACTGCTGCTTGAATGTGTCTGACGTCATGTGCCGATCCCATGGTCCTGCAAGGGTGCATTGTGGTACTTACAGCCCCCACCATCAGCAAAGTCAAAGTGCTCACAGTCGCAGCTGTTACAAATCCGAAATGGAGAATAACTTCCTCTGCATGGGGGCTTTTTAATTGCCAGTTTGCTGCCATGGAGCCTCTTGGAAAAGCTACCTGGGTGTTTTTCACTCCACTGGGACAGTGCCCACAGTCTAGCTCAGCCTAAAACATTTCTGCTCCCGGAAAAAAAAATGAACGTAACTTTACTAACAAGACAAACCTCCCATTTAAATCTCACTCCGTTCACTTAACCTGGACTTCCAGTGCCCATGAGCCAGATAAAAGCCTCAGACAGAAACATTGCCCTATTTTCCCAACACCTGTCCCCCTCATTGACAATGCCCAATTTCCTGAGAGTCCTATTGACTTGAGTGCAAAACAGTTTAGCACAATTTGATATTTTGCTGCCATATCTTTTGTTTTTTCTTTTCTTTCTTTTCTTTTCTTTTCCTTTCCCAATTTGAATATGTTTAGCTTGTATATTCACTTTTTATAATTAACATTGCTTTGAGTGCTTTTACAGTTGCCCAGCGGTTCATAGGATGCTGTGACTAACACCAACTATCAATTATATCTAAGTTGGTAGCTCTTTCTGTCTTACTGCTTAAGAATGATGTAGGAAGAGCCAACATCTGGCATCTTTGTGTTAGTTTGGAGGCTCAAGTCTCCTCTATGACGTTTCCAAGACTTAGCACTCTAGAGTAAAAGCGCTATACAAAATTCAAATAAATATAAATAAATATGGATGTGTCCTTACTTGGACAACTGTCCATTGGTACAAGGAGGGCTTATTGGAGTCAGTATTGGGTGAGGGACTTCCTGACCCCATCCTACAGTGGTATCTTCCAAGCTGTAACGTAAGCATGTCTCCAGGGAGCCCCGAAGTGAGCCCAGCAAGTGGTTGATGCATGGGGCTCTCTGCACTCTGTCCTCGGGTTGAAGTATTTGACAGTCACAATTAGCTATAAATATGTCTATGGGGTTTGTACTTAGCCTTAAGCGTAGAATCTGGCACGTTTCTTGCAGGGGGAACTGTAAACACTATCCAAACCATATTGTGAGGGATTTCCTCAAATTAAGTCCACCGCTCCAAGTGAGTTATTAATATTAACACTGCACAGATAAACAGTGTTCGCAATCATCTCTGCTTCTCATACTTGAGGCTGATTAAATGGTACAGCTGTTTCTGTGCCAGTCTGTATTTCTTTTTCAGGCTACTTATTGTTGCTCGTTTTAGTAGGTAGTGGTACTAGGTTTTCACTGGTAAGGACACAGAGTTACCGCACTATGGTGACTGAGGGAACTTCCGTTGCACTTGAAAAGTGGTTTTCTATTCTGTGAATCACGTTGATGACCGGGCCCAAAAAGATTTTTTAACTAAGAGTGTGTTCTTTAAAGATTTGGTGACATCTTTGTAAACTCATATAAGCACAATATTTTGAAATAGCGCATAAATCTGACCTGCTTTTGTAAATAGATGTCGGGTCTAGGGATCTCATCCGAGATTACTTTGGGCGAGCGATTTACATGAGAAGGGAAATCGCCCCTTTAGAATTTTGTTTCCCCTCATGTACAATTGAAAAGAAGGCCTCTTATGACACCTCAATGAATAGGGATTCTTTAACGAGTAACTTTGCTTCCTTTACAGAGAGTGCTAATAGGAAGCTGTTCCCACTCCCCCGCCATTTCGAGTTTAAGATTTAAATAAACTCGGTAAGTCTTTGGGACAATTAGCGTGGGATGAATGTGTTGTCTCCGAGTTCGTTTGCACTACTCAAGTGCTCCCAGATGGAACTTATCACCATTAAATGGAGAGTTCGCACGATAACTATTTTATCACGATGTGTTGGATGGATACATGTCATTTAAACACTATTGGGGCATTAATCAAATTGAAGAGAAAAAGAACACCCGAACCCCGATGTCAGAAGGGTAGTAGGAGTGCCCCCATGATTTTAATAGTGTGATGTGAGTGACTGGAGTTGATGCACCATTAATATTATTTGATTTTGTTTATTTGTTCATGTTTAGTATGAGTGATATAAAAGGCACCAACACATAACACATCACGTGTTTTTGGGATTTTAATTATTCGTACAGGTTCCTCTTCAAATTTGAAGTGCTCCATGAATGGTGATATCCCCTTTTACTTCTGAATTTATAGAAGGGAGGGGGGAGCACCCAGGGATCACAGTGGTGAGAGTCCTGAGGAAAGCCGGGGCATTGTCAATTGGCAGCTGAAACATGTCGACACCCACGCAGAGTGGAGCGGTTGGAGTCTCATTATAAGCTCCCCAACCTAGCATCCACAAATTTTCTTCCATTTTTAATTCTGGACAGGGGACCTAATATTAAAACTGTAATAAGGATTCCCTGAGACCAGTTTTTACATCACTTTTTCTGCACCATTTCTCACCCTTGATTTGACACTGTATGTTGTATTGTCTTCCCCTCCCTATTGCTCCACCTCCAGCGTTGGGTAAGCGCGGAGGTGTGTTAGCAGCCCTATGATGAAGCATGACACAGCTTGCTGTGTGTGAGGGCAGTTTTTAAGCATGGGGCATTCCCCATTTCACTCACTCATTGTCACATAGTATCACTATTTTCCCTCTTCTTTTTGTGATTGAAGTACTGAGCGGGAGGTTGAAGAGGGTCTTTATCCTCTCACCCCTCTGTCTTATTGTGTTTTTCACTGGTAAGACCCACTCCTGGTGTAGTCTAGGGAAAGGGGACTTGTTAGCAGTACCCCTAGAACACTTAACTTCGTCTGGTCCCAGGGGTATAGCTAAAACGGTAATTTAATCTGTGGGTGTGATTAGATGTGACTCTTCTGGAGTTACACTATAGTTCTGCTCTGAAGGACTGTGGTCTGCTGGTATGGTACAGAAGCACGTGTTTCGAAGAAGCGGACAGGGGCAGCGGAATAGGCGAGCAAGTAATGGCTCACTTTGAACGGATCGGAGCAGGTCACTCTAGCCCCATGATTGAGTTCTTTTACTGCTGTGGATTGGGCATGAAGGGTGCATGAAAGCAGCCGAAGGATGAGAAGGCAGTTTGTTTGGCCACCGCCAGTTGCACCGCTGCTCCACATCAAAAGCACAGCACTGTCTCTTTGTCACCTGGACTGTCTCAGAGCACAGTAAATGGCAGGTCTTTGTACTTCAAGCATTCCAGTCAATGGTTTATGTTGTGAATTAGGGGTGGCCGAGAAATACATAACATACTCTGCATAATCCCATGGAGTTTTTTGGTAACTCCGCGGAATTCCACAGAATAAAACTCTGAGAGCTCCACCCAGGCCTAGTATTTACAAGCAATAAAGAATGTGCAGTACTAGTATCCAATTTATCCACTATTAGAGACAACTTTCTAATTTTCAGATCATTCAAAATTACACCTACAGATGAGATTATAGTGCCAAAAAAATCTCTTACTACTTCTGCTGCACCTTGTCTAGCTCTAGGTTTTGTTTCCCATACAGGAACATTAAAATGTTCCACATGGTAAATCTTTGGGAAAACATGACACTGCTCCTGGTGAGGTGAGGCTGTGGCGGCTTCCACCTGATGAGACACAGACCGCACCACATCAGCCACTCCTTTGCAGTGGTCAAATATCAGATCACCAGTAATGTTCACAAGCGCATTTGCAGGCACATCTGGCAATTTCATTGCCCTCCCCATGATGATCCGTTGAGGGGACAACCCTGTCTTCCGATCAGTTATGCTACGGAGACTCAGCAACACAAGCAGCAAAGCGTCAGGCCATTTCAAGGATGTAGAAGCACACACTTTTGCAAGCCTGGATTTCAAAGTTCCATTGACCTGCTCCACCAGACCTGAAGCCTCAAGTCTGTAGCTACAATGCAGTCTCTGTTCAGCTTGTAAAGCAGCGCACAGCATCCTCAGGATTTCATTGTTAAAACGCAGGCCTCGGTCAGATTCCAAAGAAGTCGGGAAGCCAAATCTTGGTATTATCTCCCTCAACAGCAACTTTGCTAATGTGAGACTGTCATTCCTTCTTGCAGGGTATGCCTCAACCCATTGTGAAAATATACATACATCAACCAACATGTACCTCAGTCCATTGCACACGATCATCTCAATGAAATCCAACTGCATCCTATTAAAAGGACCACCTGATCTTCCTATGTGACCCAGTGTTACTGCAGTTCCTTTCCCCATTTTATTCTGTTGACACACAACACATTTGTGGCACAATACTTTAGCCATTAACCTGAACCTTGGATTGAGCCAAGTCTGCCTAAACAGCCGGACCATCGCGTCCCTTCCCATGAGTAGGACCATGATAATACCTGGCCTTTGGGGATAAAAGACTGTTAGGCAACACTGGTCTCCCATCTCCGGAGACCCAAATCTCATCCTCATCTTTCTTGACACAACCTGCTTTGACCCAGCTCTGCTGTTCTGTCTCTGACACTTCTTCCTGCAACCTCTTGACTTCCTAAGTATCAGCTGTAGTTAACAAAAGGTTGTAGTTGGTCTCGTCTGTTCTCTCATTTTTATACTCTCCATTAAAGGTACAAGCATTGTAAGCAAAGTATCTGGCAACTTCATTGGCATATCTGTTGCCAACAGTAACATAATCATCCCCTTACAATGTGCAGCATAGTTAACAACAGCAATTTGTGCAGGCATCTGTAATGCTTTAAGGGGTTTTGGACTTGCTCCCCATTGTGAACGGGCGAGGCCGAGGAGGTCATAAACCCCCTCTGGGACCATAACTGTACAAACTCATGAACGACAGCAAAGCTGTACTGACTATCAGTGAAAATAGTCACTTTCTGCTGGTCTGAGAAATACCATGCTCTACTAAGAGTAATCAATTCAGCCACTTATGCTGAAAACACTCCTTGGAGCCACAAAGATTCTTCTACTTTTGAAATTGTACAGATTGAATAAGCTGCTCCTAGATTTCCTTCATGGTCTTGTAAACACTAGCCATCCACAAACAATGCAAAATCAGATTCAGGCAGTGGCTCATCTTCTATATCTGGTCTTTTCTTGGTGCAAAATTCAGTGACATTGAGACAGGCATGCTCCACTTCATTTTCATCATTGTCAATTTCAGGAAGAAGCAACAGGGTAGCAGGGTTCAACACAGAACATCTTTCTTTAAAGTTAAATTTTCAGCCGCCAGTATGATCTGCTCATACTGGGTCAGGCGGCTGTTTGTCAAATGCTGTGTGTGAGTATGAGTCAACAGTATTTCCACGGAGTGAGCCATGTATATCGTTAAAGGATGACCCATGACAATGCCTTCACACCTCTCTATGCTGGCAGCTGCCAGAGATTTAATACATCAAGGCAATGCCGCCGCTACTGGATGTGAGGCAGCTGAAAAGTAAGCCACAGGTCTACGGCACTTCCATGTGCTTGTGTAAGCACAGAGAGAGCGCAGCCCTCCCTCTCACTGCAAAAAAGCACAAACACTTTATTGCATTGAGGCATTCCTAATGCCGGGGCACGGCAAAGACTTGCTCTCATCTCTAGGAAGCCAACCAAACAGTCACTGTCCCAGGGCACCAGATCCAACACATCCTTGTGTGTCAGCCTCTGTAAAGGCTTGTACAGTAGCGAAAAGTTGGGTATCCACTGGTGACAGTAGCCCACCATTCCCAAACACATCCTGACCTCTTTCTGGGTTGTTGGTGGTTTCATTCGCAAAATCACAGAGATTCTCTCCTGTGACACCTTTCTAATTCCTTTCTCAATATAATGACCAAGATACAAGACTTCTGTCAAACAGTACTTCAGCTTATTGGGGGACACTTATGTCCATCCTCACCAAGTAGTTGCAAAGCAATAGTGTCAATTTTGCAAGCTTCCGGAGTATTTGGCGCAATCAGCAGGTCGTCAATATACTGTACCAGGACAGAGTTACAGGGCATCACCAAGGACTCCAGATTCTTCCTAAGGATCTGGTTGAAAATGGATGGGCTCTCCGTATACCCTTGTGGCACTCGGCACCATAACAAAACAGGATGCTGAGCCTAAATGCAAAGAGGAACTGACTGTCCTTGTGCAAGGGTATGGAGACGAAAGCTTGACACAAATCGATGACAGAGAACCACTCGGCATCACATGGAATTTGAAACAATATCACAGCAGGATTTGGTACCATGGGACAACAAGGAATCACAATAATGTTTATCTTGCAAAGGTCCTGCACTATGCCTTACTTACCACTAGGCTTCTGCAGACCCATAATGGGTAACTTACATGGGCTCCCCATAATCTCATTCAGAATGCCTTGCTGAATCATTGTCTCAATTACTGGAGATGTCCTGGCAATCGTCAAATTATACTGTGGTGTTCTGGAATATTCAGCATTTAGCTTTATATGTATACGGACAGGCTCAAGTCCTTTAATGAGTCCAATGCCCTTTTCTGAAAAATCCCAAACTTCTGACCTTACAGTATTTGTGAGATCCATGGATAATTCTTCTCTTGTCATCAGAGAGTACAGTGCAACAGCTAGATTTTGATTAACCATTTTAAAGGCCACATACTCATCATAGGTTTGTAACTCCACACCTCTCGGTGTACAATAAGTGGTGCAATTCAGCTTGCGCAACAAGTCATGTCCTAACAAACTCACAGGACTCGAATCACAGCTACGAACTGGTGATTATCCTCAAAGTTTCCTATTTTTACAAGCGCGCCCTCAGTAATGGTATTCCTCATCTGTTGATTAGCAACTCCGACAACTTGGATACTACATCCCTAGAGGGATAGGTTCGGAACTTCAGCTGTTCTCACGGGTAGCACCTGTATCAACCAGAAATGATACGATGTGGCCATTTACCTCACCATCTACATATGGGCCACTCTGGTCAACCTCCAAGACTGCACCAAGCACACAATCTTCCTCCCCCTCAGGCACTGTCAGGAAGACTGATCAATGCCGTAATTGTCAACATTCCGAAATACATTCTGGTTCACATTCAGGACTTGATTTGAATCAAATCTAGGGCAATTGTAGCTTGCTGTGGCATCTGGGGTTGTGAAATCTGCATCACTGGGGCTGATATGAGATTAAAGGTCTGAGATCTCAGTCTCTGCACATTTTGTGACTGCATGGGATTACTATTCTGAGACTGTGTAAACCCTGGATTCTGACCTTGATTTGCAGGATTAAAATGACATTCTCACTTCCAATGCCCCAACCTATTACAATAGTTGCACGGATTAGATTTTTCAATGTGGCTGCATTAAATCCGGTACTCAGATCAATTGGGACACCTCGACCCCTACCTTGTGACTGAAAACCACCTCCACTTTGCATAGCGGGAGCTCCCTGTGGGTACACTCCCTGCATAGAGGGTTCATTCCCAACAAAGGGCTGACCCTGACTACCTCTCTTCTCAGCCTTCATTTCTGACACCATGAGTTTCTCATTCAATTTCTTCTGCCTCATATCAGTCTCATCACTGTAATACTTGGTGTATCGTAAGATCTCATCGACTGACTTATTCTGCCAACAAATCAAATGCTGTTGTAACATGCTAATTTCAGGTCTCAATCCTGTCATAGATCTAGACACAAAATGTCCCATGGCCTTAGGCTCCAAGATTTCCATTAAACTGTAATGTTTAAATGCCTTCAACAACCTCTCATAATCTGCATTAATCACCTCTTTAGGTTCCTGGGTTGTGCAGTCAATCTTGACCCAGTCAATATCTTGGGGTGACATTTTCAACTTCAACCATGTCATCTCTTGATTGTACTTTCTCATTACTATGGGTGACGGACCATTAGTCAAAGGATCCCTCGCTGCTTCTCTCTTAGGCCAATTTGTAGCTATCTTACATGCTGTCTACAAATCAAAACCACAAAATCAAACAAAGTATTCAAATCAGTCTTCCACAAAACATTCTAAATTTTCACAAACCACTCAACCTGTTTGTACCATTCCACAGGTTTATCTCTTAAACTAGTGAAATCATTAGTGAATGACACAAGATCACTCCGACTCCAAGGTAAATGAACATAACTGGCTACCTGCTGTTAAAGGAAACTTATAACTTCAGCCCCTCCCTCTCCGGGAGGAGGCGGTTCCCCCATCGATCTTTTGGGGTTTTTCCATTTTGACAATTTAATTTCCCACTTATCCAGCACACTCCAAAGTCAGATGCTTTGAATTAATTCCCGAATTTGCTTTTTTGACCCTGGTATTCGGATATTGTCTAAGTCCTGATCGGAAAATCAGAGCCAGTGGCTCTTCTGTAAAGCGTTTGTTTGCTCCACATTTACTTCATTTTCTGAGCGATTTCAGATAATTTATCATGAGCTTGTCTCACTCTCCTAGTAACATCCTTACTCATAAACAGAACTCATTTTGTATCTATTCGATCCAATTCAAGACTTCCACATATCATCAGGATGACTTGATCATTCCTTTACTTATTTCTGTGCTTCCACTTTTATTCGAGGTTGCATTAAGAGCCTTCAGCCATTCGTCTAGCTCTTGAGCATCAAGTCTATGTGGAACCTCAGAAGTCTTTGGTACTGATCTTTCTATGGGGGTGCTACTATGCGCATTCAGGGGTGGCTCCCAGGTAATTGAATGCAAATCTGGCAACCCCTGAAATGACCCTAAAGGTCCATATCCAGTCTGATTCACTGTTGGGTCTACACCCGTACCTCAAGGGGAACTCGCATTCATTGGGACCAAGGGAACAAACCTCACATTCAAGCTTGTAGGCACCTTCTCTGGGGCTCTCGACTTAGTTGGAACTGCCAAATTATGAGTTACACTGCCCATGGAGCTTGGATTATATATAGGAACTTCAGGGCCAATGGTGACCGGGACAGTGAGAGCGTCAGGAACATTTGAGCCTACAGATGGGCTGTGGGCACACATCCCCGAAGCTCCCCCCCCCATCGAGTTTTGACTCATATTCTCACGGTTGGCCCCCATTGTATTAGAACTCACATTCACTGGTGGAGTAGCAATTTCAGAATTTCTGCGAGCATTAAAGTTTTCATCCTCCCCTTGTTTGGGTCTCATTGTATGGAGGTGGACACTCTGACAACAGCACATCTAAAAGAATATATGTCTCTGTCATAGTCTTCACCTCTCTAAACTGATTCCCTTGTCTCCTTTCCTCTCTCTCTCTCTTTTTCTTCTCCTGTCGGCCCTTATCAAATTTGTCACCTGTCAATGCCGGATACAACTTCACTCCCTCTATCGTATCTGTTCTCCACTTCTTCTGTTCTGCGTTCCACCTTGCATCAATATATGTATGCACTGCCTTTCTAGTTCTTCCCTGATACCTTTACTTCTCTCTGGCATGATCTGCATGCTCCTGAGCACTGAGCACTTTAAACAGTGTAGGTCTAGGCTGTGGTTTCATTTAATATAAAATCCTCCTCAAAATAGTTCTCATATTAAATTTACCATAGCATGGTAGCACCAGTGCACCTTCATTCTCAGTGATCTTGTGCCATTGTTTAAGCCAGATACAAGTGTTTAGTCCTATATTTATCTCCATATAATGACCTGCAGTATCTTAAGGTGGTGCTTATTTGCCCTCTCTAACAGGTAAGGTCCCATCCCTACAATCAAATCTCGAATGACTTAAAACATTTAATTTTTCAGGTAAAATGTCAATAATCACAGTGAGAATTGATTGTTTCAAAGCAGAACCTAATAATTGACTCAAAAGTCTTGTTCCAAATCAGCAACCAATAACAGCGCAGCACTCGGGGATGCAGACAACCAATAACAGCGTCGCTTTACACCAACCGACCAATCCCACTGTGGCATACTGTGCCATCAGTCTCACTCCTTGCAGCGGGTCACCCTCTTTCACAATTTTCACAAATGCACTCTCTTCAGCAATACAAACACAAACAAATACAATGCAATGACAACAAATGCTAATTGTCTGCTTTACTAAAGAAACCGTCAGAATTTAATCACACAAGAAATAATTCAGACCAACGCTTTCCGCTCTACTCTGACATACAATGGAATGAAACCTCAACCTGTGGAGAATCACCCTGATCAGTACAGTTTCCCTCTGTACAGAAGCTCCACCACACTAATCATATCTCACTTTCACACATAAAGATAAATGTCCCTATCTCAATTGAGCTGTCAACGTCTAATGACAGACACCACAAAGCCTTAACAGACAATTACAGTACAGTGTCTTCTACACTTTTTAATATCATTCCGTGACCTTTGGCTACGTCGGACCCATTAACAACCCTTAACTTCTTCACAATAAACACCACATTCACACAACATTTAAAATACCTCTGCCAAAGACCAAACAATTGCTAGAACACAGCAAACTAAGCATAAGCCATACACGTGCAACTCTATTAATACTCACTCTTTCGTTGTTACCACTCTGCCACAAACCACTGGAACTCTGCAGATCCTCTGAATTGAAACATGGGCTCTGGGACTTTAACTATTCTCATATAAATTCCCCTGAATCCCCTATCTCAGGGACCCAACCGTCCTCGGCTACCAGCTGACAATTCATAAAATGTGTGCCTTTTTTCCTACTCTCCGCAATTGAAATTTCCTAGGTGCCTGAGAAATAAAAGGAGGTAGGAACAATTACAATTTAACAATTACAGTGTAACCCATTTGGCCACACAGTAAAACTATGAGTCAGAAGATGGGATTAAGTATAGATTTATTACAAATTCAAAGCCAAGCTGATATAAATCAGTCACAGAAACATGGTATAAAAATATAAAATCACCAATGGAACTCCAAAAAGTCATACAAACATGTATCCTCAACAACAGGAAGCAAATGAGGAATTCCGTAGTCACAATACGAAGAATTAGAAACAAAGTCTGGTGATTATATTGAAGGTTTCGATCCTCCTGTCTATACATGAGGTTGTCTAAGAAAATCTATTAAGCCCTGTTCTAAACTCCAGATTAGGGAAACCCAATTAAGGCAAGGAAGCAAGAAAAGGTGTCAGCATAGCAGAACCTCTGTAGAAGTTCTCTATATGGTAAGAATATTGTATAGCATGAAGCCACACAACAGAGGTGTGGCAAAGAGGTCTGTACCTCTCAAAGTCTAAAAGGAATCTCTGAAAAAGCTGGAGTGTGCTCATTAATTATACCCACAAAAGAACCATCTAGAATTCTGAGGTCACATGTCTCATTATTGCCCAGCTTCAAACAGTAAATCTTGGCAACTACACTTGCGACTCCTTTCCTTTGGTCCACACATTCAAGACGTCCTTGAATTCCTCCTGTCTCACGATTCCGCTCAGTAGTCCTCCCTTGTTTGCTACATATTCTCATCCTTGCCAAAAATACTCCTCCTAAACTTCACTATCTCTTTCACATAATGTGCCTTATCTGTTCATTAGATCACATGGTTCCATCTGCAGAGGAGAGAAAAGCATTATATCCAAAGCAAATGTTCACGCTGAAGGTTAAACATTGCGAAATGCAAATGCTTAAGGCCTTTGGTCAACTTAACGTGGTAAACATCTCAATACACGTTTTAGATGCATGATTATATGTGCATATACAGTAAAATATAGATGCAGAGCACTATTCAAAGGAATACATTTTCAGTTATAAAATAAATGCAAATTATTATTCAAATGAGTACCTGAATACATATAATTAACAATATTGTCCAAACCATATAAATGCAGATATACTTAAAAACTGCAATTTGCTGTTACTGTAAGTGAAAACATTAATCATGCCACACACGTATATGTTGAGAGTACACAGTAAATGCGCTTTCTGTACTAATAGTGCACCGCATCACATTATTAATGTTACATCACACGAGTACATGAGGCCATGTGTAAAAATATGCATACATGTGTATGGCCTAGTCATACATGAAAGGGTGGAGCCAAAATTATGCTGCTCCAGTGGTTTACTCCTGGAGCATGAGAATCGGCTTGTTGCTTCTGTGTCAAATATCCTTCACCGATGGGTTGGATCGTCAAGGCCAGATGGACTAACTGATGGGCCAGTTAGGGACCCAGAAATATTTGTGCTGCCCTATTTTTACCAGGACATGGCTGGAGGAACTAACAGTGGGTTTCAGTGCATTATGTGGAAGAATGGGCAGTGTGGATCGCCCAATGGTTCTGATTTTTAGGTCGAGCCTCGAGTAGCGCGCAAGCGCTGCTTAGAGGCGAAGACTTATTGTAAGCGAGTTTTCAAAGCAGTCCAACAAACGCTCGTGCGTCGTGGCTGGCCTTTTTGAGATGGGTACGCGCGGCAAACATGTGTTTCCAATTATCGTGCCCAGACGCGGGCGCGATAAGTGGAAACACATGTCTGCCGCGCGTACTCATCCAAAGGCCAGCCACGACGCACGAGCGTTTTTGGGACTGCTTTGCAGGCTGCCGCGCTCGCTCGCCCCCACTCCATGTCCCCCGATGCGCCCCGTAGTTTCCGGCTTCGCTCACCTTCTGCGGCTCACCGCTCGTCTGGGTTACGCTGTTGCCTCGGAGATCACATTTGAGCTGCCCGACAACGCCAAGCAGTGCTTCTATGAAGATATCGCTCAGGGCACCAAGTGCACTCTGGAGTTTCAGGTAATGAGCTATTTTGCCCTAGTTCACCAATAGCACCAAGCCACTCATAAACCGGAGCTGTTATGCAAGGAGTGGTGTGGTACCCTAAGTAAAACGCTTAGGTCCCTCGTCATCGGTATAAAGATGCTATACCCTTTTCGTCCCCACACGTTTAGGCTATGTTCTTTTACTATGACAACATCTATTCTGTTAACTGACCAAATCCAGGGAGTGGGACTTTGGTTGTGATCGCTGGTCTTTGTAACGAAACGCAAAAATTAGTTATACCATGGTAAATAAACATCGCACTAGAAGATCCACACTAGGGGAAGGAGTGAGGGGGCAAATCCCTGGCCAAAATTACTCGTGGTGACGCCTCTACCTGCTCTTGTACGTTTTTAAAGAAATGTGTAGGTAATGGTGCATTTTAATTCACACAAGTGCTATGCGTTCAAAACGGGGGCCACTTCACATTAGCACATTATGGCTGCACCAGTAATAAAAAAACACCCACTCCGTCGCTTGTACCATGCATGCTGTCTGACTGGGCCTCCTCGTCCAACTTTAATAGTACTATAGGACCTGTGATCTCAAAGGACAGGAGTTTGGACTGCTCTTAAAGCACTTGTAATGAACCATTCAGATATCTAGCTTGCTTCCAACCTACATAAAAAAAAAAGAAAATAAATATAACAAATATCGTAAAGACACGAATTGTCGGACTTCAAAGCAAATTAATGAACCAACCCCAGGGAAGATATTCGTGGCGTCTTGCATACTTCTGTATGCGAGGTCTCAGAACTTATCTGGACTGTTGCTGTCTGCTGATTTGGCTTTTGGTGGATATGAGCTTTGGGCTCGTTCTATGTGAAATGAGCTGCCTGCAATTGCTGTCAGGAAAGTACCCATATTAAGCAACCAGTTGTATTCTTAGGCTCTGTTGGTGAAGCCTGTGTTGTCGGTGACCCCTCACCCAATGATGCTATACCCTTTTCGTCCCCACACGTTTAGGCTATGTTCTTTTACTATGACAACATCTATTCTGTTAACTGACCAAATCCAGGGAGTGGGACTTTGGTTGTGATCGCTGGTCTTTGTAACGAAACGCAAAAATTAGTTATACCATGGTAAATAAACATCGCACTAGAAGATCCACACTAGGGGAAGGAGTGAGGGGCAAATCCCTGGCCAAAATTACTCGTGGTGACGCCTCTACCTGCTCTTGTACGTTTTTTAAAGAAATGTGTAGGTAATGGTGCATTTTAATTCACACAAGTGCTATGCGTTCAAAACGGGGGCCACTTCACATTAGCACATTATGGCTGCACCAGTAATAAAAAAACACCCACTCCGTCGCTTGTACCATGCATGTTGTCTGACTGGGCCTCCTCGTCCAACTTTAATAGTACTATAGGACCTGTGATCTCAAAGGACAGGAGTTTGGACTGCTCTTAAAGCACTTGTAATGAACCATTCAGATATCTAGCTTGCTTCCAACCTACATAAAAAAAAAAGAAAATAAATATAGCAAATATCGTAAAGACACGAATTGTCGGACTTCAAAGCAAATTAATGAACCAACCCCAGGGAAGATATTCGTGGCGTCTTGCATACTTCTGTATGCGAGGTCTCAGAACTTATCTGGACTGTTGCTGTCTGCTGATTTGGCTTTTGGTGGATATGAGCTTTGGGCTCGTTCTATGTGAAATGAGCTGCCTGCAATTGCTGTCAGGAAAGTACCCATATTAAGCAACCAGTTGTATTCTTAGGCTCTGTTGGTGAAGCCTGTGTTGTCGGTGACCCCTCACCCAATGCTGTAACACTGGTGTAACAAAGCATCCTCCCTAAAGATCGAAGAGCCTACTCCAACGTAACCTTGATGCAGGGTACCTAAGCTAGATTGTTGCTGGAGTTCGATAGGGAGCTAGTGATGCCAGTCAAAGCTTAGTCGAGTGTATAAAAAGAAATTCTACCTGGCTATATCTGAATATCTTTCCAACTCCGTTCTTGATCCCGCTAATAAACCCAAATATCTATTTCAGATTATTCCTGAAACCTTCCTGGTCCTCCTCTTCCACTTAGGCCTCAGAGTTTTGCAAGCTTTAGCACTGAATTTTTATTTTTTTTTCGCTTCCAAAATTTAGAACATCTACTCTTGCATCTCACTTCCTCAAGTGTATCCCAGCCCGGGCATGCTGTTTTTATTTTGTCATGTTTTTTGCCAAACTTTATGCAGGGGAAGCTGCTGGAGTCACCTCATTCTAAAAAGAAAAACAAAATGGCTAAAAACAAAAATATTTTTTTTGCTCTGAGAAAACATCTATGCATACAGTAGCCCCTGGTATTTAAAGGAGCTACTTTGTGTATGTATGTTCTCATTGTGAAAGGGAAGAATGCCATTAGTTGCAGTGCAGTTAGCCAATAGCAGAAGTGAGCAGAACCATCAAATGTGAATGACACAAAAACAGACCAGTGGATGAAGAGGGCAGGCTAAAAACTCCTGTAAGTATGTCGTATATATAATTTTACTTAAATCAAAAGGTCCTATCTAACACCAGACCTAAAATGACAACTTGAATAAAACACAGCTTAACTGATAATTATAGGCCTGTTATCCTTTTACATGCTCCTGGGAAACTCAGAGTGGATTATAGCTAGGTAACTTGCCCACAATTTGGATGATGTAACTACCTTGATACCTGGCAGATTGTATTCCTCCCTGGTTGGGGAAAAGAGATTGCCTTGTCTGTTGCAATTGAACTCTGAATCTTCTACAAGGCGACTTTGGTGCTTTCATCCTGCGTGATTTGTCAGTGGTATTCAATACAGTGGATCATCAGATATTTCTAAGTCACCTGACTGCAGAGCGCATTCAAGGCTCAGTGCTAACCTGGTTTTCATCCTTTCTCGAAGGAGTGACGCAGTTGGTAGCCCTTCCACCATACTGGTTGTCTTTCTGGCTGGCTCCCACAAGGCTCCTCTCTCTCTCCCCAATTTTTAACATCTATGTCCGCCCGTCAGCATAACTGATCGAGAAATTAACCATTGAACGTTTTATAAATTGAACGTTTGTCATGACTGTCAAGCCACTCCTCTCCTGCCCCCCACACAATCCTATTATAAAAAAATTCTGCATGTTAGAAGCCTAGCTCTAGATGTCATAATCTTCTCAAACAATACAGTGACGCTCTCTCTCAGACGCTCTCTCTCAGATGCTCTCTCTCAGACGCTCTCTCTCAGATGCTCTCTCTCAGACGCTCTCTCTCAGACACTCTCTCTCAGACACTCTCTCTCAGACACTCTCTCTCAGACACTCTCTCTCAGACACTCTCTCTCACAGACTCTTGGCCTTCTTGGTCATATATAAGGTAACAAAAATGCTTCTGGCACTTTTTTATTACAACTTTTCAGCATGCTGCACAGCAGCCACACTTCTCTACAGCACAGCTTAAACACATTGGCAAAGTCAATAGCTCTACCTAAACACTTATAAGGCCCCAAAGTCGAGACCTATTGGCTATGCCAATGCTTGTTTTTGTTAGTTTGGTGAAATGTTTCGTCTATCCCCTTTGGGAAACCTATATTAGAAGGATATTTCTGCTTATGCATTGTTTTGAAATCCACATCTATGAAGGAATGCTCAATACATGCAGCTCTTCCATTACAACACTCAAAAGCCAAACATCTCTAAAAGAAAGGACACGGAGGAGGCATTCACTGTTCAAGTCCGAGATTATAGAATCACCTTCCTCTTCACCTCAAGCTTTCCCCTTCCATGTTCAACTCTTTCCTTCCACTTCACACCCAAGTTCTGGCCAAGTCCTCACATCCTATACTGGTGCTGTGTATTGTCACTGCATGAACTAAGTAATCAGGCCTGCAAATCACTGAAGGCTGTTGCTGCATAAATAGCGTGACCAGATTGTGTGACCCGGACATTTCGCAAAAATAGAGGAAGGACTGCAATTTTACATCAATAAAGTGGCAAAGAATAACCGCACTCAACCTCATAGAAACACAGAAGAGGCACTAAGAAAATAAATAAAATGTAATTTTTTAAAAAAGCAGCATACCTGTTAATTAAACTGCTTACTCATATCAGCTGCTAACTAGCCCTATTTTGGAACACCTAACAAAGTGCTGCTCACTGTTTTCAGTTTACCCTCTCAAAAAACCGGGACATGAGCCAATTTTACCGAAATCTGCCGGGACAACTGTTGAAAATGCAGGACTGTCCCGGCAAATCCGGGACCCCTGGTCACCCTATGCATAAAGCGCCCAGTTATCTGCTAATGTCATGCCCACACTATAAATGCACCCATTAATATAATACTAATTGAATAGATGAGCCACTAAATGATCTCGTGAAGTCACAAGTGCCTTATGTCACTGGCATTGAGCAAAACCCTGCTTTGACTTTTGCTTTGCTGCCTCGATACATGGAGTTTTCTGGTTTACTTCTGTCATACCATGCGATTCGTTTAGCGCTAAAAGAACTTGTTTTTTCATGATACCTAGGAAAAGAAAAAATAATGCCCATCCGAGGTGCATTGTATGCAAATGCGCTTCATGCATATTCATTTTTGGGACATCCAGCTAACTGGATGGCAGCCCATGCGGATGACAAATGTGAGGCGCTGCCCGGGAGCTTTCACTTAAAGGTCAGAAGGAAAGAACATGCTTCGGTGGCCTGCTCCTTTCCAAAGTGCTGCACTAAATGACACAGACGGAGCATCCCCGGCCAGCCTCCCGCCGAACCATTCACGGCCGCCACGGTATTGACGTATTGAGTTGTTTTCCGTTCCTTGTGACCCTGTTTTCACCAGCACATCCTCTTCCCCAGTTAGCAGAGTTGACCCTTTGTACTTTCTCATTTCCAAGCACTATCCAATCTCAGCGTACCACCGGGGTGTCGTTTTCTCGTGACAGGAAAGACCTGCGAGTGCAACAGGGAAGGCGTTAAACAGATACACGATAGAAAAAAAAAATCTGTTTTTAATGCCCTTTCCTTTCCTTCCACTGGCTTTCTGCTCAAGAATATTCTGCTTATGACAACACTTTGCAAATCCGCTCCTAAGGGTGTCCTTATTAGAACAATGGGATCATGGCGAACGCATTATGCAGCCACCACGGTGTCAGTCCTTTCATGTGATGCAGAAATGCAGACGTAACGGCGAGGCTGACAACTTTCTACGCGTCTCCAACCAGCCAGTCACGAGGGTGCCTCATTAGCGGGCATTCCTGAGGGGAGGTATGCGGGGCAGTGCTTCGGGACAGGACTAATAAGCGATTGGGGAGGAGCGACGAAGGACAGTTGAGCTGTAGGACTGATGTGAAGACAGGAAACCGCACGAACCATTATAGACTGTACGTATAGTGCACGCGCCGATACGCACGCGCACACTTCATCCCCACAGGGAAGTATCGATTTCCTGTGCTTTTGCTAACCCTCTCCAAGGCAAACAACACATTAGCCGATGCTTGTTTTTTCCTGTCCATCTTTTGCTGCGTTCTTTGAGTTTGCTGATCGAAGTACACAGGAGCAAATTGTAAGACTGCTTCCATAAAGAAGAGCTTGTGTACGTCTGCGATGGCCTTCACGTTATGTTATGTCATAGGTTCTTGTAGAGCAATTTTTATTATTGGCTGTGGTCTTCGGGTGGATTGGCTGGAGTGCGCATTACCGCATAGATCTAGGCTCTTGAATGTGCACTGCCGCACAGTTCTAAGGGTCTCGAGAACCAGCCCGAAAGAGATGGACCTCAGTTAGTGCATGCATGTGTGAGTATACGGGATACACTCCTTGGTGCTGGAACAATTTTCAAAGTGGGGGTGTGGCCATCAATATTACATCACTCAAGTCACAAGGATTGTGAAATATCCAAGCATCACAGAACAAGTGTAGTCAGTGGTGCATTTTGGGGCACACTGTCACCATTATATAATGATAGTGTGCTGTAATTTACAGACAGCACATTTTTCAATGAAATGGGCACTAAATTTGCATAGGAATGCTGTTTTCCTGCTATTGCCAAATAGAAAACAAACAACAATTTGTGGAAATAGGGTCCACAGTGCTGAGATAGCCCTGATCGGAGTCACTGATGACATCAGGACCCTCCTGGACTGCGGCTTAATGGCAGCCCTCATACTCCTGGACTTGTCAGCCACGTTTTACTCCATCTCCCATCACATATGGATCACAAGACTCTACCACATGGGAATCCAGGGAAACCCCCTCAAATTAATCTCCTCATACTTCACTCGAAGAACCCAGAGAATCCACCTCCCACTGTTCACCTCGGAAATCAAGAAGATCATCTGCGGCATCCCCCAAGGATCGTCCCTCAGCCCCATCCTCTTCAACATGTACATGACCCCCCTGGCCAACACTGTCAGATCGCGTGGATTCAACACCATCTCCTACGCCGACAACACCCAGTTCATCCTCTCGCTGTCAAAAGACCCCTCCACCACTAAAGCCAACTTCCACAGATGTATGATGAACATCACAGACTGGATGAAAGACGACTGTCTTAAGCTCAACACGGACAGTCCTCATCTTTGGGAACAACACCTTGCCATGGAATAATGCATGTTGGCCTGCTTAACTCAGCCCATCTCCTGCTCCAACAGACTACGCCCGCAACCTCGGCATCATCTTGGATGGCAAGCTATCTATAAAGAAACAGGTAAACGCAGTCACTTCCACTTTCACACCCCACGGATGCCCAGCAAGATCTTGAGGTGGCTCCCTGTTCGCACCAGAAGGACCGTCACGCAGGCCATCACCAGCAGGTTGGACTATAGAAACACACTCTACATAGGAATCACTGCACGCCTCCTGACCAGACTAGAGAGAAATAAAAACTCAGCGGCAAGACTCATCCTCGACCTCCTCAGACAGACCCACAAGACACCCCATCTCAAGAAGCTACACTGGCTCCCAATCATGAAGAGATGCCAGTTCAAGATCCACACATAGAAAGCCCTGTACAATGGAAGACCAGCATACATCAACAAACGCATGACCTTCCACCAATCGACCAGATATCTATGATCTGCCTCCGTCTTCCTCGCTGACACTCTCCGGATCTGCCAAAGCTACAGCGGAGGATGTTCCTTCTCACACCTGGTGGCCAAAGCTTGGAATGACCTTCCCCTGCACCTCAGGACCACCTCATTGCTCCAGCAATACAGAAAAGCACTCAAATGAACAGATCACCAAGAAGCAGCTAGCAAACCCCAGGTCCTTGAGACCCTCACAGGTTATTTGCCGTGCTCTATAAATCCTTGATTGATTGATTGATTTTAGTGAATAATTATCATTTGCACATCACTGTGTCTTAATTTGATTTAATCCTATTTAAATATTTGTTTCTATCACACATCAAAATTAGAAAAAGTGCTTCATTTGTGCTGTCTTAACTACTGATATATTTTGAAATATTTTTACAGATCATTCACAGCTAGTTAAATTTTGCAGTGTCCTACAGCCTTTCCTTTCACACTCCCGGGATTCCAGCAAGATTTTCATAGTTCACTTTACAAAATCCTTTCACTTTGTAGTTAGAGAATGACAAGTAAACACCAATCTCAGTGCTACACAAATAAGCAGCAATTTGTCAGAATATATAGCCAGACATTAGACCTCTGTCTTTGAATGCACAGCAAACGGGTCAACATAAAGACACAATTTAATATGCATATTTATTGCTTGTTCTCCATCAGAACTCCAGCTCAGTTATTTCTGGGGGTGCAGCAGCACCCCTGCACCCCTACTTCCAGCACTAATGGACACACTGTCACACATTTAATTGGAAGGTCATGCTTTTGTAAGTGGGTTCAGAGTTGCACAAGGAACACACAAATACTTCCTTACTTTGCATTAGAAAAACCAGGGTCTAGAAGTTAGTGTACGGCAAAACTGAGTCCCTGCTTGAAATCCAATAAAATACATGTCTGCATTTTCTGTGGCATACTGCATCCAACCATTTCTAAATGTGTACAGTTCATTGTAATGTACAGATTACACTCGATAAGAAATATTTCCATTATCCTTCGTCAGAAGTTTGCACTACCCGTCCATGTGTTTTTTCTAATTCAATGGTCTTTGTGATCCTGCTGGCAAAAGCCAATACTGTGCGGGTGCCAGGTAAGTTCAGATGTGAAATTAGGGACTAGATTTAGCAGTCTGATTATTTTATTGAGGGAAAAATTGCTGCTGATCATAGGTGTGTTTCCATTGGCTCCATGCACATTCTATGGGTCTGCAGATACTTTTCTCTGTCCTCAGGCACTTTACTCAAGGCATGTGCATTGACAACAAGCAAATTACCATAGTATGCTTGTCATGAGCACAGGATCGGTCAACACTAAAATGCCCTGCTCCACCATCTGTCACCAAGAGCACCACGATTGGAGTGGCCAGATGGAAGTGTAACTTCGCAAGAAAGGACTCTAAACTTCTACCTTCTGCTTAGTCCTCTTGGGCAGGAATCTAATCAATAAAAAGGATGTAATTTTAAGGAAGCATACAGAAACTGATTACAAAGGACTAATACGTAGTAAAGTCAAGTAAGTAAGTAATAAGCAAGAAAAGCAATTTAACACTAAGAAAAACAGACCAAGATGGTCCTTTCCTAACATAACAGATACAGATGAAGGGTCTTTCTCTAGAACATCTTCCACAAACATCTTTTAGATCTGTGTCTCTCTTCTGCAAATGTGTAGAAGAGATGGCTCCTTTTCCAATCATTCACGCCTAATGATTAGTTCTACAAGGGAAACAGCTTTTAGATCGCATGCTTTACATTGCTTGCCATTACAACGCGGTCGATACAATGACTGCGTTGTTCCAACGCAAACCATTACATCGCAAGTCGTTACAACGACTTGCTGTAGGGGGCAGAAGGTGTTAGATTTACAATCCAACACCTTCCCTGCTGTTGCACAAACTGGAGTAGAAATAGTAAATTATACTATTCCAAAGTCCAGCACGCCCCCTACAGCAAGTCGTTGAAATGACTTGCGATGTAATGGTTTGCGTTGTAACAACGCGGTCGTTGTAACGACAGCGTTGCAATGGCATGCGATGTAAAGCATGCGTAGTAAACATATATATTCCTTCTACAATATTGATGAAAGTCATTAAAAATGTTTCATGCATTTTTGGCAAGTTCCTCACTTTGATGACTAGATCTACAGTAATGCTTACCAGAATCTGAACAATATTGTTCCCAAATATCACCCAGCCAGGCACCGTTTCTGCGTTCAGTGAACATGTATGAAACAAGCGTCAGATGGAAGTCTGGTTACTTCATCTGCAACATCCCTGGAAAATGTCTGTGCAGGAAGATCTTAATTTAGAAGGAAAGACAGAGTTCAGGAAATGTGTCCCTGTGGTTTGCAACATGGAATTTATTTAACTACAATGTGGGGATTTTTCAGTAATCACTGGTTTTACCATGAAAGGATGGTCCAGGCTTTATCCAGCTGCCAGTGTTCTGCTCTACAAACAAGGAGGAATGATAGAATTGGAGGGAAGATTACCACAAGCTTTTTTATGTATGTTTTTCTTACCACGCAGGGCTTACTTGTGGTATATTTATATGTGCAAACAATCAACTCTAAAAATCAATTTCTGTGAAGTTTGCAACGGAGCACCTAAATTAATTCAACTTTCTGACTAGTATAGATCCTGCTTGGAAGGCACCACTTTAGATAAATGTCACGCTGAAAGAAAGCTGTTGTAGGGGTACACCTTCATGTAAAACATGCCTTTAACTTAATAAGGAGAAAAAGCACTCTCCAATCTCTGTGGGGTTTATGAAGAGCTTAACAAGCATTTGACATAATGTTACCTAACAGCATAACAAAATATAGCATAAATAGCATATAAAATATGCATTTATATCTATTTACTATTATAGGAACTTCAGCTATAAACAAGTAGTGTTAGGTGTTGGCTGTACTGTTAAAAAAGTGATCAAGGAAATCCCCATGGTAGCTCTCAGCAGGGCCGGACTGGCCGTAGCGGGCACCGGGCGTTTCCCCGGTGGGCCGCTAGGTTGGGGGCCGGTTTTGGGCCTCAGGGGGCCGTTTTTGTAACCGGGGGCCCGCAATATCGGCCCCCGGTAACCAAATCGGGCGAAACCGGGCCTAGCAACCAGCTCGGCCCTCCCCCCCAGGGGGGCCGACCGAGCTGTTTGCCAGGGCCGGTTTCGGTTCCCAGTCCGGTCCTGGCTCTCAGACTTGATAAGGAGAAAGTGTTTGAACGTGTGAATTGGTTGCTCATTAAGTCTTCATGGATCTAATGAATAAACTATGTTCTGATGGTAGTGAAAATAAGCGAGTAAGGCATCTTTGTAGAAAAACAGAAAGCAGAAAAGAGATTGAGAACTCAGTGAAAAAGTATTTCAGTGGCTCTCCCTAAGGTCAAGAAAAACTCCTATTCAGGCTCTTATAATGAGTTGCCTCAACTACGGGAATGCCTTGCTCGTAGCAGCCAATGAATCTCTCCTCTCTAAATTGCAGGTTGTCCAAAATGTGGCTACATGCTTGGTTAGTAAGTTTCCTCCGTGCTATCGGTCGACTCCTACACTGAAAGCTCTTCACTGGCTTCCATTGAGTAAGCGATCTGTGTTCAAGCTTCCCTAGCTCACTTACAAATTCTTGGTTGACAAGGGTCTGGCCTACCTACAGGAGAAACGTACTCAGTACTTCCTTAGCTGAAATCTTAGATCAAAGGACAAATTGTTGCTGTGTCCTCGCCGCATGCGCACCTCAAGATAGGGCGGCCAGACGTTCTCCTACTTTGCTCCACATCACTGGAGCAAGCTTCCACTCCATATTAGTTCCTGTTCAGATTTCAGTAGCTTTTAAAAACTTCTGAAGACCTGGTTATTTTGAATGGTTGTCTTATCTGGATTCACTTGAGTACCGAGATACTCCCTCGGGAGTGAGTCATCTGTGCTATATCAAGTCCCAGTACCATGACATAACAGTGATATGATTGCAGATCGTTTTCAATAGGGCGGCAGGTGTAGCATGTTTGTATACTAACTAATGGACCTGTGTCTACATGCTTCCCATGGCCAGAGGAAGCATACAGGAATGTCCACATTTCCGCATCTTCTATGCTAGTGTGCCTTTCTCAGATATGCTTAGAGATGGTTAGGTTACAGGGCCTGAGCACTGTGATAAGGCAACTTTGAAAGGTAGTCACAACTGAATGATTTCTGAGTTAAAATTACTTATAAATCTAAAAATTTTATATAAACTCATCCTTTTTCTCAAGTACCAGGCTCTGTTACCAAAAAAGAGATGTACACGAGGCTTATGAATAGTTTTATTTTCTCTGTGAAAAGCATAGGAAATTCAGATTTTCTTGGTTTTGATTAACCTGGAAGTACCAAGTGGAGGTTTTGGTTCCCAGATGTCTGTGTGTGTTTAAAAACCTTTAAAGTCCATCAACTATCTTTATGTATGAACATGTGAGCCCTCTGATATACAAGGGTGGAAACATTGGAGAAATAATGTCTGTGTGCTACGCTCTAGAGAAAAAGTTCTCCCAAAAGGTAAATGGCAACCTTTTTTAATGCCAAATTATACTCCATTACTTGTCAAGCCCGGGTATAAATCATTGGAGATCTATATTCTAAAAATTAAGTAAGAGTTCACCATGGGAGAATAAAATAGTAAGGCATACATGTTGTAGCCTTTGGTTAGGTACTTGGTTGTCTTCAGGGCCCATATTACAGAAGTGCCCCAGGGGTGCAACGGGCATTTGCGCCCACTTTGTGCACCCCTGGGCACTTTGGTATTGCAAAAGAGGCTGCAGAAGCTTGTGAGGACCCTTCTGTAATACAGATAGCACTGGTGCACATGTTGCACCAACACTATCTCAGGAGGGCGTTCCCTCATTTGCATGGTGTGGCCCCATGCAAATTAGGGAATCTCTTTACCTCTGCACCAGCGCCGTATTATGGATGCTGGCGCAAAGGCAAAAAAGCTGTAAGGAGGCGAACTGACAGTGCGCCACAAAAAGGTGGCGCACTATCAGTGCGCCCCCTGATGGAAGCGCTCTAGAGGGAATCGAGGGGGTCCTATGGACACCTCAGACATCCCCTTGCAGGCGGGTGCAGTCACTCACTGCACTCACCTGCAAGGGGATCTATCTCCCATCTTTAAAGTACAGGCGGGTTGCCACCTGCTCAGTGAAACACAGAGCAGCTCCGTATTTCACTTGAATGCACTTCCCCCAGGGCACCACGAGTTTGCGTCTGCCCGGAGGTCAGTGCACTAAACCAAATAGTGCACACTTTCTCTGCTTGCACACGGCAGACCTGCTTGGAGGTGCGCTGTGTTGCAAACAGGGAAAGTGCAACCTATGCGTAATAGGGCGCCAGGTATTTTTTTAGGTCAAGAGTAGCCGAAAATCTACTAGACACCATTAGATTACGTAAAATATAAATACATTAATGGTTTTGCCTGCATTAAACTCCATAGATACCAAGTGGATCCAAAGTTATGAAGGAACATTTTAATGTTGACAATGCTTTATAAGAATATGGAGAAGAGCAGCATATGATCGTTTCACTGTATTGCTGTAGTTTCAAATCAGAAGCTCCCCAGTAAGATGTGTTAATTTGTGAACACTGTTCACCTGCTAAAAATCATAACGTAACATTACATTCATGCACCTTTGTAAATCTTTACGTGAATAATCTTTGTTGTCTATTTTATATTATGTTTCCCAAAGTATAAATATTATATTGATCCACATCCAGTAACACAATTAAATGAAATGTGTTATACATGTGCTTTGTAAAGGAATTAACGACTATTCCCCACTTACATTAAAATTTTGATTCTGATGTGGCTTCCTTGATCTTCGCAGTAGTGCCAACCCTCCTAGGGGCTTTATGGTAGAAATTCTTGTTGCTTTCAGTATCATCTCTTCTGCTCTCCATTAGATACTGGGAAAGAACACACTGACACTGCAGCAATGTACTCACCCACAAAGCTCTGCTTGACAAAATTTCCCATCTCTCCCTGGTGCACTGATGCACACTTGAAGAAAATTTGCTGCAGTTTGTCACATGGCACTCCACTGGTTTCATTCTGTTTTTTTTTTTTTTTTAAAATCTTTTTATTGAAAAAAAAACCAAACCAAATAATTCCACACATAACAACATAAACACTAAATAAGCAGTCGTCAAAATGTACAATAAGGAGAAAATCAAAAGTGGCCAATAAAAAGTCATAAACATTACTAAGGAGCACATTGTACTGGAGCTTAAATCAAAGTTTCATATTTGCAACTGAATCCAAGGAACACAAGACTACAATGATTCGTTATCAACCACGAACGGAGAAGTGTCACTAAAGGGGGTGCACAGCCAACCTCTACTCTCGTTCCAGGGGGCCCAAATTTTCGTCCATTTACCCTGGCAGCCCCTGCTTTCATACACCACTCTCTCGGCCTGCATGCACCAGTCCATATCAGACTCCCAATCCGTGCATTGACCTACATGCTCAACTTAGCTGGAAAGGAGCCCTAGTATACCGCCCTCCAGGACCACTCCTTGATTCCGCCAACTTACTTATGGACCTCATCTCCCCTTATGTGATCTCATCCAAAAAATGTTTACTCCTCGGAGATTTTAATGTGCACAGTGAGAATCCCTGTGATCCGGATGCCGTTTCCCTCCTGACAGAGCTATCCACACTTGAATTAACCAAAATTAATGATGCGCCTTCTCACGTAGCAGGACACACCTTAGACCTAGTTCTCTCTAACTCTCCTAACACTGTCTATGCTATAACAAGCCCCCTTACATGGTCAGATCACTCTAAAATTGAATTCTGCATTGTGGGATCAATAGAGCACAACGACCCGAAAGCACAAACAATCAGAAGTTACAGACAGTGGCATAAATTGACGCCCACTCTTTTTAAAGACACCTTCATTCCTCCACAATTCTCGGATTCTGACACAGTCGAAAAAAGCCTAACAGCCTTTCAGACTAACATAAGGACCACATTAGATACATTGGTACCCGTGAAAAAGTCCGCCACGGTCTCCAAACGACCCCAGACCCCTTGGTACACCACTGACCTTCGAACGGAAAAGAGTCACTGCAAGAAACTAGAGCGACAATGGCGACGAACACATGATCCCCTCGACAAAGAACATTTCAAATCTGCCCAAACTAAATACCATTGCAGCCTGAAAATCGCCCGAAAAAAGTATATCAATAACCAACTTGATCAGGCAGATAACACTCCCAAAGCCTTATTCCAGTTACTTAACACTTTCATCAATCCCAAAGCCTGCAACACGGAAGAGGCGCCATCCCAGATCCTATGTGACAACATTGCAGGATATCTCTCGCAAAAAATTGATAACATCTATAACAAAATAACTGCGACCATTAGCTCTAGCTCCAACCCGAGAGCTGAACCCCCCTTTGTTTCGTCTAGCACAAACAAACTTGAGGAATTCCCTATGCTCACCACGGCGGACACGGAATCCCTGCTAAAAAGGACCAAATCAGGATCCCCTTTAGACCTTATCCCAGCCAAAATCTCCAGATCACTTGCCACTCAGCTCGCTGCCCCCATTTGTTCCATTTTAAACTGTTCCTTAAAGGAAGGCAAGCTTCCCAATGAATGGAAAGCAGCACAGATCTTGCCCATCAGGAAAAATGCAAAGCTGCTCCAGACGCCATCACCAACTATCGACCCATCTCACTACTCCCTCTACAAAGTAAGCTACTTGAGAAGCACATTAACACACACCTGTCCAAATTCATTGAATCCTCCAACTGCCTCGACTACTCACAGTCAGGATTTCGTCCCAGACATAGCACGGAATCGGCACTGGTGACAGTCACAGACAACATCAGAATGCTTGCAGACAATGGTCAAGCAGTGCTTCTTATACTGCTTGACCTGTCTGCAGCATTCGACACCATCTCCCACCATATCCTGCTAAAGAGACTCAAAGCCATAGGAATACAGGGCAACTCACTAAAATGGTTAACTGATTTCCTGGCAGGGAGAACCCAAACCGTCAACCTAGGCCCTTTCAAATCACAGACCACCATGGTTTCTAAGGGTGTACCCCAGGGCTCATGTTTGAGCCCTACCTTATTTAACATTTATGTTACACCACTGGTGTCACTTCTGAGAAACTTAGGATTTATACCAATATCCTACGCTGACAACACACAACTACTTCTCTCCTTTGACAAGAGCAACACTAACATCCAGGCCACCTTCTCGGAGGGCATGAAAACCATCACTGAATGGATGAGTAACAACTTCCTTCAGCTGAACGCGGAAAAAACTGAAATTATGTTGTTCAGGGATGCAATAACCAAGTGGTCACCCAACTGGTGGCCTGGTGAGCTGAGCCCAGCCCCGTCCCCAAAACAAGTGGTCAAGAACTTAGGGATCCTAATCGACCAGAAACTAAGCTTGGAGGAGCATGCTACCTCAACCACTAGGGCCTGCTTCCACGCATTGAGCCTTCTTCGCAGAGTCTTCCCCTTTCTCCCATCATCCACACGAAAAACACTAATACAAGCATTGGTCCTAAGCTGCCTGGACTACTGCAACGCTCTGCTGATCTCAGCTAAGGAAACCTCCCTGAGCAGACTACAGGTAGTCCAGAATACAGCAGCCCGCTTAGTGACCAATGCTCCACCCAGAACAGCTTCACTCCCCCACTCCATAAATTGCATTGGCTACCCATACGTAAAAGAATCAAATTCAAGATTTGCTGCATGGTGTTCAAAGCCCTAAACAATATGGGGCCAAGATATATGTCGGACAAGCTGGTTAAATACACTCCCTCTAGAACCCTCCGCTCGGGGTCCAAAGATCTCCTTCTCGTGCCCCGAATAAAACAAGCTAGATTAGGAGGCAAATCCTTCACTCACCTAGCTCCTCAACTTTGGAACCAACTACCCCGTCACATCCGTCTCTGTGCCAACTACCTATCTTTCAGAAAAATGTTAAAAACTTCACTGTTCTGATCTACCTATTCTGGCGGTCCAAGACTGTTACAGCGCAGAGATACCCCGATTGGGGTGATTCAAGCGCTCTATAAATGTTATAAATAAATAAATAAATTTCAATTCAACCCCGCCCTTCCACGTTCTAGCGATGTTACGTTTAGCCACCATGCATCCCAGAGAGACCCACAGTCGCTCAGGTCTAGACAGGTCAGTGGCGTCCCAAATGTTCAAAAGACAGAGTGGTTTTGTTCTGTTTTGACCATCATTGACAGTGCCTGAACGTGTCAGTGAAAGAAAATACAACTCCCTCAGCCTGCTATGTGCAACCCAGTGCTATGTTAATGGTGGGCTCAAAGGGTATGGTGTCTCTTCTGCATTCCGTCAACAAAACACACGTGTGACAGCTAGTTTACCCCTTAGACTGTTTCAGTTGGCTTAAAATATGGAAACACCTTTCCCTGTTTGTTGGGATTTCTACCCTTGAGGTGCCCTATGGAAATCTCCCACAATCATGACTGGGTTGGAAAGGCAAATTCCAAGGATTTTACCATACTTTCCAGAAAAATATTGTGTCTCAGTTTATGTTTAGAAGTTCTGACTAACTGAAAATCCTCTGAGTAAAATTTTTAACCAAATGTTTACCCTTCTTGTCTTGGAAACCGTCTGTAGATTCCTGTGTGTTCCGTAATAGCTAAAACACACCTTCTTGATGTGGCTCTTTGAAATGAAGTCTTGTGAAATAATCTTAGCTGGCAAGTAGGATGTCCCTCCACCCCTGTGTATCATGGCGGATTGTATGTCTATTTATAGGCCTTACCCTCATGTGATGGTGGAGAGGGATGTTTGTACAAGCTCATTATGACTTTCGAGTTCTGAAGGTTGACTTACTACATTGTTGTCATTGTCCTATGTAGATTTACATGCAATGTGTTCTTTGTGCACTCTCTGTGTCCTTTCATTTCTGGATTCATTGTGTGGCCCCTCCCAACTTGGGAATTGTTTTGTGGCACCCACATGTAAATAGTGTGGTGAGGCTCTATTCCATTTTCTACGGATGTGACATCCATCTCAATGTTATTATTTAGCCTGTTCCAACATGGCGCCCATTTTCGAGACACACAGAATTATCTTAGTCTCGCATGAACATCGTTATGCATCTCTTCTTCTCATCTTTTTTCCCCTTCGCATAACTCAGTACGACTTTTTGCTTTTCTCTTAGTAGTACTGATGACCACTATTACATTTTAAATAAACTTTTTATTCTGTCCCTCACATCTTGATGTCTATATTCAAACCACTCCAATATGGCAACTCCTTTTTGACGTGGTAAGCGTCATTACGCTCCACAGCGTAAACGCCTACCCACGTGAAGCAAATTGACAACTGAGCTAACGCCCACTCTATAGTCGGTCTTCCCTGTCCAACCCATGCATGTTGGAGCAGGTTGGAGAGACGAGCGCATTAGATTGCAGGTTACAAGACACCCCGGTAAGAACTTAGGCCATGCACTCTTATAGGGGGGACATTGGAGCCATACCTCTTCTGTCGGGCATGAGGCTGCTACAATGGGCATAGTGAGCATACTTGGCACTCGGCATGGGTCAGAGCACCAGACCCGCTTGCTGTGAAGGATAGGGGTACCCATCAGACGTGTCATAATTCTTCTTAGATATAGCCATTGCTAAGAGTAGGTTTTTGCCTCTCAGTATTACAAATAATTTTTAGACATAAGCTTCTGTCGTGTGCCATATATGTTAAGCTGCTCTTGTGAGTACAGGGCACACTAGCAGCACTCTGCGTGGATGCAGGAGCCGACCAGATGTGCCTCACCTTCATCGTTTTTAGACATAGTATTGTTACAAGCAGTCCTTGTCTTCCAGTACTATGAGCAGCTTTCAGACTTAAGTTCCTGTCGGGTGCTAGATATTCTTAGCTGCTCTCGGAGTATAAGGTACATTGCAGTAACGTTCATCAATTTTGTGTCTTTGCATCAGGTTGTAGCACAACCTCTGCCCTGCACTTCGTCATAGAGAGACGGGACCTAGATTCTATGTTCTACAAATAACACTGTATGTTAGGCTGGATCTAGGGTTTGCCTTGATCCTCAGATACTCACAATGCTTTGCATTAGATATATTACAGAAATCATACACTGTCTCTTTGAGAATATGTCGTAGCAACTAGATTGGCAGTGGGATATTGCAGAGTATCAGATGGATGAGTGATTTTTGAGCACACAACAAATAGGGTAAGATTGGTAAAGATCTCGACAATCTACCTAATATGCCAAACACAGAGCATTGCAGTCTACCTCACTTTAACATTATTATCTTGCAGAGCTGGAAACAACAACACCTCTAAGACGTACTAAGAACCTTCTATTCTGTATCACATGACATTCTGCCTGGCTCTAACAAGCTACCACTTTACATTGAGATGGATGAAGGACCTCTCGGTGTATAAGGTGCATTATGAAAGACCTTGTGTCTTCTTTCCTTATTTTTTTCTTCCTACCCTCTCTGGGGTACCCTTTGCCTCTTTTCTCTCATAACTTTCTTCTTCTTTTTTCTACTCATGGGTCTTTCCCATAGTTAGATTCTAAATACTTAGTAGCACTATGGAGCACATTCATAGGTCCTGCTCTGGAGAACGGGCAATGTACTCACAAATTCGGTGATTACTCTCGGGATCTCAGCGGTTGCATGCATCACGGGTTTGCACTAAAGTATGCCAATTCCTCCAAACTGACTGTACGTTTTGACTTAGTTTTTTTCTCTGGCAGTTTTCCCAGCACAGTGTAATTGGAAAACAACCTTTCTTTATTATTTCACAGAGAACCCCCGTCCACCCCTGTGATTTATCTCTCAATCAATATGGTCCTGATGAAGGTGGTTGTAATTCCTATCCACCGAAACGTGCGTTGACCGACCATATGGGAAACCTTCCTAAGACAAAACACCAGTGGATATTCCTTAGATTATGTCATACCACATAATCGTGAAAGAGTGATTGTCATATGATAAAAACAGAAGTTTCCCACGGAATTTCATTTTCTTGTGTGTAAGTGTGCTGCAGGGGTGAGAATGTTTTGACTGGTGAGAGTGACTGCTTGATGGTTGTTAGCGGGGTTACAGTCAATTTTTATGATGTTATTTATTGATTCTTGTATGTCACTTTGCTTTTTTCTTTAGGAAAAACTTACATGCAGACAATGTTGTTTTGCCCTTGTGAAATATTATATGTTGTTTATTTTTTTTTATAAAAAATGTGAATCAAATGTATAATTCTGTCCAGACTGAATTGATATGAACAAAATATACAAAAAAACTATATAAAAATAATTTAAAAATGGTTAAAAAATAATTTGTACTAAATAAAAATAAATGTACTTTTGAATAATTGGTTGGTGTTAAGCTTTGTGCTGTGGATCTGCCCTGAGTATGAGCCTACTGGAGGCTGCTTATAAAGAGATTTAGGTCAGATAAGAGTTATTTTGATAGTAATTGTTTTTCCCCCTCACTCTTGGACCTTGAAGTTAGTATAGGAGGTACCTTTCCTCATATGAGGCTTAAATTAGAGGCAATACGTAAAGTATGTATGCAGTACTCACACAGTAATAAGGTGGAAACACAATACAAGAATAATCCTAAAGCAGAGTAGAAACACATGGAGTAAATCTTAATAAATGAAATGACACTAAATCGACAAAAGTCCAATTAGTGAGTAAATCTTAATAAATAAAATGACACGAAAACGACAAAAATCCAATCAGTGGAACTGGAGTTATGAGTCTTTAAAGTTTTAGGGTAAAATAGTGTCAAAAGGTGGAAATTACCAACTGCAGGTATCTGGTCACACCAGACCTGGACAAAGTTACAAGCTTAGGGCGACTGTAATAAAGCACAGGCCAGATACAGGACCAGGTTCAGCCTGCTAAGAGTTGTACTTTTTGTCCTTGGTGCAGGGCTGCAAGGTGCTGTGATGCAAGGTTCTGCGTCACGCTGTGTCGGATCTGGTGAAGCCACCAATCAGGAGCTGCTCGGTGTAGCAGTTTTAGGCTCTGCATCGCTCCTTATTAGATCCAGTGAAGCTGCCGATCAGGAGCTACTTGGTGCTCCGATGCAAGGCCCAGCGCCACTCTACGTTTCTCTGCTCTGGATCCGGTGAAACCTTCAGTGGAGGAGGGAGAAGTACACTCTGACTCCAGCCAAAGGTCCGGGGCCTTGATGATAGCACTTGAGGGTAGGGACTAATTCCCACAGAGTCCAGCAGAGGGGACCAGGTCAGCTCCAGTTGGGTCTGGTCAGCTGGAAAGGCCTCTTGAAGCTTGTTGTGTCCTTGTTGCTCAAACAGAAGGTCAGCTAACTGACCCTTTGAGTCATTTCTGGGGTCCTGGGTTCAAGGCAAGCAGGCACAGTATCTGATGTTCAGTCAGCAGGGCAGTCCTTCTTCTGAATCATGCCAGGTCCTGGAGTGTTCTAATTTCAGGTTTTGGGGATGTCACCTTTATGCCCAATGGCAGCCCGAAGGTGGGGGACACCCCCTTTGTGTAACCCTAAACTGGTTCTGGTAGTTACTCTCTCTCCTCTGGATTTGGCTTCAGTTTGGCCAGTGAAGCAAAGGCTAGGGAGGTCCAGGTATAAGCTGTATCTGCCAGGGACAAGGTAGACGTCTTGTGAAGTAAGGAAAGGTTGAGTGTATCCCTTAGGCCATCCTGTGAAGTGCAATCAGGGCACGGCCACAGCTCCTCCCCAGCCATTATGTCAGGAAGACCCTCACCTCTCCATTCCCAGGCCCTTTGTCCACTGTCTGACCCTAATACACATTTCCTAGTGGGGAGCCATCAACATTCCAAGGGCAGCTGGACACTCACATAAAGGCCCATTTGGCTTAGGCAGAAACATGCCAACTTTTTAAAAGTGGCATTTCTAAAATAATAATTTAAAATCTGACTCTACCTGTAAAGAGGATTTTAGGGTACAAGTATCTCTCTAGCTGTTCCCAAATTGAAGTTAGCACTTATTAAATGCACTAAGGTAAACTAGCATTAGTCTGTGGGAGACTAGTCTTACTACAATGAAAAATGACTTCAGGACATGTAAAAAGAAATATGCATGTCCTACTTTTTAAACCATGCCTTACGAGCTATTAGGGCCTCCATTAGGGGTGAATTATGAGGATTTAAAAGGAAGGTTTGGGCCTAGCAAAAGGTTTATTTTGCCAGGTCAAATGGCAGTTTTAAAACTGCACACATAGGCTGCAATGGCAGGCCTGAGAGATATGTTTTACAGTGCTACTTTAGTGGGTGGTACAATGAGTGCTGCAGCCCACAAGTAGCATTTCATGTTTAGGTCCTAGGTACATGTAGTACCATATACTAGGGACTTATAAGTAAATCAAATATACCAAACACATGTATACCAGTGTTACCTTGTTTGAAAAGAAGTGAACAAGCACTTTACCACTGGTTAGCAAGAGAAAATTGTGCATAGTCCTAATGCCAGTAAAAACGTATCCAGCAAAAATCGGGTAGTGAAGGCAAAACTCTGAAGAGAATACCATGCAAAGATGGTTATTTCGGAAAACGACTTTAATACTAGTTCTTTCCACAAAATGCTGAATTGAATGGTATACTCATTAATACACCAGAGTCCAGCTTCTAAAAATATTTTAAATGGAAGTATGAGTTTCTTTATGATTACTGTACCAATTTTAGCAATTTCCACTGCTGAGACTGTTGAATATTAAGAAGGCCAATATAATGATTGATGGGTGAGTGAATTAAACAAGCACTTCTTTAGAGTTTTAGGCTAACCTCGTGTCAGGAGCTGCCACTGCAACATAACACATAGGACTCTGCCAAATATACACAGTGCCAGAAACCTTGATGAAGGGTGATTGAAATTTGCATAAATAGTTTTTGCATAATCAGGTGAAATTCTGCAAAACTGTATCTAACATTACGTGAAAATGCATGAACAGCAAAACCAGCATTTATTAATATATTTTAGCATGAAATGCTTTCTCTAGTACATTTTGAACACGGAGGACACATTTCATGCTAAAACAAATTTGCAAAAAACGTAGGTGCCACGAACATCAGCCATTCACATTCTAGTAGTTCGTGCTGTTCTCATGTGTCTGGGCTAACATTTGTGGCATAATTTTGGGACTTAAGCGTAACAAGTGTAACATGAAAATCCCGAAATTCTGCATAATTACTATTAGACCTGGCATCTTTTGGAGTGATTTCCCTTGTGTTTTTCCCTTCTGCCCTCATGTTTCGACTGTGTGCTGAACTTAATTTTCTCTGGTTTTAGAACTCTGGGCACTTTTTTAATGCTGACCAGTGATAAGGGTCATGTACTCTATGACTAAAATGTAATGGCATTTGGTTTCTCCATGATTGACATATTTGATTTACTGATAAGTCCTTAGTACAGTTCACTACATGTGCCCAGGGCATGTAAATCAAATGCTACTATTGGGTCTGCAGCACTGATTGTGCCACCCACATCATTAACCCTTCAAATCTGTCTCAGGACTGCCACTGCAGAGCCTGTGTGTGCAGTCTTAAACTGCCGTGTCGACCTGGCAAATTCACCTACTTGCCAGGCCCAAACCTTCCCATTTATTACATATAAGCAGTAGCGGCTCCTGGTGGGAGTGCTACCGGGCAATGACGTGGGGCGGGGGAGGGGCAGGGTGGGGGGTAGTAAACATCGGAATACGGATGAATGCAGGTAAGTAGACAATTAAATCAATAAAACGAATTTCGTTGCGTGCGCTGCTCCGCCAAATGCGATGCAGCGCGCGCAACGAAATTCGTTTTATTGATTTAATTGTCTACTTACCTGCATTCATCCGTATTCCGGTGTTTACTACCCCCCCCCTGCCCCTCCCCCGCCCCACGTCAATACCCGGTAGCACTCCCACCAGGTGCCACTACTGCATATAAGTCACCCCTAAGTTAGGTCCAAGGTAGCCTCATGGGCAGGGTGCAGTGTATTTAAAAGGTAGGACATGTGCTTTTACGTTTTACATGTCCTGGATTTCAAAATAGCTTAATTTGTTTTGCACTATAGCAAGGCCTACCTCTCCCCTAGTTTAGCATTTGAGCTGCCTTCTGACACCTTACAAGTGTAACTTCCTATTGGGAGCAGATAGAAAATTGGAGTATAGTGTATCTGGACTCACAATTTAAAAACACTTCTTTGAGTGAAGTTGGTTTTTAAATTGCAGGTCTGAAAATGCCACTTATAGAAAATTGGCATTTTCTTACTTTAACCATTGTGTGCCTCTGCATGTCCCTAGAAAACGCCTGGGTTGGATGACAGCTGAGATTTGTGCATTCCCTCTAGACAGTCACACACAAAGGGAGCTGAGGTGTGCCCTGCATGTCCTGAGGGCCCATCACCAGGCTGATGGGTCTTCCTGAGCCAGAGTGAGAGGGAGGAGCTGACACTTGCACATGAATAGGGCTGTGCCTGTCCCCACAAAGAGCTGAATACCCCCTCTGACACCATAGAGTCTAACACTTCTTGACTAAGGACATTCTGCCAGGAAGAGGAGCTGTTGTGATGCCACGAGGGATTGCTACTGTGCTGCTTCCTTTGCTGTGCTGGCTTGCTGCCTGCTGCTTCTTGCCTGGAAGTGAGAGGACTGGACTTTACTCTCTAAAACCTGGCTCTATCAAATATAGTCCGGTTCTCCTTCTGCTCTAGCTGAAACTGCTTCCTAGCGCGGGACACACCAGTTGGTTTAGCCAGGCGCTCTATAAATGTCTTATTATTATTATTATTATTTACATCCTGCATCTCTAAAGGTTCTCCAAGGGCTTGTTTGGGCCTGCCTCCTGTTACTGAAGTCTCAGGTATATCAAAGACGTCTCGGGCATCTTGCTACCAGCACCTGGGCTCCTCTGCTGTGAGTCCTGTTCTGCCAAGTGGTGCCAAATCCAGTCCTGGGCCACTGGAAATGTGTGTTTGGTGCTGTAACCCAAGAAACCAATGCAACGACACTGAAGCATTTGTCGGAACCAGTACATTCCCTGTGAATTCGACAAACTGCCGCTGTCTGCACTGAAGCCGTGGACACCGCTGTCTGGGTGCGCGACGCAACAACCTCAAATGACACCGCAGCCCCAACTTTGATGACTGTGCCTCCGAATCACCCCCACTGCGTGAGTCTTGGACAACGCATCGCAGAGATCTGTGACGCTCCATTCCCGATGCACTCTCGGTCCAGCGTAGCTTCTAAATGACACTTCGCCTTCGGCCCAGCGGTCCTGCATCGATGCCTTGGAACTGACTCATTGCCTAAGACAGCGACTCATCACCTCCGTATTTCAATGAACCGTCCCAGAGCATTGATGCATCCAAGGTACTGTCAGTGGGTCTGCACGACTCCTGTAGCTGGCCCGCGCTCTATCGCGGTCGGACTGAACTTTTGGATTTTCCCCGGTCAAGCGCGACCAGATAGCCCCAGTTGGAGCTATTGACTTCTAAACACTGAATTTTTATTTAATCTTGCAAAATTCATATCTTGACTTGTGTAAGTTGGATGTTTGTCATTTTGGTCTTGCTTTACTCAGATAAATATTGGCTATTTGTTTAAACTGGTGTGGAGTACTTTTGTGATGTTTTTACTGTGTAACTGTGTGTGTGTGCACAATTACTTTATACATTGCTTCTTTCGTTTAGCCTGACTGCTCAGTGCTAAGCTACCAGAGGCTGAGCACAGCAAAACCTTTAGTGCGTACTACCCATATCCTGACTAGCATTGTGGTTTCTGCTTGGGCATGATGCATACCTCTTCCAACCAGAAACCCAATTTCTATCAATTACACTTTAGTAATTGACACTTTAGTAACAGAAGTGTTGCCCCGGTCTACAAAGCAGAATGTGACAAAATCTTTCACAAACCTTTGCTATGTGAGGTACTGGTTCTAGAAAGTTCCTCTCTGATCACAAGGTAGGCAAATTCCTCTTAAATTGATGTCCATACAAATGTGTTTGCATATGCAAAAATGGTTTAGTTTAGAACAGAGTTCTTTAAACTGCTTTAATCCACTGTATTGATTGCATTAAAACTACTGAGAATTGTGATTGCATTTACAACTTTTTTGTCCTCTTCCCTAATTTAATCTCGCCTTTTCTTTAACAGAGTTATGAAATGCGCCAATAACAAACCCATTTCCTTGATATTGGCTTTTTTCAGAAAAGTGAACTAATTACTTTGTGTTGGAACAGATCCAAAATAAGAATATAACTTTAAAGTGGGAAAAACATTTCCTCTTCTGGCATTGTGGATGTGTTGTGCTAAAAAAAAATCTTTATGCTAATAAAACATATTCAGCATTTTCAAAGTGCAAGCATTTTCAAAAGGGCAAGAAAAGTAGAAGCTGTGGACTGTATTAGGTGTTATCAGTGGCTTTAATATTGATTTTGGTAGCAGAGTCACAGCCTTAAAACGCATCATGTGCTTTTGTATGGTGCACGTTGCTTACCCTTATAATAAAGGGTATCTTTAAAGTAAGATTATTGTTGAAACATATAATATAGCCTTATAGCTTGTCGTAGTGAGATGTACCAGCCATTATGTTATGTTATCTTATTGGATTTGTATAGAGCATGGCTGCCCCAGCGACGGGGCGTCCCAGCGCTAGATCCATAAATTGCCAGACCGAAAGTAGGAAGCAAAAGAGCATTATTCAGGGAGGAGCCAGGTCTTAACTGCTCTCCTGAAAGCCCCATGGTCCTGAATGCTCCTGATAGTGCATGGGAGAGCATTCCAAAGCGAGGAGGCTAACGCTCGGAACAACCAGCCTCCCGCCCGTGCTCTTCTAACACGGGGAGCACGTAACAGATGTTGATTGGAGGAGCGGAGGGCGCGTTCTGATACACAGGGAATGAGAAGATTGGCAAGGACGGGAGGTGCTTGGGTATGAAACATTCTGTGGGAGATACACAAGGACTTAAAATGAATTCTCCTTTCTACTGGGAGCCGTGCAATTTACGTATAAATCTGGAAGTAGGGCAGGATTTCGGGAGGGCGAAGAGGGTCCAAGCAGCGGCCTTCTGCACCCTCTGCAGCCGATTGATGCCTGCTTTTTTAGCAACCAGGTAGAGAGAGTTACAATAATCAAGTATGGAGAGGATAGTAGACTGGATGATGGTCTGGCGTATTTGAGCATCGAAAAAACAGAGCAGTGGCTTCAGTCCGCGTAGGAGTCCGAATCAGCTGCCAGCCACTGATTTTGTCTGAGCCTGAAAAGTGAATGCACAGTCAAACCAGACGCCCAGGTTTTTAACCGTTTCCTTGGGGGAGCTCCCAAAGCAGCAGGCCACCATTGATCACTCCAGAGATGTGTGTCCCTTCCTAGAAGGAGAATCTCGGATTTGCTAGCATTCAGCTGCCATCCATTTCGCGATGGCCATCATGTCATTTTCGAACTTGGTGATGTGTTGGTCAGAGGTGTTGGATAAAAAGATCACCAGTTGGGTATCATCAGCGTATGAGACCATGGAGAGGCCCCTGCTTTTTGCAACTCCTGCCAAGGGTTGGACGTAGATATTAAATAATGATGGGCTCAAAGCTGAGCCCTGTGGAACCTGTGATGTGCGAGCTGCACCTGAGAGCCGTAAGGAGGTGAGATCACTTGAAAGGATCTGCCTGATAGAAAAGACACAAACCAATTAAGGGCAGCGTCTCCTAATCCGATCTCTTGTAAGCGTTGCACCAGGATTTTATGCGATACAATGTTAAAGGCAGCACTGAGGTCAAGAAGAATCAAGGCAGAGGCATGACCCTCATCCAGTGAGCTCAGCAGATGTTCAGTCACTGCCAGCAAAGCTGATTCAGTACTGTGGCCAGGTCTTATGGCATTCTGCACAGGGTCCAGAATATTGTTGGGCTCTATAAATTTGGTCAGAATGGAGTTGATGTAGGATTCTGTAACTTTTGCTGCGAAAGGAAGTAATGAGATTGGGCAAAAACCTTCAGGTATGGAGGCATCCAAGGTAGGTTTTTTAATAAAGAGATGACCTTGGCATGCTTCCATGAGGCTGGTACAACTGCAGAAGCTAGGGATAAGTTTATCAGTTCACGGAGTGTGGGTAAAAGTAGGGATAGGAATTGCAAAAGCTGATCGGGTTTCAACGGATCAGCTGGTGATCCCGATTTAATTTTATAGCAGAGCGTTCTTAAAGCGGGACCTCTGCAACATTATATGCCCAAGTCAAAGGCAAGGGACTAAAACAAGGGAGCAGGACATTAATGGCCAGTATATAGCCTGCTACATCGGGCTGTAAGGCTATTAGAATATTCTGCCCCATGTGGGCAGAATGTCCTAATTTAAAACAAAGGTCTTCCATGAGACCCCCTAGGGTCCCGAAGCCTTTGTTTCACAGCTCTTGCTGGCAATGTTCAGCAATTACAGTTGCATGCATGACCATGGCTCTTAACTGTTGAACATACACAGCAGCATCTGTGAAAGGAGGATGAAGTCATCCTCTGGGTCTCCCTCGGCTCGGCAAAACTGCTTTTCCTTGTTCAGCCAACCCAGGGAGACACAGGAGTTGAGAAGAATTCCCACTACCCTCCTTCTGATGCTCCAGTGACATGGGAAGAGGGAGAAGTAGGTCTTCAGTGTGCCTTGCTGTACAGACTCTGCCTCTCACACTTCCCCTGCCTAATCCACATATCCTGGAGAGGCAGGAGAAAGAGAGAGAGACTTTGGGTTAGGGCTTTGTAATGTCTACGGGCTGCTGCTTCTCCATTGTCTTGAATGGAGCTCTCAGTATTCCATTGCTCTGATTTTCCTGATATTATTTGGATACAGTCTGCTTTTCAGAGTGATGCAAGTGTAAAATGAATTATGGTCACTAATCTTTTGAATTTAGAAACAAACTTTTTTCAAGTAAACTAAATTGAGATTACCCAGCAAATTGAAGTAATCAAAATAACTAGTTAGTTTTTATATGGGCCTTTTGGTCACCTTCATCTTGAGGGAAGCATGCTGATTTATAGGTAGAACTATAAAAGTGGTTTTGGTTAACTGTGATCCCTTGAGTGTGAACCTTTGGGGCATCTGGAGGAATAGGGCCTAGGCCAGTGGGCCAAAATTAACTGGTAGGGGTTCTGGAAGGTGTGCCTCCTCATTAGATATTTGTCTTTTATTTTAAGACAGAGCCAGGAGTCTTAGTCCATCTACTGCATCATCTTTGTGGGGGTGTAGGTAAGGCTGGATATGTGTCTGGGAGCTTTAGTGAAAATTGTTGAGTATCATTAGTCTTCTAATTGATACACTCCAACATTGACTGTCAAGCAGATTTGTCCGTAAGGCTGATCTTTGTGGAACTAAGGAGGTGAGTTTGCTAGATGTATGTACAGTGTCCTACATAGTCCTGCTTTTCTCTATTGTGAGTGAAAAAGATTAACACCTTTAGGGCTATTTTCTCTTGTTTGATTTTAGTACTGAACCACTTCTGCAGATCTACCATTAGATACTGGTCTATTCACTTTTACGATTGATGACACACAGATTTCTATGGTTTTAGAGTATCTGCTTTATTGTGACATATTAGAGGTTATATTGCTCTGCCCCCATTACCATGGGAATTTAAAAAACAGCACTGACATAGGATGCACAAATTAATCCAGTTTGCCAAGAGGCATGGTAAGAATAGCTTGGACTCATTTATTCATTACTGTGTTTGCATGCATTAAGACATTAAAGCAACACCTATTGGCTTTTGAAAACACTTTTTAATGTGTTTGATGTCTATATTTTTCCTTTTCTGTCCCAAGGTTAAAATGTGGAGGACATGCTGGGTTCAGGATTTTGAAAGGAATGAAAAAGTTGTCTGACAAATCCATTGTGTATGTGGAAAATCTTTATGAAACTCAAGTCCAGGTAGAATCCATACTGTAGTCGGGGAAGGTACAATATTATAGTGGATTGTTGTCCGATAGGAAAAGTTTGAGGAAGGATGTTGTGTGGGTGAATTTGTATTTTTCCCTGTGGTGGTTGAAATCTCACAGGAAAATCTGATCACAAAAGGATATAAGTTGATTACTGAAATAATCCAGAAACCCAACAATAAAACAATTTTTGCTGCCAGTGTGGTGGTTCAACATGTTTCACCTCATTGGCTTGGGCCTTGTGTTTTTAATATTCACTGTAATATAGTATTTGAATGTACTGAGTTACTCAGTTTGACTTTAAGGGCAACCCAACATCCACTTTTCAACTCTATTGAAGTAGATACAATAGTGTTGTAGTATAATGATTGGATTAGACTAAATAGCAGCACAGTGCATGAGCAGGTTTGTGAGTGCAATCCTAATGGTCACAGTCTTGGATGAGGGCAGATATAGTCATATATGGATGTTGCCTTAGGGACTGCAGACTTAGAGTTTATGAGATCAGGATGTGATGTGTCAGAGATTGGTCAGTGGGTTGAGAGGCAGTGATTCTTCTGAGGTGGCTTAGACAGATTAATCTTTGGGTGTAGGCCATCCAAAGTAAATCACATTGAATAACAGCAAATACTAACAAAATCCTGGCATCTTCCAATTATATCTCCCTTTCTTTTGGGCCTTTCATCTTGGGGTAGGTGGCTCAGATTTGCAGTTGGAAAGCAGCACACCGACTAAAATTAATTAGAGGCAAAATTAAGCTTCTGATATTTGAAACAAATAAAATGTTTGAAAGTCAAACAAATTTATTTGCATCCTAGATTTCCCTTCAACTTTATCACCTTTGGTGTAATACAAATACCCCTCCAACTTTGATTAAATTAACAATACCTTCTCTCCTTTCAGAGAGAAATACAGCAATAGCAACAATCTAATAAATATGTATGGTTTCAGTCTTCTTGTCAATGCCTCTGCAGATAAGCAGGCAGCAGAATTTACTTCTTCCCTAGATTTGCTTTGGACTGTGTCACTTGGTACAAGCTCACACACACACAAAAGGTCACACTCTCGACCTTATTTGGTCTTCTTTCACAGGGCTCATGTAATGGATATAAAAACCTAACCTTGTTCCATGCATTTCCTCATCCAGTTTATTATACCATTTAGGGGAAAACCATCTCAACACACTGCATACACCAGCCCCTACTTTTTAATGGGTTTCTCTCAACATCGATGCAACTACGGAGCTGCTCCATAACCAAAGCAACAACCTGAGCAAAATAGATGTCCACAATAGCATTTTCCTCTCTTTCTCTATCTAACGATGTAAGATGTGTGAGGTGCAAATCACAATAAAAATAATTACTAAGAGTCCAGTCACTATGCCACCCTTGTTCCCGGAGTCCCTCTGAGAGTTCAAGCTTAGCAAAAGTAAAGCTGATCACCAGGGGAGGAAAAGCTACTCTGCTCAAACAAAATCAATTATATTACCCATAGGCATGGATACAACCGGGCAATTAAACAAGCTAAAACTGCCTATTTCACGAATAACATTCTAGAAGCATATAATTTGGTAAACCAGACTTTCAAACTTATCTCCACCTTTACTAACAGAATACATTGACAGTACCATCCCTCACTCTGGGGAATTCTGTAATTCTTATGCTTCATTTTATTTTACAAAAATCGAAACAATCTATATTAACATTAAAACCAACCAACTCTCACGTGCCCTCCACGATAATCTAAGTCCATAGAATAAGGCAGATATCCATTGGTCAGACTCCGAGTTATTACAGCCCTCTGACACCCTTGAGATCAGAAGCAAGTTAAGTCAGGCTCCCTACTAGACCCATGCCGGGTACATGTGCTCCAGAAGTTGGCTGTAGGATGGAGCTAACTTGTTGCTAAACTGTTTATTGAAAGCTCACAAGAAAGTTCCCAGAGGACTGAAAAATGTGAATAGTTTCTTCCATTAAGAAAAAGACTAACTAACACAAACCACCCTGCAAATTATACAGTGATCATGCTTCTATCTGCCTGTTAGAAATTGGGGTTATTATTTTCGTACCCTTTTTCAACTTAATAAATCCCCTCTGATTACATCAAAACATTGTTCTGAGAGATACTCTGCTCAACCCCTGGAAGTTATTACACAAGCAGCATGTGATCCCCATATAAGTATCTGATAGGTTTAAGCAGTTCCCCAAATTTCAGAGTAAAGAACACAGCACAATAAATTCCCAAAACAATTTAGAAAAATAGAGAACAATTTAATGCACAAAATGACACCGAGATCATTTAAATTGGATATAAAGACCTGGATCTTTTAATCTTAAAGTAAAAAGTGCCAAGAAAAAGTAAAACACCAATTAAAAGTCACTGTCCATGGTTTACATTGAGCCAGGTGGGATTTCAGGCCAACTTCGAATGAGCAGGGTTTGGATACACCAAGTGGGTCATCTCTGTCAAGTTTTTATCTTCAGACTTAGTCTCTGAAATGGAAGTCAAAATCATCCAGGGGGCAAAGTCCAAGGTTGTAGCCTGTGAGGGTCCCTAAAAGTCATATACTTTGTTGTCAAGGTTCCCAAAAGCTCCAATTGGAACAAACTTGGTTTTCCTAGCTGCCAACATCATTTTGTCAGTTAGTTAGATTTTACCTTCAAACTTAGTTACTGTTTTGGAAGTCAAAATCATACAATAGGGAAAGGCTTGTAGATGAATCTAGGGAAAGCCACACAAGGCCAGATCTTTGACACGAGTTCCTGCTGAAAGAATTTTCAGCAGGACAAAAAACACCTGCTTGGACAAACCTGGCTTTCTTGCCCACCTCAGATTTAATCTCCTTGGGCAAGTCTTGGCAACTTATCATGGAGCTCTGAGGTTAAAAAAATTACTAAGTGCCACTTTTTTTCAAAGTACTGTAAAAATTCCTACTGGTCTGTCCTATAGACCCTAACCCCTCAGAGCAGATTTCTAGGTGATTTGGCTCTTTCCAGTCAGGACTCCTGTATGATCCAGTCCTCTGGTGTAAGCTGGAGCCTGCTGGAGTCGAGTCCTTCTGCTTTGTGTGTCCCTGAAGCAGGCAAAAGGGAGGTCCACTACTTAATACTTAAAGAGTAGCTTCATTCCCTGGGTGCCAGCAGGATTCAGGAGTTCCTGAGTTCATGAATCCTTAAGTCCTTAAATGAGTCATTTTCTTCCAGCCATAGAAGAGCAGCATTTCCGTTGATTTAAGTTGACAGAACCTATCTGCCACCAGGGCATGCATGCCTTTATGTCATTGGCCACTCCCTTATTTAGCTGAAAAGTGCTGCAATTTGACAGAGTCAAAACTGGTTCTCTCCCCAAATGTGACTTGAGCCTGGTTGCCTGAGGTGGCCCTGAGAATGAACAAGAGAAGCCCTTTTTAGCATTTCTAAGTCACAATAGTTTATGCTAAAGCTACTCTTTATTCTGCCAACTGTTCCTGTTTACTTCCATATATATAATCCCTAATAGTTAGTAAGTTTGTTAACACCCATCTACTCTTCCTGGGTGGAGAGGCAGGCTATTATACTATGGACGACAGTTGGTTAATTCTTCCAGCCTGCATGTATATTTTAGCTATGGAAGGGCTTAGTGGCAAAACTGGTTTCAGGTCAATTTTGTCTAAGGCAGCATAAAGTCCATTTTAACCAATTTACTTTTCCACTTAAGGTATCACAAAACTGATTCTGCTGTTAAATAAGACTTTGAAAAGAAACTAAGAAATAACTTTTAAGCATTTTTGTTAGCATTTCCCCAAGCAGAGATGTGAAATAAAGAGTTTCATTCCATCTAAGCCTGTTGAAGAAAAAGACTATTAAAGCCTACATAGTGAATTAGCTTATGGGTTTTACTCTACTGTTCATTTTACTTACCCCAATATGCAGTGTGCCCTGCTTTTATACATTAGTATCCTGCCCTGTGGGCTTGCAAGGCACATGTTAGGGGCGACATATAAAATAGGCTTTTCTTACAAGACAAAGGCAGTTTTCCCTGCCATGTGTCACTGCATTTCATTTAAACCTCAGCCCAGCCAGAGCACCGTGATGCTACAGCACACATATATTTTTGTTATGTATCTGTAAGGTGTAAGTACACACTGCAGCCCATATATTAGACTTAAGTTTCACACCAGTGGTGCATTTTCTTCACCATCTACCATGGTCATATAGGACAGATAACTAGATAAATTTGTGCAAATACATTTTTTCAATACCATTTCAGGCCAGAGCACACACGCACATCCTGGCACTGATTAGCAGTGTGTCAGGGCACAAAGTCATAATACCAGCAAAAATAGAGCCCTGAAAAAGGTGAATGAGGGTTGATCATGCAGAAAAGGTGAATTTACTACACTGCCCTAAATACAATTCTGGGGAAAAGTTGCTGCTCAACTCTCAGAATTCCTTGAAGACTCTGAAATATTGGATCAATTGCAAATGGATTTTCAGCCAGGACACCAACCTGAATCATCATTTTTGATGCCCATGGAAGAAATTCACCAGATACAGGATGAGGATGATACAGCTGTCTCGATCATAGTGGGCCTATCAGCTTCCTTTTATACAGTTGACCATTGACATTAATTACATATCTGACCGGAATGTTCCTGCATTGTCTAAATCGTTTTTAGCCAATCACACACACATGCTATCACTGTCTCCCTTGTTTTCAGATAGAGCACCCATCTATTGAAGAATTCCATAGGCACTGGACCTGTGGAAATACACCAGCATATTTCAATTACTTTTTATTACCCCCCCCCCCCCCCACCCCATTGCAGCTAATAAGATAATTTGGGCTCAAGGCAATATCTTATGGCGATGCTACAAATTGTAATTAGACGTGACCTGATAGCCTCTAATTCCACTTTACTTCTGAGGGATGGATGGATTGGTGTCAATACCGAAGTAGATTAACACCAATGTCCTAAAAGTAAATGCAAATAAAACAAAACTCTTGGGGGCATATTATCAAGGGCTCGATCGCCGCTTTAGCTGGACTTTTCCGCTAAAGCGGCGACAATACAGACGCCCTATTAGCAAGCTGTCGCTAACTGCTGTTAGCGACAGCTTTTAGGCGATAGCGACCGGGTTGAGTGCCGCTTTGCATGCCAGCGATATTTATCGCTAATGGCATGCAAAGTAGGCGTTCCCAACCTAAAAGCGACTGGAAACAGTCGCTAAGGTCGCTATCGCCTATTAGCGAGGCAGGGAGGTGATTAACGAACCAGCGCTAAACACGTTTAGCGCTGGTTTGTTAACGCCTGGTCTCACCCTGACTTAGCCATGTAATCCAATGGGAGGTGGATTACATGGCTAAATCCCCTCGCCCTATCGCCAAACCAACACTGGTCACAGTGTGAATATCGCTTGTTTTCAAGCGATATTCACACTGTTCTCCAGGGTTTCTATCGCTTTGGAGATAAGCGTTGCTGATAGCACGCTATCGCCGCGATAGAAACCTGCGATAGCCGGCGATAATTATCCTAGCGCTAACTGCGCTTAGCGATAATTATCGCCGGTTATTGCTAATAGGCCCCTTGATTTTATAAATCAAACCTTCACGTTGGGATTGCATCCAGTGAATCCCAGACCGAAGGTATCCTTCATCTACTGATCAGAAGAGAGCAGCAGTCTACTGTGGTATGATCTATGCATATTCTTCCCTGTCAATACACATGTTCAGCATTACATCTTCTTCTTTTCAATATTATGAACGCTCAAGACAATTCCCCCTTTTTTTTACTGGTGAACAGGTACTCTACATTTATATCTGCCTTTATATTATTGTGTTTAGACTATTGTAATAGTCTATTCCTTGGTCTCCACGCATATCTTCTGAAACATCAGCTTTTCTAAACTTGGTCATCTATATGGTTTATAAGCTCTGTGAATTTGATAAATGATGCACTGACTCCAGTACAGAAATGTATACTGTTTAAGACTACCTGGTATTTTATGACCTCAAAAATGGAATTAAAAACATCTTGGCCAGCAACACACCATCCTGCTCCATTACCACCTTTTGCTATTCTCTGTCTCATGAGTGAAGAAGAGTTGAGTTTGTGGCTATTCATTTACCATTTAATCCCCAAGCCATGGAATGCATTACTCTTGAACATTAGAGCACCACAGAACCATCTATGTGTAGATGTGCCTTTAAAACCATATTTCTTGTTATTACCCTATAAAAAGCTTTTCAGGCTCCTTGTTTTTATTCCTTAGCTCCAAGAAACCTCCGGGTGTCAGTTTGTGATTTAAAAATAAATAAATAATGTCATGTTACATTACGGGAAGATTTCATTGTACCCACCTTGCATTCAAAATATGTGAATTGCAATTTACACAGTGGATTTTAGCAAAGTTGTATTACATATAAATTCAAATTAAATCACTCCTACTTTATTGACCAATTTCCTACCCATCTTCAGTTCTCCCCTTTGTCCATCATCCATGTTTAGTGACCCACTGTTACTGAATAAAGTCATCACAGAGATGCCTGTAGCATGGGTGATGTCAAAATTGGTGGGTCTCAGCCTATGTTCAGCCCTTCAAACATCCACTAGTGTTGCGTTTCATAGGCTGATGGCTTTTTGATGTTGAGATCCTTCCATCATCTGCTTGGTCCCAGTATCTCTTGATATACAGCAATCAGACTCGTACCACAACACGTGTTTTTAATGTTTAATAGAGAATTGTTTGAGTTTTGTGTAACATGCCACTACACTTCCCATTGATAAATAACTGACCGTCCACTGTCAACGCTCCTGCTTTAGCTGCTTTCATTGAGGCCCAAAATATTGCTATGTTGCCTTCTTCAGATTGCTATCATCTGTGACAATATCAAGTGCTATTCTATTGACCTCTCAAATGCTCGTTTTACAATTCTTTACACACTCCATCACATTTGTCCCTGTTTGCTTCAGCCCTAGGCTGTTCCCACTACAATACTCATGTGCAGTTGTGATTGCTCATTAGATGCAGCTGCACAGTGTTTTCTTAAAGGCAGTCCATGCCATCTTTCAATCTTTTGAGGAATTTATTCTTCGATCGAGTTTGAGAAGCATACATTAAATAAAAGTGAGCCACGAGAAGCTCCCTGGTTAGATCGGTGGACATTCCAGTCTCAAGAGGTGTCAGTCCTCATTCTCAGCCTAACTGAGGCCCAGGTTTCTGTGTCCAACAGTTGTGAGTTTACAATAGTTAGGGAACATTTCACCAATATCCGTGGAAAACAATGTATGCAAACCAGGTATTTCCTTACATATCTCTCCTCTTTTTCCATACGTATTCCTGATGATTTCATGCCCAAAGCAGTGTTTGGTGAAAATGTGCATTTGCAAATTAATTTTTTTTCCCACCAGAGTAATATATGCACTGGAGGAGAAATCTATTGATCTACACTTCAACGAAATATGATGATATTTGGGAAGCTTTTCAACCCCATCTCCCAGCCTTTGCGTCCCTCCCAAGGTCAACAAATGTGTATAAAATTCACAGTTTTGGAAATGTGCATGTAAATAATCGGATGAAGGGCCGGCTCCTCCACTAGGTCGGAGGAGTGTCGCCCCACTGCTTTCTCACAGTGCGAGAAAGCCAAAACATAAAATGGTAATAACTTTTAGTTATTGCCATTTTATGTCTCTTTGCGCATTGCTGAGCTTCCTGGGCAGGGCAGGAGTGCTTTGCCCACTCCTGACTGCACAAAGATTGTTTGGTCGGTCCTCTTGGGCCTCCCAAACCAGTCATGCGCACTCTGCCCTTCTCCATGTAGGCTGCATTGCAGCCTACATGGAGAACATGTCATCCCCCTACAGAACCTGGGTGGGCGTGGTCCCGACCAATCACAACGCCCCACTGGAGCGTTGTGAGTGGCTTAGGGGAGGGGAGGGAGGCTGCCTGATTCCTGTTCCTGTCGGAGGAAGGAGAGCAGGAGCAGTGAAGATGCGGGACCCGGGCCGACGGAAAGGTGGGTTTAATTTTTGTTTTTATTATTGACCCCCCTCCCCGCGCGTCACCTCCTCCCCATGTGACCCCGAGCCCGCCTCCCCGCCTGAGAGCCATGCCGGCCGCTACTGATCAGATGATGTGCCCTATTCATTCCTGTACTCCTCAAGGGGAAACACTCTTTACAGCACAGTCGTTACCACACAATACCTTTACCTCGCATCCATTACCACGCATATGCCTCTACCACTCGTGCATTTACCAAGCATATTTTTACCATGCATATATCTTTACCATGCACGCCTTTAATAGGAAAAACGTTTTTTGATTTGCCAATATCTTTGGCGCCGTTTGACGAATCTTTGCGAAATTTTTAAAACTAATAGCCCACTCCGGTCAGCTCCTGTCTTGAAAGTTTCGGGTGATTCGTCAAGTGGGGGCCGAGAAAAAAGGGGGGTCCCAAAACACGTTTTCTCCATGTTAATTTCCAGAGGAACTTTTGTCGCGGCTACAGCCCGAACTGCTGTACGGAATTACACCAAATTTGGCAGAGAGGTAGCTCTTGGTCCAGAGTGCACTCTTTCCTTACATGGTGTAAATCCGTTCAGTAGTTCATGAGAAATTTAAAAATAAAAAATATCGATATCTGGTGACCGCGGTGGATCCGCGAACCCTCCCTAGCACCAGCTTCATTCTGATTGGCTGTCAACACTCCAAACCAAGAAGTATTGGCAGCCATCTTGTGACTCAGTAAAACCGAGTCACAAAAAAAGGGAAGAAAATGGTTAAAAAAAAGATACGGGGTGCAGGGTAGAAACACCCTGACCCCCTAGGCCTGCTCAGGCCAAAAAAAGCATGTTTTTAAAAAAACAATTCAGTGAAATTCGCGCTGGGTTTGCGAATCCCGCAAAAAATTTAAAAAAGAACAAAGCGCGGGCTCCCGTGCTTCGTTTTCTAGAAGCCTCCAGGTGGGCCAGGTCCCGGGGGCAATGCACAATTATCATGCGGGGGCCCGCGGGGCTAGCGCAGGGGTGGCTCCTGCACCCCACACTGCCCCAGGGACCACGACCTCCCCAGGGCATTTTTAAATTTTGGGTGGGGGGGCCTCGCGGCCCCCCCAAGCCCCGGGGACCACCACCTCCCCAGGGCTTCGATGTTTAAATGCGGGCGGATTGCACCCCCCCACAGCCCCGGGGACTGCCACCTCCCCGGGGCAACATAAATTAAAAGTAAGTGTGCGGGGCTCCAGCCCCCCCCCCACACAGCCCCGGGGACCACCACCTCCCTGGGGAATACAGAGATTAGAATATGGGGCTCCGTTGTGGACCCCTGGCCCCGGGGACCTCCACCTCTCCAGGGCTGTGCAAATGCTGGGAGGGGGGCTGCACGGCCCCCCTCCTGGAACCCTCCTTGACCTTGTGGACTGCCACCCCCCAGGGCCGGCTGCCGCCCTGTCATACCAAACTTATGCTTTGCTCTCGCATCCACGAAGCAAAGCAGAATTGCTTTTGGGCAAAGGGAGCTGCATGTCAGCAGCTCCCTTTGCCCAAAAGCAATGCTGACTCCCGCAGGAGGCGGGGAGCCGACAGGGACCGCGGAGGCATTGGGGCTCCCCTGCGGTCCCCAACATGAGGGCCGGACCCGGGGGATGGGGTCCCCGGGGCTAAATGCGGCCCAGGGAAGGGGGCCATGCGGCGCCCCTCCCGAAAAAAAACTTAATAAAAAAACAAAAACAAGGCAATGCCCCGGGGATGGGGTCCCTGGGGCCAAAAAAGGCCTCAGGAGGGGGGCGTCCGGCCCCCCTCCTTTTATTTAAAAAAATATATATATACATGAACATATGGCCATGCCCCGGGGGATGGGGTACCCGTGGCCTAAATCGGCCTGTTTAAAAAAAAAAGCATAAAATATGTCAAAGGCCCTGAGGGAGGGGGTCCCCAGCGCCCACAAAATATTATGAGAAGGGGGCCACACAGCCCCCCTTCTAAGGGAAAAAAAAGGGAAAAAAACAGCATCTCGCCAGAGGCGCCGCCCCCTCCCTGCAGCACACTGCAAACGCACCTCCTGGCGCGTTGGGGGATTAAGTCCCCTAGATCCTTAAGGGTCGTTAGGGGCCAACTAGCCCACCAGGTATCTCCAGTAAGCCCCACACAGTGGGATTGCTGAGAGGTGGTCTGAGGCCACGCCCCTTTTTAAACCACTCTGCAAACGCGCCTTTTGGTGCACTGCTGGTGGGGCGATGAGGTCCACATGTGTTCTGAGGACATCAGGACTAAAGTGGATTTCATCCCCCGAGCATCAGTGCGCCAGGAGGTGTGTTTGCAGAGTGGTGTAAAAATGGGGCGTGGCCTTGGACCACTCTCAGCAATCCAGCTGTGTGGGGCTTACTAGTTATAACAGGTGGGCTACTTGGCCCCCAGGGACCCTCAGGAGGGAAGGGGACTTCATCCCCCAACCAAGAGCGCACCAGGAGGCACGTTTGCAGAGTGGTGCAGAAAGGGGGCGTGGCCTGTGTCCACCTCTCAGCAATCCCACTATCTGGGGCTTACTGGAGGTGTCAGGTAGGCTAGTTGGCCCCTAAGGACCCCCAGCATCGAAGGGGACTTTAATCCCCATCCAAGAGCGTGCCAGGGAGCCAGGGAGCGCGTTTGCAGAATGGTGGGCAAAGGGGGGCATGGCCTGCTATGAGAACTTACCTATGCTGCTGTGTGGGACTTACTGGAGGTAATAGGAGGGGTAGTTGGCCCCCAAAGTCCTTGGGGGCCAACTACCCCTCCTGTTACCTCCAGTAAGTGCCACACAGTGGTATTGCTAAGAGGTCTTCGGAGGCCACGCCCCCCCCCTTTCTCCACCACTCTGCAAACGTGCCTACTGGCACACTATGGGTTTGGGGATGAAGTCTTCTTTACTCCTGAATGACTTTGGGGGGCAAAAAGCCCTCCTGGTACCTCCTGTAAGTCCTACGCAGCGGAATTCCTGATGTCATTTGAGATGTCATCAGTGATGTCATCAGTGATGTCACTGACCATGTCATGAGTGATGTAATATGTGACGTCATCAGCAGTGCATTGCGGGGACGCGAGTTCTAGTTAGCTCAACTAACTATAACGGCTGAATTTCTCTGGTTTTGTACGAGTGAAATGTCCAACTAACTATAACTTCCCTGAAACCTGTGGTTTTTTCAGTGAATTTCTAAGGTTTTTTACATGCTAATTACTAACTATAACGTCCCTGAAACCTATGTGTTTTTCAGTGAATGTATATATATATATATATATATATATATATATACATATATATTAAGCATCAACAAGATCCAAAAGGAACCACCGCACTCCAAGAGAATATATTTCAAACATATCACTTTTATTTGCAAATACCCTGAGCAAGACCCGTGGGGGTTGAAACGCGTTGGTGGTGGAAGTGGTGGAATTTGCACGTTTGCAAATAAAAGTGATATGTTTGAAATATATTCTCTTGGAGTGCGGTGGTTCCTTTTTGGATCTTGTTGATGCTTAATAATTAAACGAGGGACAGTCCACCCTCGACACCGGCACCCACTGTGAAAAGAGCACACTACAATGGACTAATTGGTGGTTAAAAAAAATATATATATATATACCTGCAAAATGCTTACAGTTTCATTGTAAAGGCATGTGTGGTAAAGGCATATGTGTGGTAAAAATATGTGTTGTAAATGCATGCGTGGTAAAGGCAAATGTGTCTTAATGGACCTGTAGTAAAGCATGCATGGTAATGGCATAAGAGGTTCCGTTATACATCCTCCTAAAGCTGCAGGTAAATTTGATAACTTCTGAAAGCAGAGTTAAAAAAACACCAATGCCTGTTTTGCTTTATGAGGTGTGGTCCTGTGGAATGCTGTACTGGAGCAATTAAAACCGATAATTATTTAACTGACATATACATTCCTTTTCTACTTCATGTCAGAAGTACTTGTGGTGGAGTGTAATAAATGATCAGGTTCTGAGGCATGTTGTGGTTATGTGTGCACAGATGTCTTTATTTTATTCCTAGTTGCCTGCCATTAGTATGTTGTGTATAATATCATGCAATGTAGTGAGACTTGGATGTGGGAGCCTCACCATTATGTCAGTGCCCAAGGAACGAGATCTGGATGGCTGTATTATTGTTGTTTCACATGTTGTATTGTGCAATATCTAAGTTTAGACCAAACGTCTACGTTTACCAGTGCTTAATTTGCAAAAAAATAAGTGTTAGGGCTCTCGTCAGGAGGCCACTGCACCTTGTGTCAGACTTTGCCCCTGCCAGTTCTGTCAATGATCGTAACAACACAAGTACTAACATTTACACTCCTACAAGTGTGACAATTCGGACTAAAGCAATAAGAATGGCTTGGGTGGCAGGTAATATTATTTTTTAATGTATATTGAGTTAATAATTGTGTTGTTGTGGTCATCTCTAAATTAGCCAGTCAGTGCCACGTTGTGGCAGACTGTCACAGACACCGGTGCTGACAATTAAGTGCTGTTGCCGAGCACCGGAAACCACTGGCTCAAATTAAGCACTGATGTTTACCTTTGTGAATCTGGCCCAATGTGTTTACGTAAATGATTCCTTGGTATCTGCCGCATCTGGACAGGAAACAGCAACCAGCCCTGGCATATTGCTGCTCTACCGGCCCTGGGGGAGTGTGCTAGTAAGACGCACCACTACCACTTTTGTTACAGGGGGCCTATATTGCAGCACTGCTGCAAAACCGACCCACAGTGACAAAACCGGCACCCACAGCCACAAAACGCACCCCCACTCCTCTAGCCCATCGAGGAAACACCCGGTGCTCGCTACAGCCAGTCCGGCCCTGATATCCGCTGTAGGGCTGCAGGCATCTGGTTTTCTGACATCCCATTAACCTAGCCCTGATTGAGCTGAGCACCTAAAGTCTTTGGTGATTTTGCTGACATTGTGCCCTCTCCACTTTGTGCCTTATTGAACATTAACAGCTTAATCAAGTTATTGCTAATGTATCAGTATATTTTTTCCTTTTAGAAACACTATTGTTCTGTCATGCTATCTACCAATAACTACATTGTAGGGTAAGAGGATTTGAAATAATACAGGGGAGTGCAACCACACAATCTTGATTAGAAAGTATAATTTAATAGTTCGTGTATTGAACAAAATGCATTGATTAATCCAGAAGATATAGTGCCTGTATTGATTAAATCCAGGGATTTAGTACTGAAACCAGGAAGCCAACAAGCTGTTACGGATTGCTGCAAAAGTCTTTTTTATGCTGTCCTTGAGAACGCCTTCTCATAGAAATTCTTTTAATGTTTGGGAGTAGGTAGAATGTGGAATATGTCAGTTTGATCCCTGAGGGTTTTATTCTGTACTCTAATAGCTGTTACGAGCCTACATTATATCCGAGGAGTAATTTTCCTTAGGGGTGCTGGGCTCTCTTTGTGTCAATATTCCAGCATTTTAAGTCACGTACAGTGTATGCTTCTGGGAACAGAGCAGGAGCCAGCCAGACTCATAATGGCCTGCATTCATTAATAACGGCAGGAGCGTCTGTCCCTCCATTGCCCACAACAGGGATGCCTCCGAGGCCTTCTGGGACCCGCGCAGACACATTTAAAGAGAGCTTCATTTCGAGTGGGCCGGAGATGAAATGCAAGACTAGCAGGCATTTCCTAAGTCAGCTATATGCCCGAGCTGAGAGGTGACCTTAGTGGCTCGGAGAAGAATGCAGGTCAAAAGACATATTATCCAGCCTGTTGGAATCCAATTGCTTTTGTAAAAAAAAAAAAAAATAAACAGAACAGTATGGCGCTTAAAGACGGATGGTAATGCGAAGCTCTGTTTTACAGCCTGAATCTGGGTTTGACTTACCTACGCAGAAAGAGTGTTTATGAAGAGGAAGGCGCTTTTCAATGTAGGGGAACAAAACATATTCTGTCGAGTATTATTATACAGGTTATTGTAGGTGTGAGTTTCAGATAGGCCGTCCTATGTTTATAAAATAGTAATCAATTTCTCAATAATGGAAGATTATTGATTGCTCTGCTCTTGTAGCGAAACAAAACCAAACATTTAGCTGTGCCAGAAATCTCCATATAGGAAAGTTAAGGGAAATTATTAAAGGGTATTATTATGTAGAAAAATATAAAAAAATATTTTAACGTTTTTAATATTGCAAATTAATTTAAAATATTATTTTCCTAGAGCTAATAAAATAAAATGTGATAGCACATTAACTCATCAAAATAAATGTGTATAAACTAATGAATTTAATAACTTAATATATAAAGACTTTTTAAGCATAATTTAAAAACAATTTTCACCCTCAATAACTTTTAGAATGTTTACTAATATGTGAAATATTTTCGTAAGTCTTATGATAAATTAATTTAATGTTTTAAACATTTCTAATAAATGTTTTAAAGTTTAATTGGTATTTTTATAATATACAGTCAATGCTTGCCCTTCCAGTCTTGTTTTTGCAAATAAACATACATTTTGCAATCTCTTCTCCTGGAGTGCTGCATTTTTGTGTTTATTTATTTGATGTCCCAACACTGAGATCTGTTTTTAACTAGAACGTCGCTTTAACCTTTTTATAATCAGTGAATTTCAGTTTAAAAAATCATATTCCAAATTGGCCCAGCACCCATCCCTCGGCTTTTGCCCAACCCTCTGCACAGGGCCCTAGGCTCAAGCCTCAAGGCCAGGCCTTGCACCCAAACCTCAGCAGGCAGTCACCCCCTGCTGTGAGCTTTTAGCATTGCTCAGTGAGCGTGAGCCACTGGGTCTGCACCCAATCCTCCACCGGCATCCAACCACCGCTGCGCACAAAGTGCATAGCAAGGGTTGCCTGCAGGGCGTGGCATCAGGGCCAAACTTTCCCGAGGGGTCAACTCCCGCTTCACACAAAGTTTGTCTACCAACATTTTTACTACTACTTTAAAATAAGGGATCTGTTAAGTGACTAGGAAGATGGGTAGAGTGAGTAAACAGATGTTGAGAGAGAATGCTGTATTTATGCAGACACCTCCTTCTGTAACTATTTTAAGCCCCTTTGAAAATAAATTATCCCTCAAATTACTAACAGCCCATACCTTCACTCACATTTTTAGCCAATTGGATTCTACCCTGCATAAACATCTCAATGCTCGTTTATTTCAGCTTGCTCCTCAGGAAAGGCATCAAATTCAACAGCACATATTCCAGCAAAATGGCATTCAGGAGCGCCTCAGTTTGGTCTTTAATGCAAAATGTTAGCGCTTTAGTTGTTCATTAGAATGCTGGTAAAGCTGCAGTAGACCAATGGGAAATGCATTTAAAGGTTTTGCTGCTGTTGGAAGAATGTTTCTCTTAGCATACCAGACATTATTTCTGTCATTAATGAAGAAGATATCTGAGAATTCATAGAAAATGTATCCTCATTTAAGCTTTCTAGAACACTAACCATAATTGTCATGACAAAAGAAACACAATTTACTGCAGTATCCTCTATAGTAAATGCTTTCAATTTTACAGCTTTGATTCCATTAAAATGGTGTTCAGGTGTGGCACACTTTTATCATGAATACAGAATGCTAGTACTCTAGTTGTTCAATAGAACACTGTGGTGAAACTGCAGTAAAAGAATGGAGAATCAACTAACAGGCTGCTGCTGCTGCTGTTGGAAGTACATGTTTTACTCAGAATATCAGACTTTGTTCACACAAGGCTGAGGGAGATATTGTGAACGTATAGAAAATATGTTCTCATTTTAGCTTCTGGAGCACCGTCTATGAAAGAAATCATGAAACCCGTTTTGTCTCAAACATGGTTCATCAAATCCCAGCAGAGGAGCAACACCTTGGAACAAACCACAGTTCCTGCAATTAGGATTGTACTACCAATAACCAATTTAAATTGTGACTAAAATCTTGTACAACCCTTCATATGTGTTCCTTTTTGTGACCATCAAAAACAGGCTTTCACTTCAACACATTTCAAAGGGAATGTATCCCCACATCCTTTAATGGCTGCGACAACATGTTTATGTTGTGGCCAGCCAATCAAGGGAGCGGTCCCTTTCGAGCCCCCCCACCCCACATGCCACATATATGTTTATTTAAATTCATTTTCACGATCCAGAGAGCATGTCCCTGAGTCCTGTATAGCTGCCACAATATATTATTCATATTGTCAACAGCTAATCAGGATTGGCCAATCCCCTCCAAATTGGCTAATCAGAACATATCTAAACACCAATAATCCTGACGTCACTAACTTTTCCTGGGGGTTAACCCTTTCATGTTCAGCCCGAGCAACTTTATAAGTGCTAATTTCTCAAAAACTACTGAACGAATTTACACCAAATAATCAAAAGCTTGCTTTCTGAGTAATATAACCTTCTGCCAAATTTGGTGTAATTCTGTTCAGATCTTTTTTCTGCATTGGAGAGCAAACTTTACTATGGGAATTTAAATTGGATATCAACGTTTTGAAACCCACCCTTTTTCTTGGTCCCCGTGTGATGGAACAGGGCAAAACTTTCCATGAAGTAGCTAAACTGGCTGAACTTATTTTTGGAAAGTGCAGATCTGTTGAATTGCACCAAAGTTATTAAGAAAAAAAACCTTTTCTTTTCAGTGGAATGTCTGACCTAACTATAGCTACTCTGCCAGAGTAATATATATGGGTGCCAAGCTCTGCGCCACCCTGTGGGAGAGTTATGCAGTGAAAAGATAGCAGAGGCCTAGGTCTCCGGCCATAGGCTTTTGAACTCCATTTTGTAATACGTCAATATTTCTACTCTAGTACTATTTTACATACTACAAATCTAGTTTCTGAATAGTTCCATATTAGAATGCGCATATTTATCTCCCAAATTTCTAGTAGTTCTTAGGTATTAACGGAGCCATCCATTAATTGGGTCACTATACATCAAAACTCAATCAGACAAAGCCACATTATAGAACAGCTGCTGTTGATGATCGTTATAGATGCAGGACCTAGTAAAGAGAACTGCTTTTTTGTCTACACTGGATGGGGTTTTTAATATTGAGCAAGGTCTTTCAGACAAAAAAATTATAATCTCCCATTAACCTCCATAAGAAAAATTAACTCTGTGCGCAGAGAATAGGGCACCAGGCATCGCAGCCCTCCCCTCCTTATCAACCATTCCTGTACTTCAGGCTGGTGAACAAGCTGGGCAGCTAGCTCCCACTATACTAGAAAATATGTTGCTTCCAAATTGGATGGGCAACTCATGTATCCCCACCAGCACCCACCCATTGATGAACCACACCCTGATCTCCACCACTACACAAATTACAAAATACCCCCTGAGAAACCAAATTTTAGGCACCTCGCCTCACCCATCCAACCAAGCAGCTGTAGTCAGCACAACCTCACTAGGCACCACCCTTACAACTGATGGTCATGTCCCACCCAGATGCAGGACCCAGGCATAGGAATATGTGAGCCCCCATGACAATTGCCGCACTGCTATCTGGCAGCTGCTCCCTAGTGTGCCAAATAACATTAGCAGCCAAGGAAGGTATTTGGAGACCGGACGTTTTTGACATTTTCACTTTACTAATGCATGGGAAGAATGGTTCTGATTTCTGACAAAGGGGCAAAAGAGCAGGAGTAGAAAGGGAGGTGCCATCCCTTGAAAAAACATTGAAAACGTTAGAGGTATTTTGTGTTCTGACTGCTATCATCAAGGAGACTTTTCCAAAGCAGGTTCTAGCCCTGAATGCAAGCAGTAGGACAATTCCTAGTAAGGCCCAGAGTCCAGGGTCATGGGCTGATTCTACAATGACATAGTGTTCCGGCCAAAGATGTCCCGGTGTCCTGAAATGAGGAGGGACCAAAAAGAGGGGGACCTGTGGATGAAGTTTATGGTCAAGTAGGTTCATTTTAAGTAGGACAACTTTAGTAGAAAGGCAGTCACATTGTAAACATGCATGGGCATTTTAGACCATACTTTTCCTAAAGCAGAAAGGGCCCTAAGCAGCCCTTTTGTGGGGGATTAGAGTGAGTCCTGGCTTCCACAGCACAAGCAGTTGAATGCCACCAGAGAAAGCAGGCAGACTTTTCAACTAAATGTCATGATCTTAGGGCAGGTTGTGTAAGTTTCCTCACACCTGGCCCAGATGTAGCTCAGATCATCTGGCCTTTAGTTTCAAAGTTGGACATAGTGTCTGTAAAGGGTCTGCCAACCCCCTTACCAGCCAAACAGTAGATCACCTTCCTGTCCACTCAACAACCACTCTGTCCTAACTCAACTAAACCATGTGCTTATACTACTAGCTCCCCCTCCCTCCACAGGGGCCACACTTTCCACAAGACCCTCACACATTACTTTGCATGTTCTGAAAGAGAGGCAAAAAAGTTAACACAAATCAATGTTGCGATATCCTGGCCTTTGGCAAAATGTGTGCTCTGCTTATTGCCACAGGAGCAGTCCCACCGCTTTGGCTTTCACAGTGTCCCTAATATCAGACAAATTGTTGATGAAATTAAATTGCACTTTCTCACTCCTTAACTACAATATTATCAAGTGAACTTGTCTTCCAGATGTTATGACATTGTTGTACTAAATCAGGTGCATTTCGTCTTGCCTTACATAATCTTCATTTGTTTTGTTTTATTAAATGACTCTGGCCTAGTCGATATTTAAAAAAAAACAAAATAAAATAAAGTGTATCCAGAAGAACAAAGTAAGGAAAAATTATATTGAAATAGTCCAAGACTTGAACAAGAAGTCATAAAAGGAGATAATGTAGATCCTAAACATGTAGAGAAAAAGAGGAAGGAGAGATAACAGCAAAAGCCATTAACCTCCACATGAGAAATCAAGTCGGTGCAAGAGGCAATTGTACAACAAAGAAATTATTTATTGTAAGATCATTCTTCATCTCTCTAACCTATGGGAGGTGACTACTTCATCCAAATAATAAATGTCTTATTTTCATTATTTCCATCTTTATACCATAGTCAGTTCCACAAATTTCAGTGGCAGCACCCATTGATAGGAAACTCTCAAGAGTTTGGCCCTGGTCTACCTAAGGACTTGTGGATTCAGGACAGACAATTTGATAGCACTGGAAAATGTGGTTGATGTTTATTAACTTTATTCTGCTGGTGTTTGGGCTTGCTACTACATAGGAGATCTCTCTTATTTTTTGCTGGAACAGAGCAATACCTGGGGCAGAGGCAGTTGATCAGAACAACCTCAAAGGATTGCCATGGTATCTGCTTTCATTTTCTCTTGGTATTTTTCCCATATTGTTTTTATGATAAAGATCTGCACCGTGCTTAGAAAAGGGTGTTATGTTAGTGGCATTGTGTACATGCTATGATAGAAACTGGCATTGCCATTGACGTTCTAGTGGGGGCCAGAAAGGTACGGTATGATTGCAGTTTTTCACTGATGACGTACGATGGCCTGATACTGGCATACCCATTATTTGTGACTTATTTACTGGTGCCATTAAAAAAACTGAGAGTGTGATGACCTGTAACCTATCATAAATTTCCTAGATGCAAAATGTATAGCCCTGTCTTTCACTTCTTGCTTTGCAATAAATCTCTCTCTATTTCAGTACAAATTGTTTTCATGCTAATTGCACCAAAATCATCATCTAATATATAAAAATACCTAGCAATACATTTTGGAATATGTCTCTATGTTGACAGCTCAGGGTTCATAGTACTGGCCACACAGGTCATAAAATTACATTTGTCAATCAGCCTCTTCCCACAGTCACCTCTTTTCCTTCTTTCCTGCATTATTTTCTTACATAGTTTACAAAAGAAAGTTTAAATATATTTTTTAATGCAATTATTTTCAGGTATAAAATTGAGTACATTACTAGTGCATTATATACCTCGATATGACTTCTGAGCAACCATAATGTGGCAGCGATCGAACATACATTTTATTTTGGTTTCCTACAGAGGTACATATGATACGATTAAGTTCCCAAGTTCTTTTTTGTCCAGCATACTCAGTTTCTGCAACTTTACGATCATTAAATAATTCCCAACTCTAAATTCTCAAAGAGCAGATGTAAATTTTCAGTTTGGGATCCATTTCAAAACGGTTGTTAAGTAGTCAAGTAGAACACGTGAGGCACAGAGAGAAATGCCCTAAATACTTACCGGTAATTGCATTACCCTGAGTCCTACTCCCTCGCCTTTAATTCATAACAATTTGAGGCAGTCCCTGCCTCCCAGACACCAATCACAACACTATCTCCTGAAGGAAAGCTTCTCCCTCCACCATTCCTCCTGTTAATGTTAAAGCTGCAGACCATAGAACACAGGGTACATCAGTTGTTCCAACCGTCTATGAATTAAAGGCAAGGAAGTAGGACTCAGACTAATGCAGTTACCGGTAAGTAACTAGGACATTATCCCTACGTTGCTCCCTCACCTTACATTCATAACAATTTGAGAGTTAGCATGCAATAAAAACTGGACAACTGAAGTTGAATGCTCAAAACCAGATGGGCTTTTATTAGTCCTGTGCCGTCTTAGCAGCTGACAACGCCCTCTTTTTCTTGTGCCTATCTCCATTAGGGTCAGAATGACCTGCCAAGGCCTTAGACACCACAGCCTCAATCATGTTCTGGATCTGAAGTGGAGTCTTGAGAGGCGGTAACTCAGTTGGTGCATAAGAATCCCCCTTCAATCTCCTGGTAGGGATACAACCCTCACTATCCGAAGAAGACGTTAGCACATACTGCCTCTTAACAGTGACATTAGTCAGAAATGACCAGACAATTTACAAAAGGTATAAATACCCCCAGTTTGAGAAGCCCCATATCCAATGGGAGAGGACCTACAAAATCCTAGGACCAATCAGCTAAAAGTGAATTCACCAATTGCAAATCTGAATTAAAGGTAGGAAATCCATATAAATACAACAGAAATTGTGTGCCCAGAAGGGCCACTTAATCACATTCCATATTAAAGGCTGTGTTCATCCTGTTGCGCTGTCCCAGTGCAATACAGTCATTCCCTTTGCCCCGGAATCACAGCTGCAGCTGCATTGGAGCTGGCCAGACTATGTCACAGTCCCTCTCCTCTTCCACACTGCCGGCTGCACAGCAATGTCTGCTCAGCATGAAATCCTGCGGCCGCCGATAGCTGAGAACGCTCCGTGTCCTGCCCGGATAAGTAAATAAATAAATATCTTCTTTCTTCCTTCACTGTCTTGCACCAATGATGCGCCACCACCGCTTGCTAATGGTGATAGACAGAAACTATCAGGAGAGGCAGCGGGGAATGGGGCACTTTATTCAGAGGATAGACTTCTGATTGTCGCCTGGGAGGCAAGGACTGCCTCAAAATGTTATGAATGTACGGTGAGGGAGGGACAAAGTAGTAATGGTGACTTTCACTCAATCAAAAATTCATTCAAGTGGGGAAGCCTGGATTACAAATCCAATCTCTCAATACTACAGTTTACAGTGTAGATACCATACCATATAGCCTTACAATTCTCATCAACAAAATTATCAAAATTCTTAAAGCATCTGAATGCTGGCCTCCCTTCATTGACCAAATTATTAGGTACTAAGAAGATGTATTTCTTAAAGGTCTTGGGCCTTATTCACACAGTTTTTGTGATTTACTCCTGGAAAGTCAAGAGTATGTTAGTAGTAAGGTACACCTATTCTCAGAAAAATCTTTGTGAACCTGGCCCTTGTTGTACTGGTATGAAATTGCAAACATTTTCCCCAAATCCACTGTCATTTCACAGGTAAACCATTTTTAATCTGTTACACATGCTCTTCTCCATTACTTTTCATGAGAAACACACTAATGTTAAATAATTGGAATATTTTTAGGAGCTTTTTTGTGCACATAGGAAGGGAGACAGATAGAGTGATCGGGGTGGGGGCGTGAGCTACTCCTCCTCTAATTACTTTATTATTTTTTTCCCAAATCTTACTAATTAATCACTCATGTCACCTCCCACCTGCACCATTAGTCCCTTTCAAGATCAGCACTAATCGGGGTATAGCAATGCAATCAAGAGTGCCTCTTGAACTCTGAATCTAGATAGTAAATAAAATCATTATACACTTTTTACCAAGGAACTGATATGATAAAACATATCATGAGAAGGAGAAACAGGTTCTGAAATGAGATAGAAAGCTGCCACATTTTGCTAAGACTTTAGACATAGTACTATCGCGACATGTAAGTAAGCCTTCAGTCAAGCTCATCCGTCAGTTTCAATGAAATACTGAATGTAGTTGTAGGAGTGGGAATCTGCTTCTTCAAACAGACCTTCCACAGCACAACCCTCAAGAATAATTCAGGAAGCTCCCCGTTCAAGGTATCATTCACCCGCCTTCATGACGTACTCCCTCCATCACATCTACAAATCAACAGACTGCAATTATTAGTTATCCTTTTTATTGCTGGAAGTGTGATCTAGTTGGCAATGAAGTTACATAAAACCAAATAAGTAAAAAACACAAGAATATACATTTGTTAAATGAAATAGTACCCTTCCTGTTCAGTTAAGGAGTTCCATTTCCACAATATGATCAAAACTATCAAACATCAGTGTGCTCACAAATGTAATTGCCTACCACGTGTATAAGTGGCTCGTCCCCATGGAAATTAACTATTGTATCTTACCAAAATGTAGTCACTAAATGAAAGTAATGCCTGTGATATTGAGTACATATTTATTTTGCTACAATACTAAGACTTTCTTTTGTCATTACAGAATCATGCAATGTCTCAACACAGCAGTTAGTGCAAGGCCCCATTTTCTTCTGAAGAAAGCATCGCGGCACAAGAAAAGGGAACATGTTAAACTCTTTGCACGGAAATTTTGTTGTTTATGTATATTATTCAGAAACATTGTATTGTACCATAAACCATGTATTATCAAAACTGTTGGATGTTCCTGTGTTTGGGCGTTTGAGCACCGGATAGATTCCTGTATATAAAGTGTTGCACATGTATTATGTTGTCCAATACTAAGAACCGTCTTATAAAGACAGCGGACTTGGGCCTTATTCAATCAAGTTCAAAACGAGAGGGAAAAAGGCTTAAATAAAGTGTTATTTTCTCCAGGAGGAGAGTTTAAAAAAAAAAAGCTAATTTAATTGCAGCTATATTTTGCATTCCTCCTCAATTTCCTCTTCAGTCTAGACTCTGTCCTTTGATATACCCATGGATGAATCCAAGACTTTTTTTGTAAACTTTGCATAAGATCCATACACAAAAGAAGAGCCTCTCATCAGAATTGCGTTTTACCATGATCTAGTCCCTTATAAACATATTTTAAGCCTTGTGTTACGACAGATAGCATTACCATATATGCAATAGTTGTTATGTAGATTGTCCAAGAACCGTTTTTTCTCTTCTGGAAAGAAACTATTTGAATCTTTGAGTGTTCAAACTTTTCCTTAATGATTTCACAGACGCCAAAATATTGAATCAGTTGAACTAACCTGTATGTTACTGTTATAAATGTTTACTCTGCGGTCTGAACCTGGAGATTACTGGAATTGTTTTCCAAGAGGAAATAAATTCAATTTACCATTATGTATTTCTGTGGTTGACTCATCTTTTTCTCATTTTCTAAATTATAAAATATTGTATATGACATCTTCATGCATGAGGCTCGTGTGGAGGGAATATAACAGACGTGAAGATTCTTTTGCTGTGCATTACAGCACTGATTAAGCAATACTTGGTAATATGGCTCCCTGAATCTTATCTTATCTGTGCAAGTTCATATTTTATGAAATGCCTGCTAAGAACACAATCCACATCAATCCCCAATAGAATACTACAACAGAACTCCTGATTGAAGTAAAAGGCTGCGGTGCGCCCAAGACCAGTGGCATTGGTTGTTTTGGAATATTTCACTCACCTAATGCAAATTAAATCCAAAGTCAAATAGTGCTAAATGTGTTCCTCCAAATAATCCAGTAGTGTTGGTTTCTATTTATACTTTTGCACTGGTATCCTTCAAATTCAGTTTGTGGCAGAGAGTGTATGAAAGACTGAGAGGAGATTACATTAAAATGTCACTGAAACCATAACACTTGTAAATTTTTACATTGCTTTACTTAAATGTTACAAATGTATGGCGATACTGGAGTGACTTGCCCAGAGATGGGGTTGGGACAGAGAACCTATCAGTCCAGGAGGGAGAGGAAATTGAAAGACTGATCCCTGCCTACTCTTCCTCTCTCCCAACACACACTAACTACATTGCCATCACAAGAAGGGATATCAGGCAACCAATGACCCCAAGGGCATTCTCTAAGGGCCTGTTTTAGAGTTGGGTGGAGAGGATACACTGTTGCAATGGGACAGAATACCCTCTCCAACAAACTGCGGTCTGCTCGCTTGATATATTGTCAAGTAGACCTTACGTATGTCAGCGATGAAGGCTACTCCAACTCAGTCCCTGACATTCTGCTCCAGCGGCCCAACGGAATAAGAGCCATCAGACTTTTGGTCATTTGACCTCCCTCCTGATTTAGAGTGGGTGGTCGAATGGCCAGTTTTTACCAACTCTTACCACTGTGAAAATCCTGCTGGTAAGAGACAGCAAAAATGTTTAAATGACCCCCATACCATGGGAGAAAGCGTTCATGGTATGGGGTCATTAGTTTTTGTTTTTACAAAAACAAAATCCTGCTTTTGGATTTTGTTTTGAAGAAACAAAAGCAAGTTGCAAGTTTGATTGGAGGCTGTCATGTTTGATGGAGATATCCATCAAACTTTTAGCTCATTAACAGGAACTGCCATGATGGGAGTTCCAGCCAATGACTAGAGATGTCCGCTGTATCAGTGGGCTCCTCTAAATTTGGTGTTTGGGTATTCTTAACTCTAAATCAGGCCCCAATATCTTATTGGCCCTCTTATTGTCGAGCTACATATTTTCATCTCTCCTCCATGCTTTATTTACAGGTGTCTCTTCAGACCTGATGAAAAACACTACAGAGCTACATTTTGAAGGCTTTCCTCATTAAGGATGCATAGGTGACCACCTATGTTTAGAAAGTGCACCAATGATAACAAAAACTGACCTCACACCGACAAAAATATCAACTGCAAAGTTAATAAAACAACTTTAGAAGTTGCCAAAAAATAAGGCAACTACACCTAAAATAAACATAATTACCAAAGTTCTCCTTAAATGGTTGCCACTCATAATGCCAAGATCAATGTTTCCACATCGAGACCAAATGTACATAAGCAGTCCAATATTCATATTGGAACAGTTTGGAAAATAATGCTCCAATCTCTATCTTGCCAGAATTCTACAATAGAATAATAATATGAAGATGCTTGGAGACTTGTCAATCTCCAGGATGGCTACCGTGTGTGTATTACTTATTTTGCACCACTTTGGCCAGCTTCCTCATTGGTTACATGAAAGAAGATCCGCACCATTACAAAGTGACCCTGCCCTGTTAGTCACCTTAAGAAGTAGGAAACACATTTTGGACCCCTGTGCCCAGCAACTGGCTCCCCAAGTGCCACAGATAATTAGGCTGCTGCTTTGCAATCTGTCTATTGTGTCTGCTTACGGAAAGCCTTCCCTGCAAAACATGTCAATATGTCACACATCTTTCTCTTTTTTTCTGAGCTACTCTTCAACAGTTTCTATTTACATGTGAATCCAGTTCCGGATTACCAAATAGGCAAAGTAGGCACCGGCCTATGGGCCCCACTCCTTTTGATCTTAAAAGAAAATTACAATCAAGCGTTCTTAAATTGTTTCCAAAAGATAGAAAAAAATGAATCAACTCAAAGAAACAAAAACTTTTCATTAAAGACTCTAGAGAGAAAATACTGTAATAACGTAATGTACCAATTTACAACTTAAAGTACATAAACCAGTGACACCGCAGCAGATTCACATAACAGTTTCTCTCTTAAAAGCTCATCTTCTGGCAGCTGTCAATTTGTAAAAAAATACGGTGCAAACTAAGTATATGTAATGTACAGCAGTGATGGTCATCTCCAAAATGAAAAACGTATTGGGAGATAATTTGCGACTGCCTAGGGGCCTCCATAGGGTTTAATTCGGCACTGTGTGAATCTCCCACAGCACCAAATCCTTCTTTGTTAACTTCACTTCTAAAGAAACACCACACCTAGTTAATGACAAACCAATCTCTGTATACCCTTGGTAAAGATAATGAATACAGATGCATATATGCTATACTGCATCCACATGAAACAGAACACCAGCTACAGTTCTTCCTTCAGGAGTCCACAAAAGAGGGCCACAGTCTTCGTAATGTCAAGGAAGAACTGTTCTTTTAACAGGACTTGTACTAGTTTTGTACTATGAACCTCCTTGACCTATAGGTAAATTCAACATGGTTGCCCAGAAAGTTATACTAAACCATCTTTGAGATGAGTAGGGTAATGGCCCCCCAAATATCTTCCTAAATGTTTACCAACAGGTTTAATTGGACTCCTAAATATGTCTCTACTAAGAGCACTTGTGGAATCCCACAATGCTCACAACTGTTGTCACCCCCTTTTATTGCGTGCAGTGTAGCACTTTTGAACATTCTCAGCATCTACCAAATGACATAATCTAAGCGTGCTGATGATTCACAAATACCTGAGATCAAATTTCTCTGGCACACTGATGATATTCCACCGGCCCTGATCAAACAAAAAAGTGTTCAATCTTGCCGTTGAAGTAAGACCCTGCAGGATTGGACACCACAACAACCTATGATCCATTGCAAAAGACCCTCTGTCTGCCCAGTAGGATAGAAAAATTGTTTTATCATTAGACTCCATCAATGGGCAATTTGGCCAAATCTCTTTGGTTTGAAGTTTACCTAGAAAAATATTCATAGGACTAAAAAGTAACTCAAGTGAACTACTAATCTAGTCGGTGACTTATCACATCCTCTCTAATCGCACCCTTCATCCCTGAAGAGTGCTCTCACTTGGCTGCTAGACAGATTGCTTCCATGACAAGTTTAATAAGCATATAACGCCAATGTACACTATGCCATATGATGGAGAAGTTCACGAGGAGTAAATCATGATACGGAAATAAAGAAGGTAATACTTCTCAACTACTATGAAGATAGTGAGCACTATTGCTCATCATTAATTTTAGCTTGTCTGTCCCAATCCAGATAGGAACCAAGCTTATGCAAGTATTTTGAATTCTGCCCAATAAAAGTGCAGCTTGGTTTTAAAGGTCACAATACTTCGCAGGGGACAAGAGCAGCCCCAAATGCATGTCACCCTTCCTGGTATCATCAGTGAAGTGAAGCTTGAGACTCCCTTGAGGTCCCCAGCTCCTTAATGGCTACACTGTATTATGGCCTGTTTGGTACCAAACATATCATCTTTATAAACCTGCACCTATTCCAGTGTCAAAATTTATTAATAATTGCACACAGAGGTCCCTTTAGAAAGGTCTGCTGAAACCTAGCAGCTTCTAGTGTGCCCTGACTGGTCTCCAACAGCCTGCCACTACTAGACATATTTCTGGACCCATGGGGTGAGAGCCTTTGCTCTCAGGGGCCAGAAACAATGCCTGCCCTGGGCAGAGGGGCTTCACACCTCCTCCAGGCAGGAACAGCTTGCCAGGCTGGGAAGCCTCTAAGGAGATGACACCCTTGAACTATGGACCACGCCTTTCCTGCTAGCAGCAGATGACAACCCCTCTGCCCTAACCCTACTTTCAGCGGGAAGACAGGCGGGAAAAGTAGTCAGATGAGGAGATAGGTCCCCACTCAACCTGCTCCACCCCTAAGGCGGGGCAGGTGATCTGGACCCCCAGCTCACTTTCCACCATCTTTAAGGTGGGGAAAATAGCCTATCAGGATCATGCCCACCCTGACGTGGCATGAGCACTTAGAGGGTATTGTCATCCAAAAGATAGGTAGCCAATTGGCTACTACCTGGAAATCCCTTTAATGCCCTTAAATGTAGTATTTAGGTGGCACCCCTGAGCCTTGAATTTCAGATTCGACGGACACAAGAAGACCAAGGACAAAGAAGAGCAGCTGACCCCGAGAAAAGAGAGCTTAGAGTGAATATTGGGATGAAACTCTGCCTGCAGCCCAAAGACTTAACAATCATGGAACCCTCTCTTGTCCTGCCACTGAAAGACTTTTACAAACCCCAGGGTTCTTCACCAAATTGCCTAAGAACTCCCATGGAGCAGAGGAACTACTCCCCTGCATCGCATGTACCAAAACCACAGAGTCCGAAGTCTCGGCTTGCAGCTCTCCAGCCCTGCCGATGCTGCAACTACCCATGGGAAGGTACCACAGCTCTGAAGGATCAGCTCTGCCTCCCCCCCAAATTTGGAGGCACCAGGATCTTCCGGAGCCGAGCAGCACCAACCCTGGGTACCGGACGCCCTGCAACCCAAGACCGACTACAAGAGTCCAAACCGGACTTCAACTGCCTGAGGACCAAGCACCCATCGAAGGATGCCAGCAGCACTGAGACCCACTCGCTGAGTGGCCCAGCCATCCTGCACAAGCCCCTCTGAGATGTTTTCTCTTGACTGCGAGGTGCACTTTGCGCACCAGAGCTTGGATTACCTGTTTGCTCTGCACCCTGCTCCACCGGCTCGGGAATCTACGAAATCTTTGCGCTCCCGTGGTCCCCAGGCCCTTACGACCTTTACACCCTTTTAAGTGTCCCCGGACTTGCCTACAAGTCCCCCAGTGCAGCCAGTTTTTAGGTGGCCCCGCTTCTTCGTAGCACCAGCTACTTACTCTCCCAGCACCCTGCTCCTGGCCGAATCCGGAATGCTCCAGAGAAATTGCTGGTAGAACTTTGGACCCTGGCTCCCTAACATCCAAATTCTAGTAGGTGAACCCTTAACTACTACTGCACTGTGATTTATTGCATCCTACGATTTTCTCCATAGGATAACATTGTGCTTAATTGCACTCCGTTGTATATTTCCTGTACTTACCTTACTTATTGCTGAAAAGTATTACGTGCTTACCTGTAACTGAAGTTCTTTGTTCAAAATATATATAAAAAGACTTGCTATTTATTTTTATAAATTGGTCCCGACTTCATTCTTGAGTCTGCGATCCTTTTATTGCCTCTGTGAGTACAACAAATGCTTGGCACTACCCTCTGGTAAGCCCAACTGCGCACCCACACTACCACAGAAATAGAGCATTTGTATTATCTACTTTTGCCTCTGTAAAGCCTCTGGGGATCCACTGGACTCACTGCACACTATACCTCTTTTTGGTATAGTATATAGAAAGCCATCTTCCTATAGGACCTGAGTAGTATTATTGCAGTACTACTAAATGTACTACAAAAGGCAGTTTGTGAATAGGACTGTATTTGCACATTCTCTGCTCATTTCTTATCTACCTTATGCCATGTTAGCACTGTAGACAAAACAGTAAATGTGAAAGAAATAACTAACTACCCCACCAATGCTGTAAATTACAGTGTTAGAAATATGCTAGTTCCACCATCAGTCATATCTGTAATGCTTGTGACATAATTACACATAGAAATGTACACAGTTTTCTCATCTAAGAGATGTGGGCAACAGACACCTATTATCCAGTTTTTAAGCACAAGGTAGCCCTCTGCCTTATGTCTTCACTCCCACCCACACAATCAGACAAAGAAGAACATGTGAATGGATAGCCAAAGCATACAAATGTATCCTCAACATATTTTAGGATACTCCTCCGCATCAATGACACCTGTGAAATTATAGGACTTCTCATAAGACATCTCACAATACCTACTTTAACATAGTCATTTTCTACTAGACCCCAGCCCAGAAAAAGCTTTTCTTAAACATGTATCCTCCCCACTTGCAGAACATCTTGTCACCTCAGACTACCTCATTGTCACTGCTGACTTCAATTTCTTTTGAGAGGCTGAACAAATCCCATTCAGTAAAGGAATTTCGGGTGCTAGGCCTTACATAGGTGTGCTATCTAAGAGTTATTCATGATTTAAAGGTAAATGCCTTGACACTGTTCTCCAGCATGGTCTTTAAGTCGATGGGCCTCACTCACAACGGTAAACTTACACTTTTGTGTAAGTTTACAATTGTTTACTATTCACAAAGGTATCTTACTAGAAGCAGCTTTACAACTGTGGAGTCTCAGCACATAAAAGATAGGACTGTCCTATCTTTTTATGTGCAGGGGCTCCCCAGTTGTAAACATATTACTAGTAAAATACCTTTGTGAATGGCAAACAATTGTAAACTTTCACAAAAGTGTAAGTTTACCATCGTAAAGCCAGCCCAATAACCTGAAACCCATTCCATATAGAGCAGTGACAAATCAAGCCAAGTCAAATCACTTTATTCAATTTACCATAATAAATCACAAAGGCACATATAATAAATAACTTGAAATGCAGCAAAAATCTTTAAATTCATTGAGAGGGAGGAGTGAAAATACCCCTGCTAAAATCCATGAGACATAAAAAACACACTGTATGTCTCTCTAACAATTGTAAAAAGAGTAAAGCCGGCCTCACTTGCGTAAACCCCAGAGGCAGCAGCAAAGGGCGGATATACTTGATGTGCAGATTTTTTAAATTAGGACAAATAAAAATGATGTGTAAAGTGTGGAGTGTAGTAATATTATCACAAGTACAAATTGCAGGATCTGAGGAAGTGTGCCAACCAACCAGCAGCTGAGGGAACAAATTTAGATGAAGATACGGCAATAGTTGCCTATGAAATACCAGCATGTCAAGTGCTAAATACAATTCACAGTCCAATGACAATTTAACCAATGCACGATATCTACAAGCTGCTTCGGGCAAGGATCTCACTTCCCTTCTTTCCTGCATATACAGCTGATACGTCTCTTTAGCCCAACACACATCAGAATTCATAATTGTCTCAGGACGAGAAAACAACTCTGGCCTCTCTATGTCCCCAAGCATAGCTTTGTGGTACTGTACTCAGGGGATTAGATGACCATGCTCCAACCCCAAACAGTATTTCCAAATTATTCTGTTGAATTCCAGATCTTTTTTAAGACAAACAGACAATCATAATAAGACTGGGCGTATTTGAATGTAATCTGAAATAAAACGCAAACCCAATTCTTCATGGACGATTTCTGCAGGCACTGATTGAGGTAGCCTCAGAATCCTCCTGAATAATTTATTTTCCACCACCTGGACGGAGTAGCAAGACTTATATACCCAAATCTCTGAGCCAAGAGATACTGTGGGAATACATTTAGCTCTATAAAGAGCCAATATGGATTTAATGTGCAGACGTTCCAGTCTTCTTGCAAAAACATCTATGCAATGGGCCACTCTGTTAAAGGATTGCTCCTGAGCCCTGACAAGAGGATCCCAATTCAATTTTGATTCTATCCAGAAGCTTAAATAACAGAAAGCATCCATCATGCTGATAGACTGAACCCTAATCACATGGGTTCTGGTTTTCACTTTCTTAGGCCCAACACCAATGTATAGGATTTTGTTGAATTGATTTTCAGAGCTAAGCTGCCAATAAAATCTTAAACACAATGAATTAGAAGCTGTATACTATTGGCTGTGTGTGCTATGAGCACAGTGTAATCTGCATATAAGAAGGCTGACACCTTCCTGTTACTCACCAAAGGAAGAACCTTACATTGTGTCACTAAACATTGATCCAACTGATTAATGTATAAAATAAAAAGCATAGGTGCTAATATACAGCCCTGGTGGACTCCTCTCCCTAAGGGAAAGTGCAATGTGAAAGTGCATTCTCCTTTGGCCCCGAATCTAACTGGGGCTTCCATCCCCTCATGCAAATCAATCAAAAAAATAATAAGAGCCTTTTCCACCCCCATGTGCCGCAACACGACGCACAACCTAGCTCTATCTACTGTGTCAAAGGCTGTGCTAAGGTCCTTGAAGGCCAAATGTATTGCCTCCTTCCTTACCTTGATGTACTTAGAGATTATTAAATAAGAGATTAGAATTCTGCTCAATCATCCGTCTCCCATTTCTAAAGCCATATTGAATATCTGAGATGAGTTTTCCCTTCTCTGTCCATTTCCTTAACAGTACTATCCCTATGTCCTTCACTTCAGCGTCCAATAAACAACTGGGCCAGTAGCAGGCTAGATATGCGTGGTATCCTGTTTTGTATACAGGTATAATAACAGATCTGTACCATGAAGATGGAAAATGGCCTTTTGCAGCTGCATTAAGGTGTTGAGTAATCAAAGGGGCCCATAAATCCACACATGGCTTGCAAAGGTCCCCGGGTACTCTATCAGGCTCCGTAGCTTCATTTTGCGGGGAGGGACACTATAGCATCCGCCACTTCCTTGAGATCAACCTTTAAAGGGCTCCCTCTGTCCTCGGGAATCTCCACTATTGAACTAGAGGAGGTGGAATTAGCCCCTGAATAAATAGATTCAAAATGACTAACCCAGTCTTGGGCAGGAATAGATTGGCTCTGTTCAGGTACTGCTGTCTCATTAAAGAAGGGCTGATTTACTACTTTCAAGAATGGGGAGCTTTCTCCTGATTCAAAGGCGGCCACCAGTTCTTCCCATGCCTCTTTTTCAAGGGTCTCCTTACGAAACTTACAGGCCTCATTATAACATTTTCTGGCCCTTTTTACTCTCTCCTTATCCCTAGGTTTTTGCTGTAAGGCCTTCAACAGCACCCTATGTGCCAGTGAGCAACTCCTGTTGAAACACTTGGGGCCTGAGTTACCCCCCTTCTTGCTTTTCCCAAAAGAGCCATTTGTCCCACTAGACCAATGTTATGAAAGGAATCTAGAATGATCTGATCTGGGGAATCTATCAGTAAACACTTCTCAAAATCAGCCCGCCATTTCTGAATCAAATCACTTTAAAAGTTGGCTGGGACAATTTTACCCTATTTAAGCCTATGACCTTGCTCCTGCAGTTTCAGAGGCTCCCTATAAAAAGTGATGGGCTTATCCCCCAGTTCAAACCAACGAAACTGTACCACTAGCGGGTTATGATCACTACTACCATTCCACTCCACAGAAACACTAATAAGCAAGGGTAACAACCTGGCTGAGGCCAATATGAAATCAATAATGGAACTACAACTACTACAAATGTAGGTACTAGAAGAGGTAAAACATGTTTTAGTCAATAAATTAAAAAGGTTGAACTGTGCCGCCAAATTATTGAGCGAGTCCCCTTGCTGAGTATGCAAAAAATGCACCTACTCTGTCTCCTCCCTGGCATCTGCCTTCCCCTTATGTGGCTCACCGCACAGACATAATTGTAAATTAAAATCACCCGCAAGCACTATCATAGTAGAGAAGGAATAAGCCTGGAAAAAGCCCTCCAAAAACTTAAATAGTTCCTCCTATAGATCTACCTTTGAGGAGGGTGAGTTATAGACATTTATTATTAAAACCCTTATGTTACGAGAGACTGATAGGAGAACACCCAATATATTTAATGAATTTGAGGTGACCAACTCCATCTTGCAGTCTAGGGCTAAACTCACAAAGGTAGCCAATCCCCCCTTAGGTCTGCCATGCAACACTGGTGAGTTGTGTACATAAAAAAATGCAAATCCGTCAAGACAGGCCATTCCCATGACATCCAATGTCTCCTGGAGACAGATAATTTAAGAGGATCGCAGTATTTGAACCTCCAGATCACTATCAAGAATAGACCTTACACCTGCCACATTCCAGCTAATTAACCTAAGTTGGCTCTGGTTTTCCTTAGGGAGCTCCCTATCTCTTATGGCTGCTGTCTCACCCCCTCCTAACTCCAAAGGTCAATCCTGCTCGTTGAGCAAGGAAAGGGCTTCCAATCTATTTCTTCGCTGGCTTTCCGGGCATATCTCCCATTGGGGGAAGGCAGCATGTGCTCTTATAGCTGCTGTCTCACCCCCTCCTAACTCCTAAGGTCAATCCTGCTCGTTGAGCAAGGAAAGGGCTTCAAATCTATTTCTTAGCTGGATTTCTGGGCATATCCCCCATTGGGGGAAGGCAGCATACTCTGTGCTCTGTGTCGTGTTCTTTAATATACACCGGTCCCTCATGTACTTCCTTGGAGGGTAGAAGGACCCTAAGGGTCGAATAATGATCCCCGACCCCCATAGGGAGTCATTGGAAGAATGGGATTAAATCTGTTCCACCCGCCTAGGGTTCCTAAAATTGATCACAGTGCAATTTCCCGTTCCCCAAGGAAGGTGGGAAGCCCATTTGACCTGAAATCGAGTGAACAACCATATTTTTATTTCCACTGTAACTTTCCTCAACACCGTTTTTCAGGCAGGGCACATTTGTCAAAACACAAACATAAGGTGAGGCCACCGGGGGCAGCTGTAAGAGTGCCTTTACTATAGGTACCCCCTTGAAATATCACTCATTATAGAGAGAAGCCTGGCTAGGGGGGACCCAAGCCCCTCCACCCCGAATGTACTTCAGCATGAAGGCGGAAAGAGGGTCACAAGCCTTTGCATTAGGGCAAGATTTCTGCAATCTAGCCTGCCTAAGGACTTCCCCCATTGCTCCACCTTTGAGTGACATTATCGTATTGCTCTTCCCCACTGTGTGGTTGATAGCGATTCCATTAAAACTACTGGCTGAAGGATTGGTGTGCTCTGTTGCCATAGCATTAACGATGACTGACCCACTACTCAGTATCTTACCTGGCATGACTACGCAACCCTCCTCCCTCGATTCAAGCTTCTCTAATACATGCATTATCTTTGAAAGCCCCTGGTCCATATTATCATATCTACTCTTGAACATCTTAATAGCATCAATCAACCCCTCATCCACTTTCTTCAGCCCGTGATCTAAACTGGATATTCGTTTAGAAAAGGTTGAGGCCAGAGAGTCGATATTGTCAGAGAGCGGGGTGCCCAAAAAGAGTCCCCACTGGGTCTCTTCAACTGAGGGGCTGCCTCCCATGCCACTAGCTTCTTCATCTTCCTACCTGCTAACTTCGGTCTGGAAGATTGTCTGGAGGTTCCCCATTTTGCAGACTTAGGTTTCACTGAACTCTTAGAATCAACCACCACCACAGCATCAGAAAGGGACATATCTGCAGGAACAGGAGCCCCAGCCCTGGGTGCTCCTCCTGCCAAGGTATCCCCCTCCCATATAAACTCAGGCATGGCACTCTCACATTTATCCAATGCTGTTAGGTTCAAAGCAAACATAGCCAGCTGGCCCTCCACCTGGCTAGTTTAATCAGACAGGGCCCCTAACGCATTGTTCAGGTATATCAGTATGGAGTTCTGCTTCCGTGACCTTTTGCCAACAGCATATGGCTCCTCACCCTGACCCATCCTCTACGGCCTCCTCAGCTTGATGAAATAGGGGCCGTTCCCTTCCCAATTTCAGTTAATGTGCTGTCAATCCTCTGAAGGCAACAGTTTAGATAAGGCTAATCTCTGCCTCTAACAGTTTGATGGGTGGTCCAGCCCGCCCTTCACTGGCCGCGGATGGGAGCAGACATATCCGCTCTTGGCCCAGTCTTTGCCCGAGCACGCCCCACATGTGTCCCATGCAGCAGGACCACCATGCAGGCTTTAACCTCTAGCCTCCTGGTGTGGAAACGGCCATGGGCAGGCTGCCCCTAGAGGAGGCTGGAGCCTGTAGTGTGGTGATGCGGCACGATGACCATAACACTCCCCACACCTCATAAGAATTTGCAAATATAGTCCAGCCCCTTCCTATACTGGAAACAAAGTTAGGTTCAAACCAAAGTGGCTGAAAACCTCTCCCTAGCCAATCTTGAATACCTACTCCTTCAAGCCTCCATTTTTTCTCACCACAGATATTATTTAGGCTCAGTGCTTAAGTTGAGCCCCTGGTTGCTGGTGAGGATCACCTTCACTCAGTTTTGGGAACTGACCTTATTTGCCCTCAATGGACATTAACTGATAATAAGAAAAAGAAAAACAAACACAAGGGAAAGAATGAGTAAGAGAAATATGGAAAATCCGTCATAAAGGAAGTAAGGCAGGAGTGAGATAAAGTGCCTGCTAGTGGAATAAAGTGGCATGACAACACATCCTTGGTATTCTGTTTGTTGACGTTTGAAAGGACCGGATGCAGGCTTCTAAACAGAGCCTTGGGCACTGGCCCTTATTCTTTCATAAATTAAGCACTGCAGGCTGTAAACATATACAACCTCTTTGGAAAAAAGAGGCAATGTAATCCTGAGAAAGACTCAATGTTCGCTAATGTCATGAACAAAAATAAAAAATGAGTACTGCACTCTGCAATCACTCTCAAAGTTTCATATAACAATAAGGTGCAATCTTTAGCACAAAAGAATACTTCTAATTGAAGATTCTTGAAGCCCAACATAGCACATGTGTACTCTTCACACTTCTCCAAATCTAAAATAAAAAAACAATCCACTGCTTTACCATTCTTTAAAAAAAAAATCCTGATATTCAATACTTCAATATCATTCACCCACTAAACAATCATGGAAAAATAGTCACAACACAGCTCCAAATTCACTTATAGGCCGCTAAAATCATAGATACTAAACATCTGGCTTCAACCACATACATTTTTTATGTATATTACATTTTTCTATAGCTTCATTGTACTCAAGAGGTGCCAGTGCTCTTTACAGTGCAGCATACTAACTATGCAGACAGAAGTCTTGATTTCATACTATCTAAGAATAATTGGACTTGCATTAAACGATGGCACGTTGGCACTTGGTTACTATTTCCATCCATTAGACCTTTATGGTTCACTGATAGGCAAAGGGGTTAGCAGTCAATAACCAATTTTAAGTTTGTGTAGCCCATTCAACCACTCAATAAGACCAGGAATTGGTAACTAAAGTTAAGTGAGTTTATTACACGTTAATAATCAGTCACGTGAATAAGCAGAATAGGAACATATTATGAAAGTGGAGCATTACAACAAGTATATTAATGTGCCGAAATGGGTTCTGGCTTGACAATACAAGGCCAATAAAGACTGCAGTCAGAATAATCCAGATACACAAGAATACAATTCGGTGTTCCTCTGAGAAACTCCATTCCTCCTTCCTAAACATGAATAGTTCTAAAGTAGTTCACCTAAGTCTTAAATCTTTCTATGAAAGGGTCATCAAGAAAGGTCAGCTGGAAATGTAGAAGTACAGGAAGGTGTCAGCCTGGTGAGGACTTCTGTAGAAATCCTCCAAAGGGAACAAGTGTTTAGCAGTTAGCTTTACACTCACAGTAATAGGGCAAGCAGGGCGGTCTGTACCTCTCAAAGCCCAAAGTATCTGCTCTAAACTCTAACACTGCATACATTAATAAAAACACACAGATATATCCTCATCACCCACTCCTCACACCACCCCTCCAGGGATCAATGGTGGTGAACTTCACACTACGATGGCAACATTTCCAGATTTCCTCATCCCATGAAACCTGAATGCTCACAACTACCTTGAGTATTACACCGTTTCTGATATGTAATGAATAGGCTGCACATGTCTGCCAAAACTTTCTTTCCCAGGCCTTGCTATCTCTAATACAGAATACTCCCTTCTCTAGCCAATGAAGCCTTGAAACTGCATCTACATCTGCAGAGGAGAGAACATGCAAGGCAAACTAAAAAAAATATTGCTAAATTCAGACCTAGTTAAATTAGCTTTGTTAAACACTACAATGTGCACTTCGTCTACATCATGATATGTGCACGCATATCTTCAGAATAAATGCAGCAATTTAAATGTGACTTAAGTAAATGAGTCATGGTTATATATCCATTACACTTTCAAATGAATGCAACATAACTTGAGACATAAGTGTAAACTAAATGTCTTCATGGTTAGGGTAAGCATTAATGTGTACACGTTTATGAATCTCTAGTGTTCTACAGTGAAAGCATTTCAGTAATACATTTGTATACTTTCCTTCTCATTAATAAAGTTAGGCTCATAGAGTATATGGTGCTAAGTGCACTTAAATATTATGCTTCTGTGACATGTAAGGGTGGAGCTAAAATTACGCTGCTCCAACCCCCTCAATGATGGTGAATCTAGCTATTACTATCAAGATATAGAGTTTTGTTCCGCTCGCGGTCTGGAAGTCAATGTGTCAAAAACGAAATTCATGTCTTTTAACCCACACAGAGCTTTTAAAAGTAGCATACTAATGAATAATCGCCCATTGGAACAAGTAAATGCGTTTACCTACCTGGGGGTCAATATCCAAAGGGACCTAAAATGGAAGCAGCAAATTGACCTGGCTACACTAAAGCACCGGCAACTGTCGGGAGTGTTACACCGGGAGTATAACACCTCACTGACCAAGCCAATTAGCCCAGTGCTCCAGGTATACAACATGAAGCTGGTTAATTCAGCACTTTACGGAGCAGAGCTATGGGGGTATGAAAACCTGTCTAAACTTACCATTGCTGAAAACAGGTTCCTGCGCAATATCACTAATCTCCCTCAAAGCACTCCAGTGCGTCCCCTACTCTATGATCTAGATAGAAAGCCCCTGGCTGAGGTTGCTAAACTACGCCCTCTACTATACTGGTGCAGACTTTGGACCACACCAGAATTGAAACACTATGCTGCAGGCTTCATGGATATAATAAGGGCTGATACCTTTCACAAAATCAAATGGGTAAGAGAAATTAGAGATGCCCTAACAAGCTTAGGCATGAAGTCATTATGGGAAGATCCGGATAAAGCTTGCTTTCCTTTGAAAAGGATTCTGACAGAAAAATACTGGGAGATGGTCATGCATAAAACACTAAGAACCAGTGACCCCTTATCACTCACGGGAATCTTTTTGGAAGCTAAGTTGATCCCGAGCCTAGATCCGTATTGGGATATAATAACTAAGCCATACGATAGAAAGTTATTTTTCCAGTTTAGGGTGGGCTCACTGCCCACTAGGGCCTTTACAGCTAGATGGGCCACATCATGTGATAACAAGTGTCCTATATGCAAGAGCCATGTTGAATCGGTGGCACATATGCTGTTTGTTTGCCCAGCCTATGACGATCCTTGTCGTGTTTGGATGGTGCCAATTTGTAAATCACTAGGCACCAGTAGGAGTGAAGTAGCTGGAAGAATTTTACGTACTAATACTTCAACTCCTATCGTCACAGCAGTAGCAAAATTTCTAGGTTGGTCCTGGGCCATAAGGTCACACTTTTTATCCATCTGACGTGTGTTTTCTTGTACCATCACCAGGGGGATTCATAGCCACACCTTAGATCAACTGTAGTTAGTCCTTTAGTGCAGGCCCTAATTAGCCAGGATTAAATGTGTAGCACATGTGCGACCGAGAATTTTTAATAGTGTGTGTTTTTAGCGGTATCTACTGATGCTCTGTAACATATTTTATGGATTTTTAATATGCTATGTTGATCCAACTGTATTCCTTAAAAAGCTCTATAATCTAGCTTTGCATCTTTTGCACATCGAATTGTTTTATACATATAGATATATTTTTGTAATATGCTTTTATGACTAACTGTCGAATAAAGCTTATTTGACTGATATAGATTTTATAACATGGACCAATCAAAATCTCGTGGGTTTCATACATTTTCATCTGGATTCGTCCAGATGTTTCATGTCATCATAGTATCTACACTGACTCTCCTCTAATTCGACATCTGCTCTCTCTTTTCATCCCTGTCTTTGCTTGTATACTCTTATATCCCTTGAAGAACATAACCAGAAATATCGCACAACAAGCAATTATCACAAGGGTCTTCAAGGTGTATCCCATTAATCCACTCTCCAGGTCTCCAAATCATCTACCTACTGCAACAAATCCATTTCCACTTCCTTCCCAAGCACTTGTTGCTTCAAACTCCTTCAACTCTCCCTTCAGATTGGTGATGTTTTTGATAAACTTCTTCAAATGTTTACTCTTTTCAGGGATGTAAGTACAACCTTGTTGGACTGATAACATCTGACAGGCTCCGCCCTCTTTTGCGAGTATATGTCTAAAGCAAGGCGATTCTGCAAAACCATGGTCCTTATAGCAACCATTTCAGTATCTATCATTAATAAAGCTCCTGCTGTACTGGTGGGCCATTTATCCACTATGGTGGACAACTTTCTAATCTTGATGTCATTCAAAATCACGCCTACAGATGGAATTATTGCACCAAAAATATCTCCCACTATTTCACCAGCACTAGCTTCTCGTTTGGGCCTAGACTTCTGTTACCATACAGGATCATCAAAATGTTCCACATGATACATTCTTGGAAAACTATACCTAAATAACATGTACCATACTATCCTTTGGGCAACCTGAAATATGCGTATTCTTCACAAAAATAATAAACTCCAGGAATAACAGGATCTTTACCTTCCAATAATGACTCCCAATGTCCTTTAGCTACAAAGGTGTGTTCACATTCACTCTTTCCCATAAATTTCATGTCAGCTGCAGTCTTATCTCTAAATATGCATAATTTACCTTTATGTTTCCAATTCAAACTCAGTGTTGCTTGATTTCCTGCCACTTGATGTTGAATCTTAGCTTTCTTCGACTTCGATTCCATCTCTCTTCTTCTGTCTTCAACTAAGTTTATGAAGTACTTCTCAACATTGGTTCAACTATAATTCAAGTTGTTTTGATGAGCATAGACCGTGTCTAGTGTCTGTGTGGGTTTAAAGAACCCTTCATTACGCGCTACATTTTCAGCCTCAGGTGACAATTCAACTGCTTAAGTATGGGAATTTCAGAAAAAATAAAATCATAATTTGAAAAGTAATATTGAAAATGACTCTGGCCATGCAAAAGACTGATTAATAGGCTGCAAGTAACACCATAAATTAGGGGAATATGATGGTATGTTACACCTTCTGCAGCTGATGCAGGTAATTGCATGCAAACATAGCAATCCCTTGCATCCATGGAGTCAATGTTCTCATAAAGTAACTTATAATAAACATTTGAAGAAAGATCTCCTCTAGATGAATCTACATATAATTTCCTCTCATCCAGTAAATACAAACTGCTATCAGTAGATCTCCCGGTACTAGGGGTAGCTCTAGATCTAATCTCTGTGGAACTTGAGAACATGGATCAGTATAACCCTACAAGCAACATAATCAGTACTAAAATTACAGCTATTACATTTGCTAATATGTACCCATGTCTACTACTGTAATTGGTTTCCTTAACTTTTCTAGAATCAGACCGTTGAGTGGAAAATAGCAGCAGCAGAGTCTTCTCTTTTGATTGCCACCTGTGCAAATGACAAAACAAAGCTCAAATGATGTGCAACAAAACTATGTACAAAGTATTTGTGAGTCTTCCTTAGCCCTACTCCTTGTTCTTCTAAATGACACCATTATGCTCCTTTAGCAGACTCGGGCCTAGATAATCTTAATTCTTTTAGCAAAGTCTATTAATGTTGTATCTATTTAAAAGCGCGTTTCAAAGCTCTATCTAGAAATCAGGCTAATATAAATGCGTGCCAATCTGTTCCGTGGCAAGGTAAAGTCAAAACACAGTTCAGCCATGAGAATATATTCATGGAGGTTCTGTTGGAGTTGTTCTTTTATCTTCGAGGGCCGAAAACTCTCTGTCTCAGTCATCTGCTGCAAAGTATGTCCAGTCAAGTGAAGAGTTCCTTCAACAGGGTACTCTAGCTCTTTTTTGACCTCCTGAGTGAAAGCCCTTCTCCTTTACTGTAACTCAGGTCGGAACCTTCAGTATCCTCAGGAATAGTTGGTGGCACAAGTTCCTAAAACATGAACTTTCTCTATCTTGCCTTCTTGGCAACATTCTCCAGTTCTCACTCGCATTACAGCACTAGGTCCCTCGTCAGGGTCTGAATCTGGCTCAGTCAACATCACAGGGAAAGACTCTCCTGCCTCAGCTTTGACTGTTGGCTCATCAAGACCCCCTTCAGACCGAACACATGCTGTTTCAGGTTCTTGTCAGTCCCCCACAGCTTGTCTGACCTGCTTTCGATTTCTCTCAGTCACAACGGGTACTTCTGGGAGAGGTGCTGTCACATTATCAAGGGGGCAATTGACTCTGCGAGTATGGGCGGCTTGCACCAAGCTGAGGAGACCTCAGCACTTCATCACAGTTGTTGTCACCAAAATGATGTGGCAAGGACCACACCAATGGGGCTACAGGCATGTTTTCCAAACATGTTTCTTCACCAGAACCCAGTCTCTGGGAGTGAGGTCATGTCACTGGTCCTGCTGTGGTGGGGCTGTGGCTGTTCCAACTGGTGAGACAGTGATTGCACCACGTCAGCCAGTCCTTTGCAGTAATCAAGAATCATGTCATCTGTAATGTTCACAAGAGCATTTACAGGCACAGATGGCAATCTCATCACTCTGCCCATGGTTATCTCATGAGGAGACATGAGGAGACAATCCTGACCTCAGATCAGGAACACTGCAAAGATTTATCAACACAAGGGGCAAAGCATCAGGCCATTTCAAAGACATTGAAGCACACACTTTGGCTAGTCTGGGTATTAGCGTGCCATTCACTTGTTCAACAATTCCCTAAGCTCCAGGACGGTAGCTGCAATCTAGTCTCTGCTCCACTTGCAATGCTGTGCTCATTCTCAGAACCTCATTAATAAAAAAAGTTCCTCATTCTGACTCCAGAAAAGTCGAGAACCCAAACCGTGGTATTAACTCCTTCAACAACAACTTTGCAAATGTGAGATTGTCATTTCTTCTGTTTTGGTAAGCTTCAAATCAACGTGAAAAGATGTACACTATCACCAGGATATATCTCAGCTCATTGCATACAGGCATCTCGATAAAGTCAAACTGCATCGCGTTGAAGGGACCTCCTGATCTACCTATGTGACTCAATGTTACTGCAGTTACAAAAAACAAGAGCGTCCCATACGTCCTTGTGAGCTGGGTGTTGCATTGAAGCAAAAAAACACAATGTTCACAACGAACTCATTTGTAAAAACAATACAGTATCTGCAAGAAAATATTACTTGCTTGAATTAATCAAACATATTAGCAATAAAAAATGGGACCTTACTGAATTAGGTCACGGTAATAATACCAGAGGTTATAAGATAGTAGTATCTTATACAAAGCTCTCTTAAAAATCTCTTAAAGGTTTTGTTAAAGAAGCCCACACAAGATTAATCAAGGTAATGCTCACTTCAGCCGAAGTGAGTACAATTTATTTCGTAGTTACATTTACCACAAAAGTATTTCCTAATAAATAAGGTAGTCTGAACACATCATAGTGATTTGTGATCCCCAGTGAAGTGACCATAACCTAACGTGGTGAAACACTAAGTGAAGAAAGAAACACAGGGAAAACAGGTTATTCGTAATAATCAAAAAGGAGGAGCTTTTCACAATGGACAGCATTTATATTTTTTCAGGTTCTCTCTTTTGTTAGTGGCAACGACGTTTCGACCCTCTCTTGTTACGGGGTCTCTTCAGGACAGTGTTTCTGGGGACTAACGTAGGGAAATTATCAAGGATGTGCAGGAAATACAAGGGTGAGTGTAATGGGCTAAAACCAATTGGCGTGCCACAGCTTACCATTGTTAACACAAGGCGTAATTCTCCTAGGGAATCCTAGTTGTGTAGAGTGGTACCTAGTTAAGAGACATATGAGGATATTAGATGCCTACCAACCCGCGGAGGGGTGATTGATGTCTGAAAGTGGTAAGTCAAGGTGCTTACCGGGTGATTGAGGACTGATGGAGATAACTTCTAAGTCGATATCCAGGGCAGCAGTCTAGTCCTGGGATTAGTCCGTTGCCAGGTAGTGGTTAGTATAACCAGGAATCTACAGTGAGGGGAGCATAAGCGTTTAAGGAGAGGTCTTATCCCGCCGTGAGTGGTGAAAGCACCCTGAGTAGGCAGGAAACTCACCTATAAGGAAAGTAATATATTAACTTCCGATCCGGGTTCTTAATACCGCAGTTCAGGAGAGGAGGTTGGTGGGTAGGATACCTGATCGCGGACCGATGAAGGATAATCACCGGGATACAGTTCCGTGACGAACTGTAAGGTAATAACAAACGAACTCAGGGATACAGTGGCTAGGGCGGAGGCCTGTTTATGGCCGAGGAATAGTGCGGGTAACTTACTTAAGCATCAGGGAGGCGGTACGTCTCAATGGTCCGTCCTTTTGGAGTGCGGGGCGCTCGCTTGGGAGACGCTTAAGAGCGCGTGTGCCGGGACTGATTCCTCATGCACATGCGCAGTGAGGTTACAAGTGGAGGTGGATGCAGCGGCCATCTTAAGGAGGGGTAGGTCAGTATGAGTTTTCTATTGGGATGATGACTATCCAGTGCCATGACGGTATGCCTCCTTACTGTATAAGAGGACCATTGTGAAATTAATTCACGGACTGATGAGTATAACATATCTATCAAGCCGTCAATGGGCTATATCTACCGGGGACCTGCCGGCAGATGCTCATTAGATAGGGTACAGTAATTACCATAAGCCTATGGCAATTATAAACTAATGGACTACTGGGACTGATTCCTCACACATAGGCGCAGAGCGGTTACTATGTGAGGTGAATTAAGTGGCCATCTCAAGGATGAGCCAACAGTAGGGTAATAGTGTATTCTATTTAATGTTGATAGTGTGCTCAGTGACTCTCCAGTGACAAGTGATAAGATGGTATGTCTGAGAAATATATTAAGAGTTGCATTGTAGAATAATAATAACTGACTGAACATAGATAAAAATTCAATCAGGTAGTCAAGATGCAATGTCCACCAGGGGACTACAGGCAGTGTGCTCAATACATTAGGTACAGTAATTTCCATAAGCCTATGTCAATTACATTCTGATAAATCAATATACACAATTTAAAAGGATGGCTTATATATTAATGCAATTTCATAGTGTACTTTAAACAAGGTAAAGAACATTTTTGTAGACAATTGATAGCATGGAAAATTAACCGGACACAGTTTATGTGTTGAAGTGACAGGTACAGCTAGTCAGAGCCCTGGCTAGCTCGCAGTACATCTCTTAGTATGCGCTCTCACTCCTTAATGTAGGCTAATGAACCTACGCCATTCTTCTAGGCTGTTCAACCCATATCTGATCGATTCGCATTTATCGATCCATTTACATTCTAGGGACTGTAAAATCAATGAAATGTCTCCGCCCCTGGGGGTATCTTATCTTTCTCCATCACTTACCATTGTAAATCATCAGCAGTATGTGACTTCTCCTTATAGTGTTCGACTAGTGGGGCATTCTCTACTTGGCAACGTATTCTACTACGATGTTGGCCAATGCGTTCTTTCACTGGTTGAGTGGTCTGTCCGTGTATATCAGGCCGCAAGGGCACCAGATGCAGTAAATGACATTGGACGTCGAACAATTGGTCAAATCATGGAGTGTTATTTTCGTGTTTGTTGGACTTGGCCCTTTTTGCAGGGTCATCCCTAAACTTTTTGCCTTCCTCCTATATTTTTTCTGACCTGTTGTTGGCTGTTTTATGACTCTGGGCACTTTACCACTGCTGATCAGTGCTAAAGTGCATATGCTCTCCCCATTATAAATTGTGTGATGGATTAGTGACTCCATGATTGGATGATTGGTTTACTTGTCAGTCCCTAGTACAGTGCACTGAGTGTGCTCAGGGCTTGTAAATCCAATGCCGCTGGTGGGCTTGCAGCACTGGTTGTGCCACCCACAGAAGCGGCCGGTAAAATGTGTCTCAGGCCTGCCATCGCAGAGCCTGTGTGCAGCCTCGGGCTGCCATGTCGACTTGGTGAGTACACCCACTTACCAGTCCCTAAACCTTCCCTTTACTGCATGTTGGTCACCCCTAAAGTAGGCCCTAGGGCAGGGTGCATTGTAAGTATAAGGTAGGACATGCCCTGGTGTGTGTGGCATGTCCTAATAGTGAATTACAGCCATTTTCGTTTTTCACTATTGCAAGGCTACCTGCTCCCCATAGGCCAGAATGGGCAGACTGACTATTACACCTTATAGTCAGAACTGACCCAGGGAACATGGTAGAAAAACGAATTTAGTATGCCTGAACTCAGGATGATAAAATACATCTTTTAGTGAAGTTGGTTTTAACATTCTGTGTTCGAAAATACCACTTTTAGAAAGTGGGTATTTTCTTGCCTAACTATCCAAGCCTGCCTCTGCTAGGTTGTGTATTCCTTGTCTGGAGATTGAGTGACAGGGGCTGGGGGTGGCTACAGGAGACAGGGTGAGTCAGCGCAGGGCTGAATAGAAAGATCTGCATCCAGAGTGGAGGGAGGAGTTGCACCTGGGTCTGAATAGGGCTGTGCCTGCCTTCCACAATGCTGGCTCTACCTCCTGCCGGGCGGCTGAGCACTCTGCCCCACATTCTGAAAGGAAAGAAGGAGTCAGAAAAACAAAGTGCTCCAGGACTGACCAGAACTGGTTTTGGGCTAGGCAGAGGCCTCTCTGCCTTCAGAGAACAAAGGAAAACTGTGTATAAAAGGGGACCCAGACCCCTAGGAAATTAGATCACTTTTGGGAACAAGAAGAAACCTTTGCTGAGGAGCGGAACCAAGAAGAAACTGAGGAGAGACTATCCCTAAGCCTGAAGTGCTGCTTGGGGGATTGGCCTGCAGTGGTTTGCCTGACTGCCAAAGAGAGGAGAAAGGAACTTTTGCTTTGCTGTGACTTTCATCAACTTGTGAAGGATCTCCAAGGGCTTGGAAGAGAGCTTGCCCCCTGACCGAAGTCCCAGGACCATTGGACTTCACCCCTTTGTGAATTGCTGCTGGAAACTCTGTTTCAGTGGCTACAGAGGTAGGGAGCTGTGACCGACTCTCACGACCGACTCGGTGTCCTGCAAGCACCGCATCGAAGCACCGTCTCGCCCTGCAACGCACGGCCCTGGTCTCACCGACTCCGTCAACGAGCCGCTGCCTGCACCGCATCGAGGGACAACGCGTCCTGCAACGCTTCGCTACGCCGAATCGAACTGGTCCGACCGACACGGTCACTGCTGCTGAGTTCGAGTCCTGTGACCGCACCGGAGTTGGGCACCGCTCGCACGCTTGCGACGCACCGCCCGACTTCGCACCGCTGTCCGGACTGATCGACGCCAGCTCCTGAATCCGGCTCCGTCGCCGCACCGCAACCTGCCAGCACCGCATCGAAGCACCGTCTCGCCCTGCAACGCACGGCCCTGGTCTCACCGACTCCGTCTCGACGACGTCCAACGAGCCGCTGCCTGCACCGCATCGAGGGACAACGCGTCCTGCAACGCTTCCATTTTTGCATCGCGACCGCGACGAACAGCCATCCGGCTCGCACGCCCGTGCCTGCCGCTTCAAGTAAAGGTACTGTGAGCGAGTCTGTCTACGCTGTGTTGGCCCGTCTCGACGCGGTCAGCTGGATTTGTTAGACTCTGTTTGTTCTCGACATCGCCGTAGCCGGAGGAGGCTACCGACTCGCACAGAACCTTGAATTAAGCCTTTTTGATCAGAACTAAGTATTCTTAACAGTATTGTGGATTATTTTTGTCGTTTATGGTCTTGTGATAAATCTATATAAAGTATACCTATTTTTATAAATATATAACCTGTGTGGTGTCCATTTGTAGTGTTGTCACTTGATTACTGTATGTGTTCACAAATGCTTTACACACTGCCTCTGAACTAAGCCTGTCTGCTCGTGCCAAGCTACCAAGAGGGTGAGCAGGGGTTATTTCGGGAGTGTACCTACTTTCCCTGACTAGACTCAAGGGTCCCTATTTGGACAAGGGTACATACCTCTGCCAACTAGAGACCCCCAAATCTAACATTGGTGGTCAGCGGTGAGGATTCTGGACTTGCATTTGTGACTCATGTACAGTGATTGGTGAACACTACTAGTGAGTGCAGACCAAACGCGACCACATACTGTTTTTCTGTTTTATGGTGTCCTCCTGGAAGTATTTTTGATACCATGACTCTGGTTAGTTGTTGCAAAATGGAACTCAACTTCTGGCACATGTTTGTCTACACAATGAAGGAACTACGTGTGTTTTGCAAGGAAAGGGGGCTGCCTGTGAAGAGAAGGTCCAGGGAGGATCTAGAGGCATCCCTATTCCAGTATGAGTTACCCAGCTGGAAGGCAACCCTACCAGTTGAGTCTGAGAAGGAGGAATTCCCTAAAAGTGAGGGAGAAACTGAAAAAGATAGCTGGCTTCTGGCTTATGAGCAGAAGCTGAGAGAAATTGACGAAGAGCTGAGAGAGCTTGATGAGGCTCAGAGGGCCTTAGCCCAAGAAAAAGAAATTTGGGCAGCTCAGGAAGTGAGCTTTGCTGAGTTGGAGGTGGAGTCCAGCTCAGATGGTGGCAGCAAAATTAAGTTATCCAGTGCTGAGAGAGTAGTGCACACACCCAGAGATGTGGCGCCTGACTTGGAGGGGTTAACATACACCAGGAGGTTCAAGGACATGAGGTAGCTCCAGTAGTGCGCAGTGTCCCTGAGAGGAATAGGGAAACTGACGCAGGGATTCATGGTCCTAGTGGTGGGAGGGACACTCTACTGACTCTAGATGAGAGGTGCAGGGAGAGGGGTTCCCCCATGGTTGAAGTCCTGGTATGTGAGTGTGAAGACCGCCCAGAAGAGTGTGGGTTGAGTGACAGAGACAGTCAGATACTGTCTTGCCAGTCTCAGGAGAGTGGTGTGGAGTACGTGTGTGAGGCACTGGATGGTGAGGTGAAGGATGGTTTGGTTAACCCCTGTGGGAGACTGTGTGATCCAATTTTGGGAGAGCATATTGTAAGTCCCTGTTTTCCAGAGCTATGCCAACACCTGTTGGAGAGTGAGTTCTCTGACCTCAGGGAGCTCACATTGGAGGCAGACCTTTTGGTGGATTCCAGAGGGTCTGAAGAGGCATTGGGGAGTGACCTAAGAGGAGTGGCTCAGGTGTCTTCCAACCCAGAGTGGTGGGAGAGGTTCAGTGTAGCCCAGCTAGGTCCCGTGGTAATGGGAGGGGTGTAGGGACTCACGTCCTGTCTCAGTGGAGAAGGAGTGAGTGTGGGGCTGCGTGTCCCAAGGTGCCCGAAACCCAGTCTCAGAGCCTGGATGGTTCTTTAAGGGAACACCAGGTAGGGAGCCTAGGCTGTCCTGATGGGCCGCCTGTTGAGGAGGATCTCCTAGTGTCTAGAGAACCTGGAGCGTCTGTAAATGGAGCTCCAGTGTTTCTGGTATCTGGCAGTGCCGCTCCACTTGGGAGGGTGCAGAAGTCCAGAGTGAGGGGTGAGAGGGGAGAGAGTCCCCAGTGGAAGAACCAGTGGGTCAGGGACCAGCCAGAAGGGCTGAGTCACCAGTGAATGACCATGGTGACACCACTTCTGTCCTTGGGGATCTTCGCGCGCTGTCTGATGGACAGGGGTCGGGAGATCTGCGCCAGGCGGACTGTCACACAACACATGAGAGATGTGTTACCCTCTGGGGAGCATGCGTGCTCCCCAGGAAGTCCTGGTGCGCCAGGCAGATTATGACACAATTCTAGAGGAGTGTGTTTCCCTTGGGGGGGTTGGTGTACCCTCCCGGAAGTCCTGGGTTGCCAGGCACAGGTCCAGCCTAAGGGTACAGACCCTGGGTTGGAGGGCCAGGTTCAGGGTGTCCCCCTGACCTGGAGGAAGGGGCAGCTGCTAACAGTGCCCCTACCAGTTTGTCTTCTGGGGGCACCGCTCCAGGTGGGAGGGTGCAGGACCCCAGTAAGGGGGCGGGGAGAGGACAGCCTCACCCCTGGCCTCTGCCCAGTCTAAGGGTACAGACCCTATGCTGGAATCCCAGTTGCAGGATAGAACCCCTGAACTGGTGGGCGGAGTGTGCAGGACACCTGCCACAGGTGCCCTGACAATTCTGGTAGGGGGTACCGCTCCTGATGGGAGGGGCAGTACTCTGAAAGGGGTTGCAGAGGGAGGGAGTCCTCGCCTCTGACCCCGGTTCAACTGGAGGGTTTAGACCCTAGATTGGAGGACCAGGTTCAGGGTGTCCCCCTGACCTGGACGCCCAGTTGCAGGATAGAACCCCTGAACTGGTGGGCGAAGTGTGCAGGACACCTGCCGCAGGTGCCCTGACAATTCTGGAAGGGAGTACCGCTCCAGATGGGAGGGTACAGAGCCCCAAGGAGGAGGACCGGGTGTGGGAAAGCCCACCCCAGTCTCCAGTCCAGCCGCCGGGTACAGGCCCGGGGCTGGTAGGTCAGTGTCAGGATGTCATACCTGACCTGACAGGAGGGAGAATGGACAAAGGGTGCCAAGCACCTGGGGCTACTGCCCCCCGCTCTCTGACGCCACAGAGGTTTGAGAGCCCTGAGAGGCATAAGGCCTGGGTCTCATCCCTGACCCCTGTCAGTGGCCACTGTGGCTTGCTGTCTGTCTGTTGGGACACACCTGTGAGCCAGTTAAGGTTAGGTGCTGCACAGGTGGGGTCCACAGGTGAGGAGAAGGGTTCCCCATGGATTAGCTTGGTGGGCCCTGAGAGTATGGACAGAGGGATTCCAATAGGTTCAGATTGGCGTAGAACTGGAGTATGCCCCTGCTGTTGCGGGCCAGGTCCAGGTTCTATCGCCCAAAGCAGGAAGCCCATCAAGGTAGTGATTGGTCTACCCTGCGTTTTGGCTGGAAGGGGTTGTGTTGGACTTGGCCCTTTTGCAGGGTCATCCCTAAACTTTTTGCCTTCCTCCTATATTTTTCTGACCTGTTGTTGGCTGTTTTATGACTCTGGGCACTTTACCACTGCTGATCAGTGCTAAAGTGCATATGCTCTCCCCATTATAAATTGTGTGATGGATTAGTGACTCCATGATTGGATGATTGGTTTACTTGTCAGTCCCTAGTACAGTGCACTGAGTGTGCCCAGGGCTTGTAAATCCAATGCCGCTGGTGGGCTTGCAGCACTGGTTGTGCCACCCACAGAAGCGGCCGGTAAAATGTGTCTCAGGCCTGCCATCGCAGAGCCTGTGTGCAGCCTCGGGCTGCCATGTCGACTTGGTGAGTACACCCACTTACCAGTCCCTAAACCTTCCCTTTACTGCATGTTGGTCACCCCTAAAGTAGGCCCTAGGGCAGGGTGCATTGTAAGTATAAGGTAGGACATGCCCTGGTGTGTGTGGCATGTCCTAATAGTGAATTACAGCCATTTTCGTTTTTCACTATTGCAAGGCTACCTGCTCCCCATAGGCCAGAATGGGCAGACTGACTATTACACCTTATAGTCAGAACTGACCCAGGGAACATGGTAGAAAAACGAATTTAGTATGCCTGAACTCAGGATGATAAAATACATCTTTTAGTGAAGTTGGTTTTAACATTCTGTGTTCGAAAATACCACTTTTAGAAAGTGGGTATTTTCTTGCCTAACTATCCAAGCCTGCCTCTGCTAGGTTGTGTATTCCTTGTCTGGAGATTGAGTGACAGGGGCTGGGGGTGGCTACAGGAGACAGGGTGAGTCAGCGCAGGGCTGAATAGAAAGATCTGCATCCAGAGTGGAGGGAGGAGTTGCACCTGGGTCTGAATAGGGCTGTGCCTGCCTTCCACAATGCTGGCTCTACCTCCTGCCGGGCGGCTGAGCACTCTGCCCCACATTCTGAAAGGAAAGAAGGAGTCAGAAAAACAAAGTGCTCCAGGACTGACCAGAACTGGTTTTGGGCTAGGCAGAGGCCTCTCTGCCTTCAGAGAACAAAGGAAAACTGTGTATAAAAAGGGGACCCAGACCCCTAGGAAATTAGATCACTTTTGGGAACAAGAAGAAACCTTTGCTGAGGAGCGGAACCAAGAAGAAACTGAGGAGAGACTATCCCTAAGCCTGAAGTGCTGCTTGGGGGATTGGCCTGCAGTGGTTTGCCTGACTGCCAAAGAGAGGAGAAAGGAACTTTTGCTTTGCTGTGACTTTCATCAACTTGTGAAGGATCTCCAAGGGCTTGGAAGAGAGCTTGCCCCCTGACCGAAGTCCCAGGACCATTGGACTTCACCCCCTTTGTGAATTGCTGCTGGAAACTCTGTTTCAGTGGCTACAGAGGTAGGGAGCTGTGACCGACTCTCACGACCGACTCGGTGTCCTGCAAGCACCGCATCGAAGCACCGTCTCGCCCTGCAACGCACGGCCCTGGTCTCACCGACTCCGTCAACGAGCCGCTGCCTGCACCGCATCGAGGGACAACGCGTCCTGCAACGCTTCGCTACGCCCGAATCGAACTGGTCCGACCGACACGGTCACTGCTGCTGAGTTCGAGTCCTGTGACCGCACCGGAGTTGGGCACCGCTCGCACGCTTTGCGACGCACCGCCCGACTCGCACCGCTGTCCGGACTGATCGACGCCAGCTCCTGAATCCGGCTCCGTCGCCGCACCGCAACCTGCCAGCACCGCATCGAAGCACCGTCTCGCCCTGCAACGCACGGCCCTGGTCTCACCGACTCCGTCTCGACGACGTCAACGAGCCGCTGCCTGCACCGCATCGAGGGACAACGCGTCCTGCAACGCTTCCATTTTTGCATCGCGACCGCGACGAACAGCCATCCGGCTCGCACGCCCGTGCCTGCCGCTTCAAGTAAAAGGTACTGTGACCGAGTCTGTCTACGCTGTGTTGGCCCGTCTCGACGCGGTCAGCTGGATTTGTTAGACTCTGTTTGTTCTCGACATCGCCGTAGCCGGAGGAGGCTACCGACTCGCACAGAACCTTGAATTAAGCCTTTTTGATCAGAACTAAGTATTCTTAACAGTATTGTGGATTATTTTTGTCGTTTATGGTCTTGTGATAAATCTATATAAAGTATACCTATTTTTATAAATATATAACCTGTGTGGTGTCCATTTGTAGTGTTGTCACTTGATTACTGTATGTGTTCACAAATGCTTTACACACTGCCTCTGAACTAAGCCTGTCTGCTCGTGCCAAGCTACCAAGAGGGTGAGCAGGGGTTATTTCGGGAGTGTACCTACTTTCCCTGACTAGACTCAAGGGTCCCTATTTGGACAAGGGTACATACCTCTGCCAACTAGAGACCCCCAAATCTAACAGTGTTGCTATGTGTGAAATGCTTAGTCTCCAAGGTGTACTTACAGGCTACACAGCTTCCACATTTGAAGTGTCCTGTAACTGGGGGAAGCGACCAAAGGTCTTGAATGGTGCTCTTGGTTTTAATGATGTTAGTGTCTGAGTGTACCAAATGGTCTTTGATATTTTTGCCCTTTTTAAAGGAAAACATGGGTAATTCTTGACAGGAGCTCAAGGTATTGAGTGTAGGCCAATGCCTTTTGATAGTTTTTGTGACCTGCATACTCAAGGGGCAAAAGGTCGTCACACACACGCTTTGGTTGGTGCGATTCCTGGTCTTTTTAGTGAGTAATACTTCTCGTGGGCTGAACCATGCCCTTTTCATGGAGGTTTTCACCAATCTTTTGGGGTATCCTCGTTCACGTAGTCTGGAGCTCAATATGTTTGCTTCTCTGAAGAAGTCTTCTTTCTCAGTGCAGTTACGCCTAAGTCTTAAAAACTGCCCATAAGGTAGACCATCCTTCAGAGCCCTGGGGTGGAAGCTGTTGTATTGCAAGAGTGTGTTCCTATCAGTGGGTTTGCGATAAAGGGTCACATTCAATAGATTGTTGCGACATCTAATTTTCAGGTCCTCTCTGTCCTTGCTGTAGGTGAAGGTCAATGCTGACTGACAATCGTGTAGGTATGCAATGAACATTTCCAAACATCCTTCAGTACCTGTCCATATGAAAAAAATGTCGGCGATGTAGCGCTTCCAGCACTTGATGTTACTGTAAAATGGATTAGTAACGGTGTTAATGTATTTTTCTTCAAGATCACCAATGTAGAGATTAGCCAAGTTGGGTGCAAAAATAGCTTCCATGGATGTCCCTGAGCATTGTTGGTAGTAGCCCGTGTTGAATCTGAAGTAATTCATAGTCAATGCGATTTCTAGAAGGTCAGTGATGAACTCAGTGGGAACTCTCAAAGGTGCTGGGCGAGAGTTCAAGACAGCTTTAATGACATTTATACTGTCCATCTGTGTGATATTAGTATATAACGACTCAATGTCCATTGTCACTAACATCTCTTGCAGGGGGTCATATTCCATGCCTTCTACCAGATTTATCATGTATGTGCTGTCTCTAACGTATGTAGGTAGGGCAGGTACATAGTCTTTAATGAAGCTATTGATATAGTATCCCAAGGGTTCCAGGACAGAACCGCATCCAGACAGGATGGGTCTCCCTGGGGGGTTTGTTGCATCTTTATGTACCTTGGGCAAGGTATATAGAACAGGAGTCCTCAGGCTTTCTTGGTTGAGGAAGTCAAATTCTTGTTTGGTTAGAAATCCTTCATCCAATCCGTTTTTTGTAACTTCCTGTATCTGTTTTTGGATGTCTGTCAGGGGATCACGTGGCAGTTTTCTGTAATGCTGGACATTGTTAATTTGTCTCATTATTTCTTCCTCATAGCTTGTTCTTTCTTGGATAACAATCCCGCCACCTTTGTCTGCTGGCTTCAAGATGATGGTATTGTCTTTCTTCAGGGTGACTAGTGCCTCACGCTCTGATCTGGTGATGTTGTACGGGGTGAATACTTTCTTCTTTTTAAGCTTAAAAATGTCTTCTAGTACTCCTTTTTCAAATGCTAAAATCTCCGGAGGCATCATGTTGTTGGCTGGTATAAAGGTCAATTTGGGTCGCATCTCCATCTCCATCAGTCCTCAAGCACCTGGTAAGCACCTTGACTTGCCACTTTCAGACATCAATCACCCCTCCGCGGGTTGGTAGGCATCTAATATCCTCATATGTCTCTTAACTAGGTACCACTCTACACAACTAGGATTCCCTAGGAGAATTACGCCTTGTGCTAACAATGGTAAGCCGCGGCGCGCCAATTGGTTTTAGCCCATTACACTCACCCTTGTATTTCCTGCACATCCTTGATAATTTCCCTCCATTAGTCCCCAGAAACGCTGTCCTGAAGAGACCCGGTAACAAGAGAGGGTCGAAACGTCGTCGACACTAATAAAAGAGAGAGCCTGAAAAAATATAAACGCTGTCCATTGTGAAAAGCTCCTCTTTTTTGATTATTACCAATAACCTGTTTTCCCTGTGTTTCTTTTTTCACTTAGTGTTTCACCACGTTAGGTTATGGTCACTTCACTGAGGCTCACAAATCACTATGATGTGTTCAGACTACCTTATTTATTAGGAAATACTTTTGTGGTAAATGTAACTCACGAAATAAATCGTACTCACTTCTGCTGAAGTGAGCATTACCTTGATTAATCTTGTGTGGGCTTCTTTAACAAAACCTTTAAGAGATTTTTAAGAGATCTTGGTATAAGATACTACTATCTTATAACCTCTGGTATTATTACAGTGACCTAATTCAGTAAGGTCCCATTTTTGATTGCTAATATGTTTGATTAATTCAAGCAAGTAATATTTTCTTGCAGATACTGTATTGTTTTTACAAATGAGTTCAATGTTACTGCAGTTCTCTTCCCTACATTCACCTATTGACACACAACGCATCTGTGACAGTCTTTCAGCCATTGACCTGAACCTGGGGTTAAACCATGTCTGCTGAAACAAGCAGATCATGGCATTCCTCCCTATATGAGCAGGACCAAGATAGTGTCTGGCCATTGGGGACAACAGACTATCTGGCAACACAGGTCTCCCATCTGCAGAAACCCACACATCATCATCCTTCTTAACACAACCTGCTCTGACCCAATTATGCTGTTCTGCCTCTGTCACTTCTTCCTGTAACCTTTTAACCTCCTCCCATGTATCAGCTGTGGTCAGAAAAAGGTTGTAATTGCCAATTGGTCTCATCTGCTGACTCGTTGCAGTACTCTCCGTTGAATGTGCAAGCACCATGAGCACCGTACTGTGCAACTTCATTAGCATATCTGTTACCTACAGTCACATAGTAATCTCCACTGTGGTGTGCAGAACATTTCACAACCCCGATCTGGGCAAGCAGTTTGTTTACTTCCTCACCGTTTCTGATAGGGGAACCTGAAGAGGTCATGAAATCCCTCTATGACCACAACTGTCCAAAATCGTGACCGACACCAAAGCCATACTGACTATCAGTGAAAATCTTCACTTTCAACTGTTCAGAAACACAGCACACCCCAGTAAGAGCGATCAATTCAGCCACTTGTGTAGATCATACTCCTTGAACCGAGGAAGCTTTAATTACGGCTTAGACTTTACAAACAGCATATGCAGCTCTCAAATTTCCTGCTTTGTCTTGTAGAAAAGATCCATCAACAAAAAGTACAAAATTGGACTCAGGAAGTTGCTTATCTTGGATATCTGGTCTCAACTTGGTGCACAATTCAGTAACATCGAGACAGTTGTGCTCTACTTCACCATCATCATGTTCATTCTCAGGCAAGGGCAAAAGGTTGCAGGATTCAAAGTAGCACAGCGCTTCAATGTCAAATTATCCACTGCCAGTATAATTTGCTCATATCTATTCAAGAGGCTATTTGTTAAGTTTTGGGTACGGTATAAGTCAACAATATTTCTATGGAATGGGGCACAAAAACAGAACGCGGGCTAGCCGAGAGGTTTTAGTTCAATCTGAGTTGCAATTTTAGATAGCATGAAATGATTGTTTTTGCCGGAACCCCTATCCAGGATTGTTTGGTCATCTGAGGCTCCCAGCACTTTATGGATATGAGCTTTAATTATAATTAGGATAAAACGATTGTTATTGCAGGAATTCCTATTAGGATTGCATGACTTTCTGAGGCATCCAGCACTTTATTGATATGACAGAATGCTATTGACATGTTTTATTTATAGGAGTTTATTTGCTGTCCCGGATGTACAATTCGGGCTATTTTATTAATCCTGATAGCTTTTTATTTACTGTGTATGAACCGAATCAAGTGATAGAATTTTTATATTTCTACAACAGTCATGTACTTTTGCAAAATTCTGACACATATTGTCAGTGAGGATCTGACAATTGGAGGTAGAAGCGCTAATGAGTTCATTGACTGTATAGGGGCCAAAGTATATGATCATCCTGCAATTCCACTGAATCTTATATTGTGTATCTATTTGGGCCATTATATACTTACGTTCTGTATGCATTTATTATTATGCATTTTAATGGTGTTTTTATTATTGTTGTTATATTTTCTTGTATTGTTTGTATGTATTTTATTGAATGCACTTTAATGATCGCATGACCGAAATAAAGTATGATGATGATGAGCAGAAAGAGGATGACCCATCACAATACTTTAACACCGCTCTATGCTGACACCTGTCGCTGCCACAGCTTTAAGGTAATGCTGTAGCTACGGGATCAAGGGTAGCAGAAAAATATGGAGCTGGTCTTCGAGCATTACCATGTAACTGTGCAAGCACTGAGAGAGCGCAGCCCTCCCTCTCACTGCAAAAGAGTGAAAAACATTTATTATAATCTGCCATTCCCAGTGCCAGGGCACAACTGAGACTTTCTCTCAGCTCTAGGTAGGCAATCAAACGGTCTTTATCCGGAGGTACTGGAGCAGACACATCCTTATGTGTCAGCCTCTGTAAAGGCTTGGCCATTAGGGAAAAGTTTGGAATCCACTGGCACACCATTCCCAAAAACATCCTTAATTCTTTCTGAGTAGTTGGCAGATTTATTTACAGAATGGCCGAAATTCTATCTTGTGACATCTTCCTCGTTCCTTTCTCAATGTGATGTTTGAGATATAGGACTTCCTATTGACATTACTGTAAATTACTCAGAGACACTTTATGTCCATTCTCAGCCAAGTGGTTCAACAGAGCAATAGTGTCTTATTTACAAGCCTCCTGTTTGCTCAACGCAGCCAACATGTCATCAATGTACTGCACTAAAACTGAGTTAAAGGGCATGATTAAGGACTCAGGATTCTATTTGGGATCTGATTAAAGATTGACTGACTCTCCGTATACCCTTGTGGGACTCGGCACTATACCAAAACACGGTTTTGGAACCACAATGTGAAAAGGAACTGACTGCCCTCATGCAACGGTATGGAAAAAAATGCTTGATACAAATTGATGACAGTGAACCACTGAGCCTCACATAGAATTTGAAATAAAATCACCGCTGGATTTGGAACCACGGGACAACATGGAACAGAGATGGTGATAATCTTTCTCAGATCTTGGACTATGCGGTCTTTACTGCTAGGCTTCTGTAAGCCCATAAAGGGTGAATTACATGGACTCCCCATTATCTCTTTCAAAATGCCTTGCTGTATCATTGAGTCAGTAGCTGGAGTAATAATAGCAATTGTTTTGGGAGTCAAATCATAATATGGGTTTTTTGGGTACTCAGCATTTAGCTTTACATTAATGCGAACAGGTTCAACACCTTTGATGAGACCTATGTGCTTTCCGGAAAAGTCCCAGACCTCCTGCTTCACTGTGTCTTTCAAATCTGGGGGCAAATCGTCATGTCATCAAGGCGAACAATCCAATGTTTGGACCATGCCTTGACAATTTAAAGGCAAAATCCTCATCATGAGTCTGAAACCCCACACCCTTTGGGGTGCAATAAATAGTGCAATTTAATTTGTACAACAGGTCACGTCCTAACAAATGTACAGGACTCAAATCACACACCACAAATCCGTGAGACTCCTCAAAAGACCCTATTTTAACAGGCACATCTTTTGTCACTTGGCTTGTCATTTCCTGGTTTGAAAATCCTTCAACTTGGATTGTTTTTCCTAAGAGGGGCAGGTTTAGGACTTCCACTGTTCTAACACTAGAGGGGGTAGCACCATTATCAATCATGAATGATACGGGGTAGCCTTTCACCTCACCTTCTATGAATGGACCACTGTAGTCTACCTCTAAGACTGTGCCAAGCACGCTATCCTCCTCCCCCCTCAGTCACCGTCATTGTGACAAGTCAGAACCGTAATCCTCAAACACTTCAAACATACGAAATTGTTAAAATGCACCCTGATTCTGAGGAGAATTCTGATTCAAATTTGGGGTTGGATTTGAGTTAGATTGGGGACCATTCACATTCTGCTGTGGCATCGGGGATGGTGGAACCTGCATCACTGGAACTTGTGGCACGTTAAAATATTTTATTCTTGGTCTCTTGACATTCTGTGACTGTACGGGGTTATTATTCTGGTGCTGGGTAAATCCTGAATTCTGAACCTGATTCCCATTCGCCATGTTATTGGGATTAAGACGACACTCCCGCTTCCAATGCCCCAACTTATTACAATAATGACAAGAATTCATTCTCTTCAAAGTCGCCACATCAATCCCAGTACTTGGGTCAATTGGAACACCACGACCTCTTCCATGTTGAGGGAACCCATTTCCACCTTCCATCATAGGAGCTCCCTGCTGATATACACCTTGCATAGAACCAACATGTCCCACAAAACTCTGGTTTCCCCTCTTTGTGAGTCTCATCTGTGTCACTATCGATTTCTATATCAACCACTTCTGCTTCATCTCTATTTCATCACTACAGTGTTTCGCGTACCTCAACATTTCTTTGGCTGATTTATTCTGGCAACAAATCAAATGCTGTTGAGTCATTGAACCAACCTCATGTCTCAATCCTGTCACAAACCGAAACACAAAATTTCCCATATATTTTGGCTCAAGAGTTTCCATTCCACTGTACTGTTCAAACACTTGCAACAATCTCTCATAATATGCATGTACTGATTCCTTGGGCACTTGTGTCGACCCAATCAATATCTCTAGCTAGTATTTGCACTTTCAAAAAGGTCATCACCTGTAGATACTTTTTATCGCCAGCGGCGACGGAGCATTTGTCACTGCATTTCTTGGAGGCTCTTTCTCTGGCCACTATATAGCCACTTTACATTCTGCCCACAAATAACTCAGTACCACAATATCGAAAAAGGTACTTAAATCCACCCACAAAACATTTCAAATCTTCACAACCTGTGTATACCATTCCACTGGTTATCTCTCAATTTGGGAAACTCATTAGTAAAATCACTTCTATTCCAAGGTACATAAATATAACTTATTCCAGGCACTTCCCTTAACGAAAATGCTATTGCACCCTATCCCTCCACTGTGGACGGAGGTGGCTCTCCTCTAGGATTCTTTTGTCCCTTCTTTTTCGCCTATCTGCCTTCCCACTTATCTTGCTCACTCATGTTTCCTGATGTTCTCATGCTAGTTATATCATTCTCATCGAAGCCCACACAGTAACTTTTCTGAAAAGACTTAGAGCCTTATTTATGAAGGTCTTGCGCCGCCGGTGCGTCACTTTTAAAGTGGGAAAAGGTGACGGATGGGTGGCGCAAGGCCTTCATAAATAAGGCCCTTAGTCCTAGTCAAGTCGACCTCGTACTTCCGAACTAATTCCGATGACCTTTCATGAGCCTGTCCGGCATGTCTGTTAACATCTTTGCACATAAACAAAAGGTCACTCTCTTGGTAGCTATCTAATATGGAAAAATCAAGATTTCCTAGTATCATCTCATCTTATTCTAACTTCAATTTAGCCACATCCACTGCATTGTCTTTCACTGGGGACTGAATTACCTCTTTGCTCAATCCTGAGCTTGCACCTTCTCATAAACATTTAAGCCAATTATCAAATTCTTTAGCAGCAGAACCAATCTGTGTTACAAGGGCATTAGACACTATCTCTTCTCTTGGAGTACTTCGATTATTACTCGTAGGTGAAGTCTAAATGGACATGTCAGAAATTAGTGATCTTTGTGCAAACCCTCCCGTAGAGGCGAATCCTGTCTGGATCACAGTTAGATCTGCACTTAAAGCACAAGGGATATTCGCTTGAGTCACAATTAAAGGAACGTGAGGAAATCCTCCCATTCTCGAGCCCATAGGAGTGTTACCTGAGGCACCCATTACAGCAGGAACTGCCAAATTATGTGTTCTGTTCCCTGTTGATCCAGGCTTATACAGAAGAATTATACAGCCAATTGTGACCAGGACAGTGAGTGCATCTGGGGCATTCTAAAGGGTAGGATCAATAGGGGTATTGATCCCTCCACTCTCTCCCATCAGATTACGACTCGTATTCACTGGTGAGGTAGCTATTCCTGGGTTTCCACTGGCACCTGTACCACTCATTTCCTCAAACTGGGTCTCATTATATGAAGGTGGACAAGCCGACAACAACATGACAAAAAGATCATCACTAGAATCACTATTACTGTCTTCATCCTCAC